>CM052799.1:24262511-24309698 GCA_028533885.1 Nasua narica | reverse complement strand
AATTTTGCTCTCAAACAGGATTGATAATTTGGATGTAGACTTTTGTATTGAAAATCATTTTCTACTACTGCCTTTTAGCATCCAACACTGCTGCTGCTAAATCTGATGGTACTCCAATCCTTAACTTCTTTTGTAGGCTACTTTTTTTGTTTTCTTTTCTTTTCAGGAGGCTATCAAGAATTTCTCTTTAACCACAGTTTTCTGGCACTACATCTCCTTTGCCCTGAGTACATTCCTATACTTTAAAGATTCATGTCTCCTTTTAGCTCTGGGAAATTTTCTAATATAATTCTTTGATAATATTCTCCACCCCAGTTTCTTTTTGCTCATTTGCAAACTCCTATTAGTACATTCTTAGAACTCCTGGTTTGATCATCTGTTTATCTCATTTTTTTCTCATATATTTTGTCTATTTAGTCTATAGTCTAGGAGATTTCTCCAACTTTGCCATCAAATTTTGTGTGGAATTTTTAATTTAAGGAATTGTATAATTCCCAGGAGATCTTTCTTATTATCTGACTGCCCCTTGTAAATATAATTTAAATGTTTTTGTTGTTCTGTTACCAAATCTCCTGAAATCATTCTTGAGGGTATTAAATAGATTTTTCTTTAAAGGTTGTATCTTTTCTCTATGTTGTCTATTTTTTCAGCGTCCTATTTTCTATTGTTTTCTTTACTTATGCTCTTTTCTTTGTGATGGCTTTACTTGACATACTAGATTCTTAGTGATCTAGGGTTCTGTGTAAAAGAATGAGGCCATAGAAAGACTGTGTACAAACTATTTTTAAGTGAATGGGTCTTATAAATGACCTGCTTGAAGGGTCAAAGTTTAGAGTCTGTAAATGGAAGGGAATCTCAGCTTGCCAGAATGAGGTTTAAACACCCATGAAAAGTGCCCTAGTTTTACCCACTTTTTTCCTATTGCCTTGAAGCTTCAAGTCCAGTCCACATGGAGAGCCAGGAGGGAGGGTGGTTGATGTTACATATACTGATGTGTAGGCAATGCCCTCTTTCCAGCACTCCCTGCTGCCCCTCCTCTACCCACTGTTGTACCTGCTGTTTCTGAAACTCGAGTCTGTCTGGGATATTGTCAGGCAGTTCTGTTCTCCCCTTTGCTTGAAACCTCCTTTTAGGCTGTGGTTTTCTTTGCTATGGATCATAAGTCAACAGACTCTTATTGAAATCCCTCATCTTCTAATGGCTTCTTCTCATTCTTTTTGTGGTTATGGGTTTTACACCTTTGTACTCCTTTAGTATCATTTAGAAAATACTTTGAGTGGGAAAGGAGGTAATGGGTTTGCTCAGTCTACCAGTGTGAACCAGACACACAGTTTTTAAAAAGAGAGTTTGTGCTTTTCATATGCCACACACTAGAGAAATACCATGTAGCTCTTCATTTTATTTTCAACAGTTTGTTAATCTGATACTTGGAATCAGCAGTCACAGGAAGTTGCACAAACATTTCATTAACTAAATGGAGCCCATTCAAAATATACTTGGGAAAATAGTGTGTTCTGCTATTTTCTCTACATCCTGTAACTGATCATGCCAGTAGTTTGTTTTCTTCATGAATTCAGCAAGGTTATATAACTTGTTTAAAAGTTCTATTTTTTATCATTATGTCATACACCTGAAACTAATGCAACATTATGTGTCGAGTGTACTTAAGGTTTTTAAAAAAATCTTTTTATTTTAGTTATCAAAGAAAACATGATTGGATGTCATTAATCAAAATGTGTCATCAGTTAAATTGTGTTCTTCCTTAGGAGATAAATGGGCAAAGATCTCTTGACTAGGTATGCCCAAAGAGAAACAATGAATATGTGAAACTATTCAATGATAAGAGATTCATATTAAAACCAGTATCTATGTCATTTACAGAATTAAAGATTTTAAATAAAATGAAATATTTTAAATAAAATAAAATATGGTAATTATTGAAAAAAGAAAAACTCCAATACCGTTATACTGTTATATGCTTTTGTTAGGAACAACAAAATTTGGTCTAGCCTTTAAGGTACTTTAAAATGTTTATCATATTTAACCTAGTAATTCCCCATTTTAGGAAATTGAAATTAAGGAAATAATCAGAAACTAAGATTGAGGTTCATTTTTCAAGATGTTCATTATAACATTAGTGTGTAATAGAAAAATCCTAAATAACATATGTTAAAAAGTTAAATAAAAATTTGGTATACCCGTACCATGGAATACTGTTTGTACTTTAAATTGAAATTTATATGTAGTTTTTAATGTTCTGGTAAAGTGCTTAGGTATAATTTTGGTGAAAAGACAATCTAGAAATGGCATATGTATTAAGATCCTAACCACTCAAAAAGGAAAAGAAACCAGAGGGAACTATACTAAAATTTTAACTATGGTTGCCTCTTGGTTGAATTGTATGAGATGTTGTCTTTTTTTTTTTTTTTTTTGCTTATTAACATTTCATTTTATCTACCAGATGTTTTATAGTGAATATATCTGGTTTTGGTAGAAATAAGAGAAAACTCTTTAAATTGTGTGCTTGTGAAAGTAAAACATTAAAAATATAAAAAAAATAAAAAGGGCAGGGGGTGTCCTGGGTGGCTCAGTTGGTTCAGCCTCTGACCCTTGGTTTTTGTTCTAGTCCTGATCTCAGGGTTGTTAGATAGAGCTCTGCGTCAGGCTCCACACTGGGCATGGAGCCTGCTTTAGATTCTCTCTCTCTCTCTCTTTCCTCTACTCCTCACACCCAAATGTCACCAAGTGACCCATCTGGCTGTTCTCCCTGAACTTTTAACCCCTTCTATCATAGAATCAAGAGGATACACTATATAAAATAATGTATGAGGTGTTTTCCATTATTGAAAGTATCTCTCAGATGCATCTGGAAAAGCTAACTGGTATATTATGTTAGATTTGCTACTTTTTGCTTTCTTTTTCTCTCTGTATCTCACACCTGACTCCAAAGTCTGATTTATGTCAACATTAGCTAAAGAAATATTCAGATTCTCTAGAAGAGGGAAGTTAGAGTTGCATAGTTGCATCTTTGAATGGAATTAGAGTTGTGAACAGTGGACTGGGAGTCTGACTCTCAGCTCTGGTCCGGTTCACTGGGTAAAAGAAAAAAATGAGGATACTGAATTGAATGATTTCTGTGGCCCTTCTAGGTCTTTTGCTCTGACTTTGCAAATATCTTCCCTGGCATAGTCCTGATAAAACCAAGATACAGAAGTGAGTCAGTGAGAAGCATGTGTTCTCAGCGCATGTTTCTTTGGCAGTTTCTTTTCTGGAAAAAGAGAAATTGACTTCACAAAGTCACAGTTTTTCTTGTTCACTTGGAAGATGAGAAAATAGAACAACAAGCATCAAGCCTAGTGTAGAAGACACTATTCCTGAAGTTTCTCGCTGTATTTTAGGTCTGGAAGGGATGTTATTTGCCCTCAGAAGCATTGTATGGACTGAGTTTTTCTGACCTATAGAACACAAAGGTAAGGTGAACAAATGATTTGTTTTGGTGCATTTGTTTTTCCTCCTCAATGAAATGTACCAGTCAGTGGAATTTGTGTGGAAACAGAAAGCATTTCCTGAGATGTGCTAGTGCTTTGTTCAGTGAAAAACTTATGAGTCCTGCTCGGTTTCTGCTTCTGGGTATTGCTGCTCGTCCTCCTATCCTCCCAACTTTCAAGAGGATCCAAAGTAGAAATTGCTATATTTTTTTCAGATTATAAAGGGAATACCTGCCTATGTTATAAAATTAAAATCCAAAATCTAATACCACAGAAAAATACTTTTGAAAAGTCAGTATCGCCTATCATCTTACCACACTGTCATAACCTTGCTTTATATGTGGGGATATTTTGTGCCACACCCCCTGCTTCACCAGCACATGTGCACACACGTGCACACACGCATGTGCACACACACACACACACACAAATTTGATACATCCAATACTGTTGTTATTTACCTTATGATGTGCCATGTCCATAGAATTATACATCGTCATCTGTAATTGTGGCATAGGATTGTTACTCCCTTTGTGTGAAATAGTTTATTGAAATCATCCCCTTCAGTGGATTTTGTTTGCTTCCAACTTTGGCTCTCAGAAGCAAGGCTGCAACAAGGAACCTGGCATGTGTATCTTTGCACCTCTTGTTCAAGTATTTCTTAAGCAGATTTTATGAAAATGGAATTCTAATGTCTAAAAATAGAGAGTATGGGTGCATGCATATACATATACACATGCATATACAGTGTTACACTGTCCTCCACGAAGTTTGTAGCAGTTTATACTAATGCCCTTGCCACAGTTTTATCCCCGACACCCCCTTCACTGAGCGCTCCCTCAGATGGCTGCCATGGCAGAGAAAGTCAACAGACTGCACCTGAGAAGATTGGCTCAGTGCAGGGGTGACCTCACTCAGGAAGGCTTGGTTTGGGTGAGCTGGTAGTGGGGGTTCCAATTTCTCCCCTTAGCGTTTCATCTCACTTCTTTAGCACCAAGTGATTGTGGGTTTTGTTTTTTTATTTTTTGTTTTGTTTTATTTTGTTTTTTTGCTGAATAAGAAAAGCAGAAGAAGTGTTTTGCCTTTACTCCTTCACCAAATAGTGGGTCTCCAGGTTTTTACTGCCTGTTACACGGAGCTGCTGCTGTTCTGATTTCTGCGTGTAGCTGGTGTTTTCAGCAACGGTCAGTGCTCTCTGTTTTTCTTTAGGCTTCTACCCTCCCCCCACAACACTGCACCCTAACACTGCCAGTCTTTCAACCTGCTGCACTAGACCAAGGCAATAAAATACCATGCCCGATTGTTCTTAAGCTCAGAAAATTTATTTTCTGGAGTTTAAGCTGGATCATGAATTGTTAACCCTGTTAGAAAAATGCAGGTTGGATTTATTATTCCCTTACACAGGTAATTGGGCCCTAATTTTAAACTCTGAGCCAATTGATTTGTACTATATTGCATTATAACATAACAAAAGTGCAATGGAGTCCAGGCGATGTGTGACTTTGAACCTCCAATTATGCAATAAATTGTTTTTGGTTCTTTAATAAATGATGCCTAGGTTGACAGCAACCTGTCGTGGTCCTCTCTGCCTTCCCCGACTCTGCAACACTCTCTTTTCTTTCCTCTTCCTACCCATTTTTTTCCTCTTTTCCTTCCCAATCCTGCAAGGTTTAGGAATGACTTGTTTCAGAAGTCAAACCTTGCATATAAAGACCTTAAAAGGAAATATCATGTCTTGTCCCTTCCTGTAAACTCCTTTTGACGTTTCATTTCAATCCCCAACTCATTCCTGATGGGTCAGTATTATGCATTGCCTACAATATTGGCTGTTATGCTACCAGTTAGATAAAATGCTTTTGTGGTGTATGACAGTTTCTGTAGGAGATTCCTTCCAGAATATTGATACTTCTTTGACCTTTCCATGAGGTCTTAACGTAGGCACTTTTAATAGGCTAGATTTTCCTATCTTTTCTTTGCCCTTTGAGATAATTTCTCCTTTGTATTTATTTTTAGCTGGTTGTACTTTATGTATTTCTGCAAACTATATCAAGTTATTTTTGGAGCAAGGGTAGGATATAAATAAATAACACATATTGCTGGAATCAGTTTCTGGAAGACTTGAGTTATTCAGCAATCAGAGGCCATTAATTGGAATTTGTATCTTAAACTTTTCCTTCTTTTGTCAAGCCCTTGTTATTTTGAGTAAGGGGCTGTTTTAAATGAGACTTTGAACATTTGTCAGAGAGATAAAGGAGAAGACGAAGGAGAAAGTGGGGTAGTGGAAAGAGTCCTCCAGTGAGGACCTACAGAACCGGAGTCCCATCTCATCCTCCTAGGTGGCATTGGGCAGATCCCTTCTTGGCTCAGACCTTTGCTCCCCTCTTTTGCAATGATTTCCTCATTGCTGCAGCCCTTCCTAATTTCAGGAGTTCAAAGGGTGGTAACTTTGGAGAAGATTCTAGCCTCTGACTCCTTTAACTCCTTGTGCTGCTTTATTTTACTTACTTTTTAAAGATTTATTTATCCATTTTGGGAGAGAGAGAGGACAGAAAGAGAAAGAGAGAGCTAGCAGGGGGAGGGGCAGTGGGAAAGGGGGAGACTCTCAAGCAGACTCCCTGCTGAGTGGGGAGCCTGATCTGGGGCTCCATCTCACAATCCTGAGATCATGACCGGAGCTGAAATCAAGAGTCAGATGCTTAACCAACTGAGCCACCCAGGTACTTCTCTCTTTGTGTTGCTTTAAACTTTCATCCTCCCTAAAAACAAACTAAACCATCTGCTGTGGAGTATTAAAAATACTCAGGTATTGGATGGCTACCCTGAAAGAAATATTTCCTACCTCTTTCTGTAGAAAGTAAAGACAGTGGACCCTTTTCCATGCCTTTTCATACAGGTGTGTTTTCCTGGGAGTTCGTAGCTGAAGGCAATTTCTCTGGGGCTCTATGCAGGGTTATGGAAGAAAGACATAAGGTGGCGGGGAAGCTCTGGGGGAAATTATGTATTGCGTTAAGCAAAGAGCTCTTGCTGTGTCCAGAACCACTTCGTGATCATGTGCAATTCTGAGCTATTTAATAAATAAAGTAGAGCATCGTAATTGCTAAATGGTAACGTAGCAGTTTTTGTCATACACAGTGTGTTCTGGGTTACTTCAAGAATACACAGTTTTCTCTAATTTTTTTTTTCTTTTCTGGTAAATTGTTTGGAGTCATACAGGGAGCAAAGTGTTCTGATTTGAAGTAAAGCTAGGTGAAGAGAGTGAAATCATCAGTTATTTTATGTTTTTTTCCCCCACCTTTATCCTTACAGCTTTAATTATCTGAGTAATTAAGTAATTTCACACCCTACCTTCTAAAATCATTGGTGAGATTCTTTTCTTTAAACAAAACAAAAAACCACAACCAAAAACCCCCAAACGAAACAAAACTAAATATTTTTTTCTGATTTCATTTTCTCCAATTCCTTCTGTATTAAAGAAAATTTCCCTCCAAAGATAATCATGTTAGTATTTTTGTTAAGTTCTCTAGAGCATCCTTAAGTGTACTTTTTGGTTGATTACTTTAGTCATTGTAGACCTTGAGCACAAAAAAAGATGAAAAATCCTTATAAGGAATTGAATCTGAAAGTGTCTTATATTTTATTGTGAATAGATCTAAAATATTTTATTTTTTGACAGCCCAAGATAAAGGATGATGATTAGACATCTCACTTAACTATTAGAGAATTATTTTTTTTAGTCTTGAAATTTATGGGATTCTTTCAGGTGAATGTGGACAGAAATAACTAGATTTATACCATCTTTCCCACTTTGTGATTTAAAAATGTCTAAAAATACATGTTTGATTTTTACATCCTTGGCCCTATGTTATATCTCAATTTAGGATATAAGCGTTAGGAACTTACTAGTTTATTCTGGTAATTATCTATTCTTTTAGTTGCAAATACTGTTAAGTAGTTTCCTTTCAATATAACTCTGAGCTGATTGTTAAAAGCATATTTAAAATCATTCCATTAAAAATGATGATCCAAATTTGGTGAAATTCTTTCTGGCCATCTGGGCTGTTGCAAAAGTTGAAAAATCTAGGACACTATCAGGAATGTCACCAATAGCTAGTAATTTGAGAATAATTTAATGTGTGAGGAATATGTTGAAAGACTATTTTAAGTCCACATATTTCAAGTAAGTTTTATTTATTCTAATCTGAGAACATATGAATTGGAAAATTCTCAAGGTAAGTTCTTAGTCGTAAAGTCTTTTATAATGATGACCATCCATCCAAATCAGCAGTGATGAGTGAGAGCTGGAGATCAGTGCTGAATTTGGAGAGAGCTCTTATATCACTCTTAAGTCATTGAAGTTGTTATAGAAACTGCATATAGAATATAAACACACATGTACATGTGGGATGGGTCTCTTCTTATCTGAGTTTTCATTGAGGTACCTGTGGTATCAATCAAAAGACCAACTATCCCCTATGTAGAATGTCATGAGTCTGCCTTATGGCTTTTGAATATTTAAGAGTCAGGAGGGGATGAGAGAAGAAATTTCTTTGGAGAAATGGTGGTGAGTACTGTTTTGTAACCTCAAACCCAGTGAGGCCTCATCAAAAGGACTAATCAAAGAGCTCTGAATTGTGTTTCTTGCAGTTGGAGGACCCAGAGGCCTGATGCCTGCATCAGGCCTGAGGAATTTAGAGCAACCCATGCATCAGTGTCTGACTCAACCTAGGAAATTTAGAAGGGAAAGCAAAGACAGGTTGGTCAACTATGTGAGTGGTGGGATGGGTGTGCTGATGCTTGAGAATTGGCCTGCTTTTCCAGGCGTTGTCAGCGCATCAGATATGTGAATGTTTCCTAGGAACCAGGTCCAGACTGCAGAGGACAGAGCCAATAAGGAGTTGTTTTCAATCTCATCAAGAATGGTAACTGAAGGAGGTCAGAAAATCACAACATATGAGGTCCAAGGCAGATTGCTGGATCCTTGGGGCTCAAGGAGAGGGTCACAAAGAATAACCCAGAGAAGAGTTTAGGTCTAAGAGAAGGACCCTGCACAGAAACTCTATACAGTTCACGCAAACTCCCCCAAAAATCTTAGCATTGGCTCTAATAATTTCCCAGATATACAGACAACTCTTTTTTTTTTTTTTTCTGTAGAGATGAGTGGAGGGGCATAGGAGGGAGAGGGAGAGAAAGAGAGAATCTTAAGAAGGCTCCATGCTGGGCATGGAGCCTGATGGTGACGCTCATTCTCACACCCTGAGATCATGACCTGAGCCAAAATTAAGGGTGGGATGCTCAACCAACTAAGCCCCGCACAGGTGCCTCATATAGACAAACCCTAATATATACCCACGTACTGTAGGGCCCAGAGAGAGAAAAGCCAACTTATAACAGAACCAGAAGAGCTCTCCTGTCTTTTAATTTTTTCAACCTTGGGACAATCAGAACATTAGCTAGTAGGGTGAGCGAATGGCAGGGGCAGTAAGGGGGTGAAGGAGAAAATCATTATGACCATCACTCTATTATAGGTTTCTAGACTGAAGCAGGACCAGGGAAGAGAGTCAACATGAAGGCAAGGACAGATTTTTGCTTAGCACATGTGGCATTTCTGTTTATAACTTGAGGTGATTCTAGAACTATTACCTGTGAAAAGCAAATTCATGGGCCTGCTAGAGTTTTTTATCCAAGGACAGAGGAAGATCATTAATACCTAATCAAGTTTAGAGGAACAGTGGACAAGAAAAAAAATGTTTTATGTAGGTATTTAAGCTTGTTCAGCATACTTGTTACATAAAGGTGTATTCATCTCTGAATAGAAATTATATATATAGATAGATAATATCTATCTATCTCCCCTAAGTACATACCCATATATTTAACATATATCAATTAATGTAAGTACCTAATTGGACTAATCAAATTATTTTTCAGTAAAATAGTTTGCCTTTGGAACTAACATCGATCAATTTATTTCAAAATGTCAGTATTTCAGACTGTCAAGTAAGTTATTCAAAAATTATTTTTCTCATTTTTTTTTACTGTTTTCTCCCATTTTAAGATTTAAAGTAGTCAGAAAACAAAAACGTTGGGATAGGGCAGACACCCATGAAGAAAAGAGAGATGGATACAGTGAGGTTGTCAAAGAGCAGTTAAATTTTGTTTTTGTTTTTGTTTTTCCCAATCTCACAAACCTACTATTCTAGAACATCTTTCCTCCAGTATAGGAAGGAAATATATTCTGCCAATTTGTTCTTTTTGTTCTTTCTTGTTTGGATGACTTACTGCAGTTGCTATTACCATTGATACATGAAATGAGTATAATGGTATGAAGATGCTGAAGAACTAAGGTGGTCATTGTTGATTTTGTGCTTGGAAATGAATCCCAGTTCTGGCTGTGTAGCTGTCAACAAATTACGTAGTCTCTCTGTGTCTGGGCAAAATAACTCATCTCAATAGATTATTGGGAGGACCGTGAAACAATGTACAGTTTGTGTGTTAGCAAACACCTGCCACATAAATTCCCACTAGATGTTGGTCATTATTCTTTTTACTATTAAAACTCCTTGCCCAGTAGCTGCTGTGTACTAAGTGTCCAGCAAATGTCTGCTCACATTCGCCAAACCCTTCTTGAGTGCCTGCAAGTAGTGTCAGTTAAGAATACAGCCAATTATTCTAGATAATTGAGAATTTTCTGAAGTCCTTTGGGTTTTAACCCTTGTTGAAACTCCCTAAAGAACTATGTGGTTACCTTCTTACATTTTAAATGGAATCCAGAATATGTGGTGGTCTTTCTTGCTTAGAGTGCCTACAAGTAATGTCTTAGAGTAGCACTTGTACAAAACATGGATTATGAGATTAAGTTGGATATGTATGAATCCTAAGCATAATTTGTACATTGTCTTAAAAAACCCTCATTAAAGATAATTTTCTTAGGGGTGCTCGGGTGGCAGCAGACTCTTGGTTTTGGCTCAGGTCATGATCTCAGGGTGGTGAGATGGAGCCTCACGATGGGCTCTGTCCTCAGGGTAATGTCTGCTTAAAATTCTTCCTCCCCTCATGCTCCTCCCCTTGCTCTTTCTCTTTCTCTCTAAAATAAATACATAAATGAAATCTTTAAAAAAATCAATACAGATCATTTTCTTATAAGGAATATAAGAAACGGGATACCTAGATGGCTCAGTCGGCTAAGCATCTGTCTTCCATTCAGGTCATGGTCTCAGGGTCTTGGAATCAAGCCCCGCATTGGGCTCCCTGCTTATTGGGGAGCCTGCTTCTCCTTCTTCCTGATGGTCCACCTGCTTGTGCTCTTTCTCTCTTTCTCTTGACAAATAAATAAATAAAATCTTTAAAAAAAAAGGAATATAAGAAACAATCAGATAATTGAGATTTCCCAGCAATGAAATTCTGTGGGGGAAACCCCACAAAATTGTGTTGTGTATTAAAAGAAAAAAAATTAAAAAGCTCACACTGTCCCTTGAATGGAAAAAATGTTCTCTTATACTGAGGACTCATTTATTCAACAATAACTATGTGCCTACTGTAAGCCAAAGAGTATGTGAAACCCTGGAAATGTCATGGAGCATAAGGTACACATGGTCTGGCATGTGGAGTTAACTGCCAAGTGCTGCCATGTGGAGCTAGCACTTTAGTGGGTAGACGGACTACCAGGTAGTCATACCAAAATATGTGGAAGAGATTCCATGGAGGAAAAGTTCCTAGTACTATGAATGTGTGCCTTGGAAAGTTGGAAATCTTCCCTTGGGAAGTGACAGTTGAGCTGAGATAGGCGTTAACAGGAAGGGGAAGGGAGGAAAGCACACTGGGGGCAGAGGAAGCAGCAGATGCAAAGCCCATGGTGGGAGGAAGCGGAGTTAGCATCACCAACCATGACAGGCTCCCACACCACTGGAGAGTAAGAGTGAGAAAGGTGGGAGATGCCCATGGGGAGGCAGGGAAAGGCCAGTCCATAAGGGCCTAATGGGCTAGGACAAGGTGATGCTCTTTGTCTGGGCTTAGAGTTGCATTTCTACTTGTGGTAACTTTGCTTTGAATTCTTCTCCTTAATAGAAGGATGATTAAATCTCCATGGAAAATACAACCCACTTTCTGTACTTTTCTGTACATTTAGTCGAGTTCAGAAATGTTAAATACAGAAGGATATTTGTTTAATTTTATAAGTCCAGGTCTTAGTAGGAATAGCTCCTTAACCCAATGCTCTGTGTATTATATTGTGAAGCAGTCTTTGATCACTCATTGTTGTCTGACTGAATTCAAGATTTTACCAAGTGACTGGCTATTAGTTCTCTTTGCAGATTTGAAGACCTTATGTATTCCAGAGTGGTGTAAATTCTCCCTTGTGGGAGTGTGCTGATTATTCTCCACCCTATCTCTGTAGTCTGGTGGGCAAACTTCTCTGCCCTAACTGGGTGAAAGGACTCCTTAGAAGTCTGACCTCTATGGGCTGCATCACCTGGATTCTCATGACTGTTACTTTCAGCTCAATTTATTCAACCGAGGTCTCGGAGAGACATGAGGTAATGGGAGGAGAGAGAGTGAGAAGGTGTTGAGGTCTAGGTCCCAACATGGATCCATCTCATGATAGTAGTCCCCACCTCCCTTACCTCCTCAGGCTCTGGTAATGCAGTTTCTCCCTTTGCTCTTTTTGGGTCAGGTCGTAGAGGTATCCTGCTGCAACTAGTCCCAGGGGTCTCAGCATCCTTAACTTGTAGCTCTACCTGCACCTCTGAAAGTAGTCTCTTCATTTAATTCTCTTCAAAGTTGTAGATGATTGTGACCTCTTCCTTCCAGGACTCCAACCAATGCCATCATAATTTGTTTTTTGGCTACCTATTATATTCTCCCCTTCCCAATACCTGGGTAGCCTTCAGATTCAGATAACCAGGGACCAGAAGAACAAGGTGAAATCCCTTGGATAATCTGCACTCACTTTCCTCACTTTGGACCCATAATAGATCAGTCTCTGGAGGAAGGAAGGGCACTGTGTGTCATCCTGTATCTGTCTGGCTGTCATTCAGGACCCAACTGGGCTCTCATAAATTTCTTTCTGTTCCTACTTGTCGTGTTTCTAGACCCCTAAGAAATTTCTTGCCATGTGTGTTCTGAAGTAGGGCATTTTGATGCTGTAGATATTTTGACCTTTAGAGTACAAAGATTTTGGTCACAGGCACAATATACATCTTTACACCCTCTCTGACCCTATCTGCCAACCCATGAGCCTATTTTCCAGCTTCCATGATGATCAACATTCCATCATCTAGCACACATGCATATTTTTTTCTGTAATATTTTGTAGTGAATCTTGTTCATATCATTTCACCTATAAATACATTTTTTTGTTTCTTTAACAGATAAGGACTTTAAAAATACCTATAGCACATATACAGTGAAGTGAACAATGATTCTTTAATGTCTAATAAGTAGTTCATGTTCAATTTTCATACATTCCCTCAAAATTCTTTTCAGTTGAGTTTTTCAAATCAAAATCCATAGAGTATCCTCACATTGCATTTGGTAGTTACCTCAAGTTTCTTTTAATTTCTAAAAGTCACCTAGTCTTAATTTTTTTAAAGTACAACAAAAGCACACCAGAAGTGCACACATTAAGTGTTCAATGAAAGCCTAAAAACTGAACAGTCCATGTAACTACTACTTAGTAAAGATACAGAACATCACTAGCACCCAGAAACGTCCCAGTTATTACCTGTATACCTACCCCTCAAGATAGCTATTGTTCTATTATCGTAGATTGGTTTTGCCCATTTTCACCTTATGAAATGGAATCCTACAACATGTCATCTTTTTGGTCTGACTACTTATAGGGAACTTACATTGCTTTTTAAAAAATCAACTACTGAGATATAATTTGTATATAATTATCTGCACCCATTTAAAGAGTATATAGTTCAAAGGATTTTAAAAGAAGTATGCACCTGTGAAACTCCTACCACCATCAAGATACAGAACATTTTTTTTTCTTTTTTCTTTTCTTTTCTTTTTCAGAGATGGAGAAGGGAGAAGGGGGAGAGGGAGATACGCATCCCAAGTAGGCTCCATGCTAAGCATGGAGCCTGTTGTGGGGCTCATTATCACAATCCTGAGATCATGACTTGAGCCAAAATCAAGAGTAGGACAGTGAACTGACTGAGCCATCCAGGTGCCCCAAGATGCAGAACATTTCTCTTACCATGAAAAGTTTACTTATGTCAAATTACAGTCATTCCCTCCCACCAGTTCCAGCTTTCAGGCAATCACTGATTTGTTTAGTGTCACTGGGAATTTTTTTTATTTTCTAAAATTTTTAATGAATTGAATTATACAGTATGTACTCTTTTATGTCTGGTTTCCTTCATTGACCATAGTGGTTTGGGGAGTCATGTTAGGTGGATGCAAGTATTAGTAGTTTGTTCCCTTTTATTGCTCAGTACTATTCTATTTTATAGGCATTTTACATTTTGTGTTATTCTTGCATTCATTTGTTATTGGTTTACTTTTGGGTTGTTTGCAGGTTTGGATTATTTTGAATAAAACTGTGTGCACAGATATTTGTGTGGACATATTTTCATTTCTCTGGATAAATAAAAACGTTACAGTGCTATATTTGAGTTGTATGTTATGGATATGTATAAAATTTTAAAGTAACAGTTTTCTCAAGTGATTGTGCCATTTTTTAAATTGAAACTATCAATGTATAAGCATTCCAGTTGCTCTACATTCTTACCAACCTTTGGCAAGGTCTCTCTTTTAAATTTGAATTGTTCTAAGGGGTGTGTACTGATACCTCATTGTGGTTTTCATTTGCGATTCTTTTTTTTTTTTTTTAAAGATTTTATTCATTTGACAAAGAGAAAGAGAGAGATCACAAGTAGGCAGAAAGGTAGGCAGAGAGAGAGGGGGAAGCAGGCTCCCTGCCAAGCAGAGAGCCCGACGCTGGGCTTGATCCCAGGACCCTGAGACCATGATCCGAGCCGAAGGCAGAGGCCCCAACCCACTAAGCCATCCGGGTGCCCACTGATTTGCGATTCTTGATAACTAATGATGTTGAACACCTCTTCCTGTACTTACTTGCCATTGATATGAATTTTTTTGGTGTTAAGTGTTTTTCAATCTTTGGTTTTTTTGCCCTTTCTGGTCGAGTGGTAGGAGTTCGTTATGTATTCTAGATACAAGTCCTAGTCAGATATGTGTGTTGCAGATATATTCTTCTATTGCTCTGTAGTGGCTTTTAAAAGACAGAAGTTTAAAATTTTGGTCTATTATGTTTTTTGATCCTTTCTAAGGAATCTTAGTCTACTCCAAGTTTGCAAAGATTTTTTTTCCTATGATTTCTTCTAAAAGTTTGGTTTATGATATATTTTGAGGTAATATTTGTGTATGGTATAAGGTAAGAGTCAGTGTTCTTTCCTCTGGCCTTCCCTCAATATGAATATCTAGTTGTTCTAGCACTGTTTATCAAAAAAGACTATTCTATCACTGAATTGCCTTGGTAGCTTTGTCAAAAATCGACTGACCATTTATGTGTGGGTCTATTTCTGGACTCTCCATTTGTTTTCCTTGACTAATTTATTCTTTCACTAATAACACACTGTTGGTTAGTGTGACTTTATAGTCCTTCTTAAAACCAAGTACTTTGAGTTCTCCAATTCTGTACTTCTGTATTAAAATTGCCTCGGTCTGTTTTCATTCATTTGCATTTCATATAAATTATAATCAGTTTGTCAGTTTCTACAAAAAGTCTTGTTGTGATTTTGACTGGAACATTACTGAATCTTTAGATTGTTTTTTGAGAGAAATGCCATTTCGACAATATAGAATCTTTCAATGGAATCTAGCAATATGCTCTATCTTTTCATTTATTACTTCCTTAATTTCTTTTTAAAAAATTTAAAATTTTGTGGGTTTTTACTACAAAGGTCTTGCACGTGTTTTGTTTTGGAGTGGCATGGTAAATGAAATTGTACTTTTAGTTTTATTTTCCAATTATTCATTGCTCGTATTAGAAATAGTATTGATTTTTATATGTTGCCTACATATCCTTTCATGTGCTAAATTCATTTACTAGTTCTGTTAGTCTTTTTGCAGATTTTTAAGCTTTTCTGCATATGTGATCATGTCATCTATAAGTAAAGACAGTTTGGCTCTCTAATCTTTAAGATTTTTCTTTCATGTTTTATTTTATTAATCCAGCCTGACAGTCTGTCTCCTAAGTTTTTATTTTGGTTTAAGGAAACGTATGATGCATCCATTTACCACCCATACTGTCTCTCTTCTGTGTTGCTGTTGTCTTGTAATTCAATCCCATCCCAAGACATTTTTAGTTTAAACAATCTTATTTCTTCAGAATTTACCCACGAATTTACCCCAATCTGGTACTCTTCATTTTATTCTGTATTCTGTGCTTTCATCTGGGAATGTCTTCTTCTGCCCAAATAACTTCCTCTAGTTCCTCCTAGTATTTGCTTTCATGTAGATATTATTATCTTCTTCTAGATAGTTGTTAATATTCTGGCAGGTGGATACAGTACGAACAGGTCACATTGAACTAATCATGAAATGAGATTTATCAAAGTTGTATCTGGTTTATTTGCCATTCATTCTAACAACTCAAGCCTTGGGAGTTTCTCAGCTGAGCATCTGGGTTGTTTACTTGACCTTTTGTCCTCAGCAGGTTCTAAATTCCAGCGTTGGTCTTCCAGTCATTACTGGACTGACAGAATTGTTCCTTAGCTGTTTAGTCTCTTAGCAATTGATTTCTGCTTAGCTTTTGGGTCCCCCACTCCACACATTTGTAGGTTAAGAATTTGCAAAGGTCTAGAGGGGAAGTTGAACTGGGAATGTTGAGGTCACTTCTCTGTTTCCCCCTCTTTCTCAGAAATCTTAGCTCCTCAAGTCCTAGCTGCTACTTCTGTAGCCCTTAACTTCAAGTTTTATCTCTTCAACCCAGAGAAACTGCTGTAAGCTGTAGGTTGCTACTCTCTACGTGGTGAATATCCCCATAATGGAAAGTAGCAGATACCTTTAGGACAAAAAACTGCTGTAAATACAGGGCTGACTTCAATGAGCTTTCATTTTCTGCTTAAATCCTGGTTGCCTTGGTGGTTCTGCAGTGCTTTCAGACAGTTGGTCTTATTTTTTATTCCATGCATCATTATAATTGTTTTCTTTTGAAGGATTAGTGTGATACAAGTTACTCCTTCATAACCAGAAGCATAGCTCTATTAGCTATATTTTAAGAAAGGCACTTCCCACCACCATTTTTAAAGATGCCATTTGCTGAAAAAAGAAAAAAGGCCTTTTTTTTCTCCATTGAAAACCCTGCACTTGCTAATTATTTCCTTGTAGCATCATTATGAATGTTTCTTTATTCCTCATATTTCTAGTAGATATTTAGTTAGACTTAGAGGTAGTGTATCTCCCACTGCCTCACACCATGAGCCATAAAATATAGTGGCTCCCAAACTTTGCTTTACATTGAAATCTTCTGACAAATATTTAAGAAGAGGAACCAAAAAAAGAAAGAAAAAGCCTACTGACACTTGATTATTACCCCAGACACTATGGTTTAATTGCTGTGACTGTGACCTGAACATTGGGATTGTTAAGAGCTGTCCCTGCCTCCTTCCCTGATGCTAATGTGCAGCAAAGTTTGGAAACCACTGATGGTTTCTGGTCATCCCACTTTTAGTTAGGTTAAGATTGATTCATATATTCAGGTTTTGTCAGTCTGATCCCCTCAATATCAAGTTCCCCATCAAGCGTTGAGCTTACGTTTTAGGAGCCGTCGATGGTAGTTGCCGAGAACCATTATTTCATTAAGAATTACAGATGGTGATTTTCTAAATCTGTCATTCCTCATGCTCTTATTAGCTGTGATTCCTCTATATGGAACTTTCAATTCCTATTTGTTTCTCTTGAAATAGTCTATACAGAAAGTCAGGGTAGAATGCTTAATCCTTTCCCTTTATTTATATATTTTCTGCATTATGAGTTTGTACCCAAACAATTCCTAAAGGTGACCAATGATTTTTTTAATATATATACCATTATGGAACTCATGGATTTTTATGCATTGGATCTGTTTCATTCTATCACGCTCAAAGTTGTTTTTGATATTGAAATTGATTCATCTTTGGCCAGCGGGAGCCCTTTTCAAGTTGGCTCCAAGTCCTTCCGACATGACTCTAGTAGGCTTTGATAGCTTCCTATGACAAACTTTCCTCATTCAGCATGCCCATTTCCTGTGCCAGATCTACAATCTGTCATTTCTTTAAGGATCCCTGGTTCCTTTCAGTGAAAAAAAAAAGTGCTTAAGAGACCAAAATAGAGGCACTAAGTACAACCCTGTCCTTAGCCCTCAGCCTTTTCCTCATTTCTCCCAGTTTGTTTGGCTAACAGTAATAATAACAACTATTATTCCACATCTACTACAAATTGCATGTTTGTCTTAGGGTATTTCTCTCAGTGGTCTCATCTGTAAAATGAGGAAGATAATTGAAATAATCCAGGCATAATCCTTGCTATTGGCTTTTTAATGGAGAGCCAATAGGATTACTTAGTGGCAGTAGTGGTAGTAATGATATAGCCATAATGGTAGTAGTAGGGGTAGCAGTTCATTTTTTCAACAAATTATTATGCACCTACTGTGTGTAAACACTGGGCATAGGCAATAGTCATAATGATAGGAGAAGGAAGAGTCATTATACTAGTAGTAGTCTTTTTTTTTTTTTTCAGTAAGTAATTATGTGTGAGGTACCACGCTGGGCACTAAGGATGCAATGACAATTAAGACAGGAATAGTCATTGTCTTCAAGGAGGAAGAAAAAGAAACAAGTAAACTGGCAAATAAAAATTATTGATCCAAAATTATTCATGTAGGTATTTCTCCAGGTTATGAACTAAAATTCCGAGTGGTTTTATGCCAGCATCACAACGAGTGTTGGCAAGGGTGCTATCAAAATAGTCGTATTGAAAGTCTTCCGTCTGCGTGTCCCATTCACATGGCTGAGCCACTACGCTTTCTCCCCAAGCACCTTTCCCTTGATGAGAATTGCTTCTAAGAAAGGGGCCCTTTGCAGTGGCTCAGAGGATTGAAATGGGGCCTTCCTTCTGCTCTCCTTTCCCTGGTGCCGCCTGGATTCCCAGGGAGCAGCTAATTCCCAAGGAAATCCACCCCTCCTGGAAACAGAAAAGTGCTCTCCCTCCATGACTTGCATCAGAGGAGTAGAAAGGTGCCATCAAAGCAGGGAGTTTCTACAGAACCGGAGGCAGGAAGCCACTTGGCTTTCTCTCTCACTTCAGAGTGAAAATGAGGTCACAGGATGTCCCCTTCTGTGAACGACTGAATAAAAGACCAAGAGAAAACTCCCCCCTGGCCTACAGCTGAAAGTATTCTCATGCTGTGAAGGAGTCACTTTTGGCTCTTTGTGCAGTAGCCAAAAGACTGTCTCGGCAGGGTAGGAGTACAGGAAGCCAGCAAGGTGAGAACTGTTCTCTCCCTCCTCTCATACTTAGGGTGATGCTTACTTTCTCCATATGGAGAGAGCCTCTTAATTGGAAAAGGAAGAACATTGATTTTTCAGCTCCTTGCCATTCTTGGTCCTTTATTTTTTTCCTGACTGAATTGGAATTGCCCAGACTTCTGCCTCCTTTTGGTAAATAGACCAATCCCTAGGGATTAATCTAACTCTGTGTTGTGGCCAGCAGACTGTTTTAGCTGCAAGAGGTGCCTACATCTGGTCTTTCCCTTCAGTGATCTTGCTGTCGAGAAGACAGAGGGAGAATGCATCCATTCCACAAATCTTAACTGATCCTGCATGGGGTTCTAGGACAAAACAAAAAGCCAAAAGTATTTGCAGTCTGTCCCCTTACAGTTTACCAACCCAGCTCCTAGACATTTACCCTGAAGCTGCCTTTCCATGGTCTAATGGTCCCAAGTGTGGGTTTTGTGTTACAAGGCCTTGAATTCAAATCTTGCCTTGGCCAATCACGGTGCAATCTTAGGCAAGTTGCTTTACTCCTCTGAGCTTTAGTCTTTTATCTGTCACATGAAGAGGCCAAGTGTCAGTCAGATAACATACATATGGATGTATAACATACATATAACATATGGAGTGTCCCTGATGTGCCAGAAACTTCCTTTTTAGGCACGAGGGATGAAGTCAGCTAACAAACATACACAAGAATAAATGAGACTGTTTCAAATTCTGATGAAATCTTAAAGGAGACAGACAGAATAGTTGTCAGAGTGGGTGTGTGTAAAAGAAGAAGGGATGACCAATGTCAGATGCTGCTACGTGGTTAAATGAAGGGAGACCTGAAATTGGCCACTGGCTTTGGTAAGATATGGTTTGTTTGATGACCTTTACTAGGGACATGACTTTGGCCTTTATATGTTCATGATAAAGGGAAAATACAAGGTGATCCCAGCTTTTTAAAGAATCTAGAAAGATGCTTTAAAGGAAGTTAATGCTACAGTTAGGGTGAATTTAAGGTTTAGGTTTAAAAACATGTAAGGAATTTTGTATTTCTGCCTCTAATACATTGCATTATAGATAATAGGGGAAAATTCATGGCTGTCTGCTAGGTCTTCTTTTAGTTTGTATTACTAAGATCTGCCACAGTAACCCCAAATTGTCCTGCCATTGGGGTGCTCATTAAAAACATTTTTTAGAATTAAAATCTTTTACATTTGAGAGCACAGAAATGCCCAAGTCAGAACGAATGCCAGTGACTTTTAAACATACATCAAAGCCAATGTTTACAAGCCACATTTAGGGCTAATTAGGTTGGACTGCTCTAGGTTTCTGGCACAGAGATGTGTTCTCCTGAAATTCTTTTCCCCTTTTCCATTTATCACAGAGATGTTTCATCTTGTTGCTCATCTACAGCCGTCAGAGGAAACTGACCACACAGCGTGGCCTCACTAGGGAGAGAAAGCTGGATGCTGTTTCCCGGGATAGGCAGGGAAAAAAGCGGCCGACTCCTATTGATTCCCATTTCTCAGACGGAGTGATGCCTTTAACGCTCTGTAATGCAAGTTTTTATATGTTAGAGTGATTACCAACATCGGGCTCTTATTGTCCTTTGATGTGCCCCAGAAATATTACAGTCACTTTAATAAGTAGTAAGTAATAAGTTACTTTAATAAGTAGAAGTTATTAAAGAATAAACGTGGATACCGACTGCTTTGCCCGAGCCGCTTATCGCTTTGACCCTGGCCAATTTATGTGGCAGAGAATTTTCCTTTTTCTTCTCAAGTTTGTTAACTTTTGGAAACGTTTTTCTGTTTATTTTTTGTTTTGTTCTGTTTTGTTTTTGAAGAGGGGGTGTGAGAGTAGATGGACAACCTCATTCCGTTCAGAGCAGAAAATGAGCAGAGCCTTAAAAAAATTAGCAACGGTCTCTACACATCGGTGCCAAAGGTGCGCATCTCCCCACCACCCCCAAAGTCAGCTTTGGCCCGTTTTACAGATGAGGAAAGCGAAGCTCAGAGAAGCCAGGACTCGGCCAATGTCACACTCCTAATTGGATGCCCACTGGAAGGTGTGAAATCTTGCTTATGCTACCCCAAGTCTGGTGTTTCCACTTAGAGCACAGCGGTCTCTGTGTCTACCCAGAGGGAAGGTTAAAATTGTTTAAAGCCTGGAAAGTGATGAAATATGAGGAAATCACGTGCTGTGAGACCAGGCATTTCCCAGCTTCCCACTGAACTGGAAATTGTGGGGGCACCACTCTGGGTCTGAAACCTTTCCTTGGCAGCTGGGCTTGGTGTCCGCAGAGGCGAGCTATGGCTTGTGGTGAAACCAAGCAGATGGGAGACTGGGCCGTGCGGGGCCGTGGGCTCATGCTCTCCCGTGGCTCGCTCAAATTAAGCTGCCTCAGTGTCTTCCCAGGGAGGCGGAAGGTTCATCAGGGGTCAGCTAGCATTTCTGAATAGCTCTCCAGAATGCGAGGAGCGTGCATTTCCCTTCCCCAAGTAAGGGCAGACATAGATACTGCAAAATAGCTCAAAAGATTTTTCTAAATTTGAATCAGTTCGTTTGGCAACTTCGATTAATCCAAAGGACATCACAAAACGCTATCTTTCTTATAATTCCGTTTTGATCTTTCATTTTATAGTTCCGCAGGTAACGAGTGTTACAGTGTGTAAATACTACTTCCTTAGACTTAAAGAGAATTGTTATTAATTGTGTTTCTCTTGGTAACTAATGTTTATTGTGCGCTTACCACGGGGCTAGGCATTGTGCCGGCGACTTTACATGTGTTACTAGATGTGATCCTTGCAGTAGTCCTGATACAGGAACTTTTACTATTTTTCTTTTCTTTTTCTTTCTTTCTTTTCTTTCCTTTTTTTTTTTTTTAAGATTTTTATGTATTTATTTGAGAGAGAGACAGCACGAGCGGCAGGGAGGGGCACAGGGTGAGGGAGAAGCAGACTCCCCGCTGATCAGGGAGCCGACATGGGGCTCAATCCAGGACCCTGAGATGATGACCTGAGCCAAAGGCAGATGCTTAACCAGCTGAGCCACCTAGATGCCCCTTTATTGTTTTTCTTATACAGATAAAAAAAAATGAGACTCAGAGATTAAGTAATTTCCCCAAGATTGCACAGCTAGTCAATGTTGTGATCAGGATGGGGAATCAGGTAGGTAGGACTCATACCTCATGTTCCTAACCACCATACATGCTACCCTGCCCTCTTGTACAGGTTAATAAACTATCCATGAGGGTATTTTGAGCGCATATTCTTCCTGGGAGTTAAAGGCCATTTTATTTATTTTTTAATTAGAGAGCATGATTTCCTTTTAGGCTTGTCTTAATCTACACTTGCATTTTCTGGAGGAGGAAATGAAAGCTCAGAGAGCTAAAATGTCAGCAGTGTGGCTAGGTCTTCTTACCTACTCCCTCTTTCTTATATTCTTTTTTGCTTGTAAAGCATTGGCTTCTCAGAGAATTTAAGGTCAGATTTCAAGGTTCTGTGTTCTTGATTACTTCCTTAGTGTTCCAAGGCTATGGAAGCTATGGTTCTTTTCTTTCTCAGGGTCTAGAAGGAAACTTTGTTACAGTGTCTGAAAAGGTGGAAAGGAAACCAGTGGACTCCTAAAAGAAAGAGAACTTTCTTTTTAACTTTTTTTCTAGACGACACTGAATTTTAGCAACCAGATTCATTCACATTGAGGTTTGTTTATGATTTGAGAATAAGATAAAGACACTAACAAGCATCAGTATAAGCATTTGTATTAGCTTGTTGTAGATATGCTATAAATTATATAAATTAACATGTCGGTAAATATAAATTATTGCCGGGGGTTCTTTTGAGTAATCTGAGAGATTTTGGATGTATTTTTCATCTAATTAATTTTATTTTATTAATATCCAGATCTGGAAGTCAGGACCTAAATTTTGTGCCTTTGTCACTGCTTTTTGACCCTGAGGAAACCATGTTTTAGTCCTATGGTTGGGGAAGAGGTGCCCTTCCTACGACATCTCTTCTATATTCAGGTTAATCAAGACATCTGTGCATACCAACACAAAAGACTTTGAGTCCTCTGGTAATGAGCCCAATGCAACTTTAACTTTGGAGCTAAGAGAGTTGTTATATTTTCTTTATCAGCGGACATGTGCAGGTGTAAAAACCATAGGCTGAAGGTGGTTCCTGTGGGAAAAAATGGTCTTATTGTCTTCTGTGGTGCTTGAGAGATCAGAACTCCTGGCAGAAATCAGAGAAGTCATCCTCATGTCTCATTTTCTGTGGCTACTAACCAGTCTGAGAGGAACCAATGGTTTGAGAAGCAGGCGGCCCCTGAAGAAGCTTGTGGCTGTCTGCATGATTTTCCCTTACTTCTGGAAGTAAGCAGTACTTCGGTGATAAGAAGCGACCCTGCTTCCCCCAATTCTCCCCAACCACGAACAACACATTCTGGTTGAATCTAGAGGCTTTGGCACAATAATTTCCATTTTAGAAGTTCTACCCATGGTGTTCTGTTTATGCATCTCTAAATCCTGCCAGGAGATGCTGGTGACCTGCCCAGGGCTATGGAACTATGTAGTACAAACAATTCCAAGCAACGGCTAATAGTTTTCCATGCTTCCTCGCGGAGAAAGCTGGGTTTTTGCAATACACGATGTGATTTATTGCTTGCGGTGCAAATGAGGAGAGTCGGGTTCTAAAATAGTTTTGAGATCATTCTGAAAGAAAGGCTCACGCTCTGTGTAAGTCATTATCTGGGGGCTGCTGTGTGACACGTGCACATGGTGGCATATGGCAGTGGAAGATGGACCGAGGCCCAGCAAAACTTCAGAGACTATTTGATGGATTTCTCTGAGACTCTGAATTAGACAGTGCCTCAGGAGGTGAACGCAGGGCATTATTCATAAGTTGTTCCCCACAACTAACTTCCACACTTCTCTAAGGGTTAATTAATTATTTTTCTTTATCCAGGACCTCTCTGTGGGTTAGGTTTATGACAGACTGATGGATGGACAGGTCGGGCAAGCATAAACATTTTTGCCTTCTACCTTCTGTGTTTCTTCCTTTATTTTTTTAAGTCTCCTTTCTTTTTTCTCTTTTTCTTTTCTTTTTTTTTTTTTTAATCTTCTGTGTTTTTGCTTGGATCTTCTTGGTGTAAATCAGAATAATAGTGAAACAGCGTAGGGGCATTGGAAAGGCAGGCCCCTATTTTTAGGCTCCCTCGAAAATTTTCGCTTTATTTTATTTTGGTGGCTTCAGTCATATCTTCTAATACAGTTTCATACAAATGTAATCTGGCTTCCCCAGCCTAGTACAACCCAAATCAAAATGATATTATACCTCTTCACAGCTGTAAATCCTTCCTCAAATTAAGGCTCTGAAACCTAATCTGCCAGAGGTCTACAGAGGAGGAGAGGAGTTCCAGCACCCCACCACGAATAGCATTAAGCATCTAATGACAAGTTGACAGAGACTTTTATCTTTTGTCCCTGTGGAATAAAATCTTCAAAGTTATCCGCCTTTTCTCTGAAACTTAGCATAGGCTGTACTTGGCCAGGTGTCTCAAAGCTGATACCAAGAGGGCAAAGATTGAGAGTTGTTTTTTACCCACTTATTTCTGGGTTGCCTTTTTTTTTTAGTGACCTGGGAAGAAGTGAGGGTAAAATCAGAGATGTGGCTGCTTTCCAATAAGGTTAAAGATGCAGAGTCACAGAATCCCAACAAGAACTCAAGCAGGAGATTGATGAATTAATTGAATTTACCAATTAACCAATGGATTAATTACTCTGTGTAAAGCAGAGTGAGATCAAGATAGGAAGAGAGGTGGGCACATTTTAGGGGACAGGGAGGAGCAGAAAGCCGGAGATCTAGATGAGGTGAAGCTCCTGGCAAAGCTCACTGATAGTGTTGGGTGAGTAGTCAGGGAGCCTGGCCGAGTCTGCAGGCAAGGCTGGTGTAGGGCTCAGTAAATAGACTTTAATACATAACAGACACTGAGCCAAAGCCTTAGAAATTTAGAACACAGTTCTTAAAAAAGGCTTCTTGTGGTGGTTTGGCGCCTACCTTTTTACCATCATTTCAGGAATTGTCTAGGGCTTCTAGATGCATTCATCTGAAGGCAGGGCTCTGATGGCTTTGAGAAGAGACCTGATGCTCTCAGACCTAAATAAGGGGACAAGCCCACGTCTTCTGACCATGCAGGGTACTCCTGGTCATTTAGGTCTCCCTGTGGTCCAGGTGTGGGCTGATTATTCAGAACCATTTGTTTTCTTTTCAACAACATTTTCTCTCGGGGTCAACTTCCCTACATTGATTTTCATTCATCTAATGGATGGACTACACTCTGTTCCATGGTGTCAGCTACAGATGCTGGAATGTATCCCTTGAGTTTCTTGTGGTAACTTTGAAAATGAGGCTAGATCTGGCTAGAAGACTCTTGGGGTATTCTATCCATATACAGAATCCTTTAGTATAGGTGGCAGGGTCCCAGGTTGAACCACTCTCTGGGAGGATACTTTCAGAAAGATACCATATGACAAACTATCCTCTCATCACTTCCATTCCTAGGGCAGCCAGTATGACAAAGGAACAGGAGCAGATGGCTGATACTATCATTCATTCAAAAAATATGTTTTGAGAACAGCTATGAAGGCTCGGGCAAGCCAGGCACTGTTTTTAGGATCTGGGAATACTTGGCAAATAAAATGGATAGCATTTCCGTCTCATGTTGCTCATACTGTCATTTTTTTAAAAAAATTTATTTATTTGAGAGAGAGAGAAAGAGAGAGAGAGAGAGCGTGCAATGGGGGGAGGAGCAGAAGGAGAGGGAGAGAGAGAGAATAATCCCAAGCAGACTCCCTGCTGATCACAGAGCCTGACGTCAGGCTCGATCCCATGACCCTGAAGAAATCATGCCCTGAGCTGAAATCAGGAATCAGATGCTTAACCGACAGAGCCACCCAGGCGCCCCACATATTGTCATCTTTAAGTGGATACTGTGTTTTAAAGATTGCAAGTAGTCCGAAGTAGCTCGGGACTTCTCATCAGAGGGATGAGCATGTGCGCATAGACACATTACAGCAGCAGCTGAGGCAACAGAAGGGACAAAGGAAAAACAGGGAAGGCTTTATCCTGGAATCTGACCAGTGAAGGTTATGCAGGTTTAAGGTACAAGAACTTATCAGAGAAAGATAGATTTGGCTAATCATTAGTTGTTGTTTTTTTTTTCTCCTTGAGTTTACTTTAATTCTGCTTTAATATTGGGCATGGCTTTGGTCATGCTAAGCGAGGCTCTGCTTTGATAATACCAACTTCCAAGTCTCTGAGGTTTAAAGAGTTTATTAGAGTTCCATTTCTGATATTACAGTGTAAGGAGCTCCACAGACCTATTTTCCAGCAAAACAGCCATAACTAGTGAAAATGATAAAAAGAAATCCAACCATTTAAAATCTTTGGGGGTGTCTATGTGGCTCAGTCAGTTAACCGTCTGCCATCAGCTCAGGTCATGATCCAAGTGTCCTGGGATCAAGCCCCGCATGGGGCTCCTTGCTCAGTGGAGAGACTGCTTCTCCCTCTCCTTCTGCCTGCTGCTCCCCCTGCTTGTGCTCTCTCACTCTCTCTCTTGGTCAAATATATAAATAAAATATTTTAAAAAATAAAGTCTTGGATGGCCTGGGTGGCTCAGCGGGTTAAAGCCTCTGCCTTCAGCTCAGGTCATGATCTCAGGGTCCTGGGATAGAGCCCTGCATCTCATCGAGCTCTCTGCTCGATGAGCAGGGGAGCCTGCTTCCCCCCTCTCTCTCTGCCTGCCTCTCTGCCTACCTGTAATCTCTCTTTGTCAAGTAAATAAATAAATAAAATATTAAAAAATAAAATAAAATAAAAAGTAAAGTCTTTGGAATTGTCCTAACTGTATGGAGCGAATGAAGAAATATTTAAGAAAATCTTCTAAATCTTAACAAGAGCAGCAAGGGCGTATGACATTTGAGCTATAACCTGCTCCTCCTTACCCCCATCCCATTTCACCCAGTGCAATCAGATGGAAGCTCTACTCTGGGCAGATGGGGCCAAGAAGATGGAGCTTACTTTCTCTTCGGTTCTCAGTCAAGAGATGTGGTGTCTCATTAAGAGGGGCAGACCACCGCATTTCTCATCCTTTCCAGCTCTGAGTTACAGAAGCTAAAGTCCTAGTGAATATAGCTAATAGGTTATAGGCCACCTTCTTCTACCCATCTCGCATGCATTGGGTGGAGGCTCTACCCCAGCTGTGGCAGCTGAGAGTGCTGAGATACAGATTACTCTGGCTTAACTTGCTGGCGGGAGAGATGTACTACCCTGGGAGAGGCAAGTCAAGAATACCAGACTACCACCTCTAACCGGTATATTGCTCATAAAGCAAGGGTGTCACTCCAGTCTCCAGTTAAGAGCAGTGGCTCAAAGGTTTGCTAGGGAGAAAGGCAGGCTAAAAGAAAAGAGAATTCTAAAACTCTACCCAAAGGAACTCACTTGATTTGGAACAGAATGTGGAGAATTTTAAGTCTAAGGGTGCTCTCCAAAACAATAGAGATTGTGGTGGTAAGCAATTAAGAGGTTCATAGCTCTGTAAGAGCAGCAACCTAACCATAGCTCACTTAAGTTTACGGGACATTATCATGGAAGATCTATCCTCCTGAAATCATAAAAAACAAAACAAAACAAAACTGGCCTCAAAACACCCCCCCCACCTGCAAAAGGGTGTGAATTTAATTGGATCAAACTGTGGAGCAAAATATGCCCCCCTGGGGTGTTATCAAAGCCAATAGAACAATCAGCTGGAAATTAGGAAACCTAACGGTGGGATGTGATAGTAAATGATGCAGACAGCTTAATGGATCAGGGGAAAAGGGAAAGGGATTGCGGGAAAAAAGTCAAAGAGAACCTTGAATGCACAGTCTTCTCCAGTGTACATGGAATGTTCTCCAGATACATCAGAAAACAAGCCTCAACAAGTTTAAAAGGACTTAAATCATATAAACTATGTTCTTTGGCCA
Organism: Nasua narica; assembly: GCA_028533885.1. Classification (NCBI taxonomy): domain Eukaryota; kingdom Metazoa; phylum Chordata; class Mammalia; order Carnivora; family Procyonidae; genus Nasua; species Nasua narica. The sequence goes on along the minus strand of CM052799.1, from coordinate 24,281,697 downwards.
CAATATTGTAGAATTACAAAACAATAAGAGAAAATTCTGAAATTCACAAATACTTGGGGATTAAAGTATATACTTCTAAAAAACCAATGGACCAGAGAAGAAATCACAAGAGAAAATACAAAAAACCAAAACAAAGAAGAAAAAACCTAAAAAACTTTTTGACACATGAAAATGAAGACACACATACCAAGTATATGCAATGTTACTAAATGCTTAGAGGGAATATGTATAGCTCTAAACACTTGTATTAAAAAGAAAGAAAGATCTCAAATCATAACCTATTCTTTCACCTTAAGAAGCTGCAGAAATAAAAGCAAAATAAACTCAAAGCAAGCAGAAGGAAAGAAATAAAGATTAGAATAGAAATTAACAAAATAGCAAATCAACATAAGGAAAAGATGTTTCTTTGAAAAGATCAACAAAAATGACAAACCTTTTGCTCAAATGACCAAATAGAAAAGAGGGAAGACTCAAATTACCAAAATCAGGCATGAAAGAAGGGACATTACTACTGACCTTAAGAAAGAAACAAGGATTATATGGTAATAGCATGAACAAATGTATGCCAACAAATTAGAAGAAATGCACAAATTGCTAGAAAGATAAATACTGTATATCAGTTCAATGGAATGGAACTGACATTCCAGAAATAAAACTTCACATTTACTAGTTACTTCACTATGAACTAGTCTGCCAAAACAGTTCAATAGAGAAAGAATAATGTTCTCAACAAATTATATGGACAACTGGATATCCACATGCTAAAGAATGAAATTGGAGCCCCACCTCACACCATATTCAAAAATTACCTCAAAATTGATCAAAGACCCAAATGTAAGAGCTACAGTGTAAAACCCTTAAAAGAAAACATAAGCATGAATCTTCTTGACTTTGGATTATGCAATGGTTTTTAAAGATATTTCAAAAGCACTAGCAAGAAAAGGAAAAATAGATAAATATTGAAATAAAACTTTTGTGCTTCAGAAGATTCCATCAAGAGAGTGAAAAGGCTATCCACAGCATAATAAGGAATATTTACAAATCAGGTATCTAATAAAAGAGTTATATCTAAATACATAATTTATATAATATATAGAAAATATATATAACAATTTCAAGACAACAAATTAAAACTGGCCAAAGGACCTGAATAGATATTTAGTCAAAATAATATATGAATACTCAATAAGTTCATGGAAAGCTGCTTAAAATAATTAGCAATCAGGGAAAAGCAAATCAAAACCACAGTAAGGTACTGCATTACACTAGAGTGGTTATTTTTATATTTTATTTTTTAAGTAATGTATTTTTTAAAGATTTTATTTATTTGAGAAAGAGAGAGAGAGCGAGCAAGCAGGAGTAAGGGGAGGGTCAGAGGGATAAGCAGACTCCCTGCTGGGAGAAGATGGAAGATCGAAAATGGAAGTAGGACTTGATCCTAGGGCCCTGAAATCATGACCTGAGCCAGCCAACTGCCACTAATCTCTCTCTCTCTTTTTTTAGATTTTATTTATTTATTTTAGAGAGAAAGAGAGCACAAGCGGGTAGGGGCAGAGGAAGAGAAAATCTAAAGCAGACTCTGCACTGATCACAGAGCCTAACATGGGACTACATCCCACAACCATGAGATTATGACCTGAGCAGGAACCAAGAGTTGGATGCCTAACCAACTGAGCTACCTACAGTTTCCCCCACTGGAAAGGTTATAATCCAAAGGAGGATGTGGAGAAATTAGAACCTTTATACACCACTAGTGGGAATGTAAATTGATGGAGAAACTTTGGAAAACAGTTACTAAAGAGGTTAAACATAGTGATATATCATTCAATAGTTCCACTGCTAGATATATATCCAAGAGATATGAAAATATACATGCACACAAATTCTTATGTGTGAATGTTCATAGTAATATACTTGCCAAAAAGTGGAAACCACTCAAGTGTTCATCAACTGATGGATATATAATAAACTGTGGTATATCCTTTCAGTGGAATATAATTTGACAATAAAAAGAAATGAGATACTAATGCATACTGCAACATGCATGAAACTTGAAAACATTATATTAAGAGAGAGAAGTTGAACAAAGACCATATGTTGAACAAGAAATAGAAAGCTATAGTAATGTATACCATGCATACTTAAAATTCTTAACATTGCTCAGTAACTTCCTTAATATTCTATGCTCCCAGTTTTTGTAAATATTCTGTACTCCGAGTTTTTGTTCTGCCTTTTTGCTAGTTTATTATTTTTCTCCATGATGAACTCTTCTCCCATCATTCTGAAATACTTAACTTTCTGAATCACTGTCAAAGCAAGCCCCTCTCTCCATTCAGGTTCCTATATTTTGCTGAGACTCTATACTAGCTTCCTAACTTGGTCTCGTGGTCTCCTGTCCAATTCCATTCAAATACATAGCAGCTGTAGGAATTTTTCTAAACTTCATATCCAACTTTGTCAGTCTTCTGCCTAAGCTCTCCAAATGTACATCTATCACTGTCAAGATGAAGCCTAAGCTCGTCAACATGGCTTACTTAGAAATTAAGCCAACCTATCCTGGTCATTTCTCACCAGTCCTTGCTTCTTGCTGTATGTTTTGGCAATATTGAACTGCATGAAATTCTCTGCATACCCAGACTTCTGACTCCACTAAAGCTTAGCCTAGACCACTCTTCAGACCATGCTGTGACTGAGTGAGTTTCTCCCTGCGTTACTCACACTGCATTGACCACGTTTTGTGTTGTAGGATTAAAGGAAAAAAAAAAAAAACATCGACAAAGACTGTGTCTCATTATTTATTTTGCAACACACTGCCTGGTGTGGAGGAACTACTAAAGGAAGAAGGGAGGGAAGGAGGCTGAGAAGGATACATTGATTCTGAGAGAAGCCTTTGACTCCCTCCACTTGGCTTTGGGCAATTTAAAGACCAAATCAAGTGGGACAGTTATTTAGCTAGACAGTGTTCTCCTGAAGGTACTCCAGAATGAAGACTTTCTTGCTCTTTTCAGAATTGTATAGCCATGATCCATTTCTAACTACTGTTCCATTCATATTTCACCAATCTTACTATATCCTCACGCTTGTTCCTTCCATTCTGAATAAACTGAATCTGTGAATCTCCCAATGTCTTTCGTACAGTAGTCCTTCATAAGTCATAAAGTTTCTGGATTTAAACATTGGTATCTGCATTTGTATGTATGCAGTACTTCATTTAGGACAGAGCACAGCCCAGCACAGATGAAAAGGACATACAGTTTGCAGCTAAAACAGAGTGGGACCTAAATCCTTGTTCTATCATGCATTAGCTCTGGGACTATAACTAGACTACTTGATTTCTTTGACTTCTCATCTGTAAAATGAGAACATATATTTATATAGTTCCATGTATAATTCCATGTATTAATTCCATAATTACATGGAATTAAATGAGATGACATGTAAAATTTAGAGTATACTACTTAGTACAATTATTTTTTGAGTCAGGAGAACGTGTGCTTGGCACTGGGAATACAAAGATGGTCCATTGGTCAGAGGAGGCTAAACTTTAGTATCAAGTAGATCCAGCCATGTAGTGATATAACAAAATAGAAAGTTATTTCTTGCTCATGTAATAGATGAGTGTGTATTTGTGGGATGTCTACTATGTGCACCAGGTACTGGATTAGGTATTGCAGATATGGGCTTGGACAAGATAAGCAAAATCTCACAATGCTCCTGAAGATGGGCTGCATAGGGGAAATGCTGCTTGCAGCCACTCACAGGTTAACGTCTATGCTGTCAACAACAATATCTCCAATTCATGGACAAGGATACCCTCTGAATTATCTGGATCTTGAGTTCCTATCTGGTTGTCACATGTGCCTCATGGGACAGTAAGATGGATAGGTTGCATGGAAGAAGAGAGGATGCTTCTTTAGAGCACAGAGCTGAGAAATGGTGAAGGCTGAAAGTACTGATAATGCCTTGTGGTAATATACTTTTTCAACCCTTATAACACATAGACTCATGAGTTTTCCACCTTAAAGCAGGCATGCCTTCCTTAAAATCCCCTCCCCTGCAAAAGAAAACCCAGAAAACCAAATGAACAGCAACAAAATAAACCCCTGAGAACATCAGGGGTCTTAAATCCTCATGAAGTATGAGTTCCAATGCATGAATCCAATGAGACTACTCTGAGGTGTTGACATTGGATTTATTTGCATGACTTAATAGCTTATTTCACAACCCACTCAAAAGCTCCTTTTTCCATTGAGTTGTGATTGTTTTGCTATATACCCTGTGGATGAAATTCGTATAAACACTGGGTTTACTATATATTCCCCTCTGCCTTTCTTTCACTTAAGAGTGTATTAGTCCTGCCCACCTAATGATAAAAACAGTTTCCTAGGCGACTGAACACCAGATTGTATAAAAATACCTGACTAGCATTCTACCTTTAAACAATCCATATGATTAAATGAGGTTCAGTTTAAGGAAAGGGAAAGATGGAGCCCTAATATTAAGTAATATATGGATATGATCCTGTCTCTGTTGGGTGCAAATGGCCTTTTCAGTCAATTAGGATTGTGATGAAAGGGCCAGTGGGTGCTCGTTACCTGTAGATGGTACTTTGGAATGGTACCATGAGACTTGGAGGCTCGATTGCCAATGAGTCAGATTATTTTGAGCAAGTTATTTAAAATCCCTGAACCTCAGTTTTCTTGCCTCTGAAATGGGGTTAACAGTCCCTACATTGTTTATAGCCCCAAGAGTTAAAGTCATTATTAAACATGGAAAGGGTTATTCACTCTATACAATGGACATTCCATTGGTATACTGGCTATGTAGTCAAAGGGTTGATTCTCTCTAAAATTTAACTGTCAGACCATCTAGCTGTATTTTAATGGCTTTATTCTTTTCGTCTTGACTTAGTCAATTGCCTATCGATCCATAATCATTTCTAGAGTTCCTACTATAAGCTCATCACTGTACAATGCTCTGGGAAGACAGAAGAAGTTTCAGATTATAGGGTACCAACCATAGACATGCATCTTCGGAAACATGTTTTCCTATAAGGCTCAGCCCAGTAACTACTGGATGCTTTGAAGAACTGTGCACATTTCAGAATGTTATTTATGAAATGGTCCACATTTGTTAAAAAATAACTTAGTAGAAATGTACCCATATATAAATGAGTATATTAAAAGTGGACTGGAAGTAGACATACCAAATCATTAATAGCATTTACCCCTTGATAGGAAAGAGAGATTGGTATGAAGTAATCACTTGGGACATAAATGTTTTAGTCTGTAGGCTCTGATGGTTTGAGGTTTTCATATGAATGTATTTATGGTATTACTTTGATTTAAAAAAATTAATGGACCCTTTTTAGAGCAGTTTTAGATTTACAGAAAAATTGAGCAAAAAGTAGAGTTCCTATATATCCCATCACCCTCACCAGTTTCTCCTATCATTGTGTTAGTGTGGTAAATACATTTATTAGAATTGATAAGCCAAGTTTTATACATTATTATTCACTAAAGTTTGTAGTTTACATTAGGATTCACTCTTGGTATTTTATATTCTATGGGTTTTGACAAATGTGTAATGACATGTATCCAACACTACAGTGTCACATAAAATAGTTTCATTGCCCTAAAGATCACCTGCGCCCCATCTATTTATCCTTCCCTTCCTCCTCCTGAGCCCATGGCAGCCACTATTTCCATGGTTTTGCCTTTCCCAAAATGTCATATAGTTGAAATCATACATTGTGTAGCCTTTTCAAATTGGTTTCTTCACTTAGAATATGCATTTAAGGTTCCATGTCTTTTCATGGCTTTATAGCTCATTTCTCTTAGCGCTGAATAATATTCTCTTGTCTTGAGGTACCAGTTTGTTTATCCATTTAGCTACTGAAATATATCTTAGTTGCTTCTGAGTTTTAGCAATTATGAATTATGAATTTTATCAATTATGAGTTTAACAATTTAAAGCCGCTTTAAACATTTGTTTGCAGGTTTTGTGTATACATAAATTTTCAACTCCTTTGGGTAAATATCAAGGAGTATGGTCATTGGATCATTTAGTAAGAATATGTTTAGTTTGAAAGAAACTGTCAAACTCTCTTCCAAAGTGGCTGTAGCATTTAACATTCCGACTACCAATAAATGAGGGTTCCTATTGCTCTACATCCTCTCCAGAATTTGGTGGTGTTAGTGTTTTGCATTTTCACTATTTTAATAAATGTGTAGTGGTATCTCATTGTTACTTTAACTTTCAGTTCACTAATGGCTTCTGATGTACCATATCTTTTCATATATGTATTTGCTATCAGTTCTTTGATGAGGTGTCTATTCAAGTCTTTTGCCCATTTTTTAATTGGATTTTTCATTTTCTTATTGTTGCATTTTAAGAGTTCTTTGTATATTTGGTATGATAGTTCTTTATTGAATATGTTTTTTGCAAATATTTTCTTCCAATCTATGGCTTCTCTTTTCATGCTTTTGCTAGTGACTTTCACAAAGCAGTTTTTAATTTTAATCAAGTCCAGATTATCAATTATCTCTTTCATGGATCTTGCCTTTGGTATTGTATCTAAAAGGTCATTGCAAGATCATCTAGATTTTCTCTGATGTTATTTTCTAGGTTTTACAGTTTTACATTTTACATTTACATTTATGATCCATTTTGAGTTAATTTTTATGAAGAATATAGGGTCTGTGTCTATATTCTTTTCCTTTTTTTCTTCCCTTTACATGTGATGTTCAATGGTTTCAGTACCATTTGTTGGAAAGAGTATCCTGGGCACCTGGGTGACTCAGTCATTTGAGTGATATGCTCTTGATTTTAGCTCATGTCATGATCTCAGAGTCATGGGATCAAGCCCTGAGTCAGGTTCTGCCCTCAGAAAGGAGTCTGCTTGCAATACGTTCAATCTCCCTCCTTCTCCCTCTGCCCCTACCTATCATGTTCGCTTTCTCATAAATAAGCAAACAAATAACCAACTAACTAAATAAATAAAGTATTTTTTCTCCTTTAAGTTGCCTTTGTTCCTTTATCAAAGATCTTTTGAGTATATTTCTGTGGTTCTATTCCTGGGCTTTCAATTATCTTCCACTGATCTGTTTGTTCTTTTGCCAATACCACACCGTTTTGGTTTCTGTAGATTTATAGTAAATCTTGAAGTTCAGTAGTGTCAGTCTTTTGACTTAGCTATTCTCCTTTGATACTGTGTTGGATATTCTTGGTCTTTTGCCTTTCCATGTACACTTTAGAATCAGTTTGTTGGTATCCACAAGATAGCTTGCTGGGATTTTTATTAGGATTGCACTGACTGACATCTTGGCAATATTGAGTCTTCCTATCAAGTTACATGGAATTTCTCTCTGTCTCTCTTTCTTTCTCTCTTTTTTTTTGGATCTGCTTTGATTTCTTTCAGAATCAGAGTTTTGTAGTTTTTCTCATATGTATGTTGGACTTATTTTGTTAGATTTATATCTAATTATTATATACTTTGAAATTAATGCAAATGGTATTGTGTTATTAACTTCAAAACCCACACCCCTGGGGCGCCTGGGTGGCTCAGTGGGTTAAAGCCTCTGCCTTTGGCTCAGGTCATGATCTCAGGGTCCTGAGATCGAGCCCCGCATCAGGCTCTCTGCTCAGCGGGGAGCCTGCTTCCCGCCCCCCCCCCCGCCTGCTTCTCTGCCTACTTGTGATCTCTTTCTCTCTGTCAAATAAATAAATAAAATCTTAAAAAACAAAACAAAACAAAACCCACACCCCTGATATAACCACTTTTTACTTCCAACGGAATATTGCTTATATAATTAAAAAAATCAAAAGGGATGGAGGAGAAAGTGATTCAGCATACTTACACACATCGTAGTCATTAAATGTGATGAAGTATTTTTACACCAGGTATGGCTTCCATGAATTTCCTATAGGGGCTTAGAATAGTTTTTGTTTCTATTAGTTTATATGCAGATTCATATAATGAATTAAACAGAGCAAACACCAACACATCGGGGGTGAGTTTACAAGAGATGTGATATTAACAGGTCCCACAGGTATTCAAACAGGTGACAACATATTATATACGTATTTAAGGCAACTACCATGCAAATAAAGCATATGGAAAAGAAGAATCTAGGCAATGGCAGTTTGCACAATTGTGACTCAGTGACAAGAATGTTAGTAACTGAGAGACACATTATAGTTTCAGTACAGAAAGCAGAGCCATATTGAATTAACCACTCCATTCTAACCCACTCTCTTAGTGGGAAGTAAAGATCTCACTTGTATATACTTGTCTGACATCAGAGGATAGCTTCTCCATCTCTTTGTCTTCCCTATCTTCTCACTGTTCTCTCAGTGGCTGACTCCATTAGGAACCATTCAGGGAAGGGTATTCTGGAAAACGTAGTCCCCACCATCAGCTTTGCAATGTAGATTGCTGAGAAGGAGTTAGTGATTCTGGGTTGACAATAGATCATCCAACCCATCTATGTTACTTGTTCTTATGACTGGGCATCCTTTCCCTGCAATTTTGGCTTATCCGAAGTCTGTTCTTTTTCTTTAATATATGTGCAAATGATTTTTCTATATACAAACTTACCTGACTTTCTTTATAAGGTAGCATATATAAGTCATTTCTCCTTTTATAGTATTTAAGCATTCTCTTTGTATACCTCTTACATTATGTGTTCATATTTAACTTTGTACAAGGATTCTGCAAAAGGTCTTCTTTCCCTATTGGATTACAAGCCTCTTGAAGGTAGAGAGTATCTCTTTTATGTTTGAATATACCTCATATCATCTGGTAGAGCATCATGCACATAGTAGGTACTAATAAAATATTTGCTTAATTAATTAACAGATAACATCACTTAAAATACTGTTATGATCAATGTAAGTCATTGTGTAAGTACATTGGACCGTCACTTTGCTCTAATGACCATAACTAAAATGAATATCCCATTTAAATTTCTGATTTATTAGGCCATTTTTACTGCTGCTCTTTTACTGTAGTAGCCTGGTGGTTTGCACTGGTCATTAACTTTCAGTCTAGCGTCATGAAACCTTAGTGGAGACTTGGTATATTCAGCCTGCGGAATCACGCTGACCTGTACGATCAAAACTGGTATGTCTGAGAGCAGTTGAATGTTTCCTCTAATGATTCTAGAACACTGCAGTGAATGACAAATTACTAGTGTCTAATATTATATGATTGGTAAATTACTGTTATGTGCTTTATTTCTGTCCCTCCAGGAAGGCTAGATTATTCCCGAATAGCAGACTACCATATGAAAATGCCAATATTTACTCTCTGTTGATCCAAGGTATCAATTCAGGAGCAGTCATTTGATATAAGACATTCATGATTTTTTACAAATCGATAACTAGTTAGGAAGAACGACTCTCTGAGGCACCCCGTTATGATGGGGTTGACCTTCAGGTCCAATAGGGTGGGCTTAACAAAGAATTTCTGCACTATCAGTCCAAATTATAGTCAGACTAGAATGGGCATTTGGTTTTATGTCTGCTCCCAAATTGATATGAGTTATTCTTGAATCTCAGAGCTACAATTCTGTTTCCACAGTGATATTAACATAAAAAATTCAAGTAAAACAAGAAATACGTACTGAGTTCCTTACATGGTGCTGCCATGTAATGGGCCACCTCAGTTTTTGTGTGTTGAGTCACAGATTGTCACTTTGATTTTTGCTTCTTACCTTTCAGTGGGCACCTACCTGTTAACCTTCATCCCCTAGGTCTGTTTCCAGTCATGGCTGCTCATTAGTACTACTGCTTTTCTTGCTTGTTGCATGTTTCTCTCTCTCTTTTTTCAGCTGTATCACTTTGCCTGAACTGTTTTCTACTGTCTTGGTTTTTTTGCCAACCTTACTGTGACACTGCCCTGGGACTTTGTTGACCCTATTTGTGGACATGCATACACCCTCTCCATCTCTGCTTACTACTTCATTGCCTCCTCCCCTCAAGTGGCCTGCACTTCCCTCTGATTTGTAGCATCTGGGAGCCCCACCTGCCTTCTGTCCCTCGAGTTCCTTCTATGCTGGGCTACATGGGGAATAAGCTACAAATACCGTAGCCACCAAGGGCTGATCAGCCCAGTTGTTGAAAGCCTGGACAATCAGAATAAGAGGGGAAGGGAAGAAGAATTGATAAAAGAGAGCAAAAGAAAGGAAGAAAGGGAAGTTAAAGAGGAGGGAATGGGAAGGAAGATGAGGGAAAAGAGAATGGAGAGTACAGGAAAGAGAGAAGACCTGAAGGGTAGAGGAAGGAAAGGTATTTATAGTCAGAAATGACATCTCAGACTCCATGACAAGGAGCTCTTCATTCAAGAGCTATGATTTTCACATTTATTTCCTAAAGCCCAAGCTTCATTAATGTGTACCATTGTTCTTTCCACTCCATTCCCTTGGCACCTTTGTTGTTCTCCTTGTTCCCCAACCCACCTCCCACTGCACCCCCACACCCCCACCCCCACTGACCCCTTCCTGCTTACCACCAGACCCACTCTCCCAGCTCAGCAGTGTGGGCTGCCTTTGCATCTCTCTCACTCTGAGCTCACAGCCCTGTCTTAGGATTATACTCATCCTCTGAAGTGAGAGATTCTGAGGTGCTATGACATTTGGCCCGAACTCAACCTGAACTCTTGATTTGGAGTGGCCTTTATGCTTTAAAAGGGGAAGAGGGTGTAAGGGGAGCAAAAGTCAGATATTAGAGTTATAAGAAAGAAACTTCTAGAGAGTTTCAAGATTGAAATCTTCTATTAACTTTCAGATCCATGTTCTTATAGGCAGGATCACCTCCTTATTTTATTTCATGTATGTAGTGATATTTTGATATTCTTGATTCTTAATACTCAAAATGATGTTAAGGGTAATAGAGTCAGTCTCATAAAAGCTAGAATTCCAAATAGCTTTTATCATTCATGACAACTATGATTTGTTGCCAACAATTTTGTGAGTTGCTATATTGTGAAGCATTTAAAGGCTATGTATAGATACAATCGGAAGAGTTCTGTGATCGTTTAATAATGTCTGCTGTAGAGGGAGGAGGTGGGAGTGTTGTTTGTGTGCCATGCTTTGTCATCTAGTCTTAAAGCTTTTTTTTTTTTAAAGGATTTTATTTATTTATTTGAGACAGATACAGAGAGAGAGAGAGAGAGCAAGAGCAGAGAGAGAGGCAGAAGGAGAGGGAGAAGCAGACTCCCTGCTGAGCTAGAGAGCCCAATGTGGGGCTCGATCCGAGGACGCTGGAATCATGACCTGAGCCGAAGGCAGATGCTTAACCATCTGATCCACCCAGGTGCCCCTAGTCTTAAAGCTTTTACAAGAGCTTTTGGTATATTTTTCACTTTTTTTTTTTTTTTTTTAGGTTTAGCTATCCAGAGAAATGATGTTCCTTCTTTAAAAAGTTTTTAGAATGTAACAATCCTTTACCACCACCCTAGCTCATTTTCTCCAGCCTTGACACATGCAAACTAGCTATAAGAGGGGTACAGATGTTAATAAGCAATGGATATACATTAGTCCCCATGTTAAAAATTACCCAGTAACCAAATATTTATTCTCTACTATGAATACAAGGCTCAGGGGTATTTTTGTTTTGTGTTTTGTTTGAGGAAGGTCAAGTACATTTTGGTGGTGTAATCCAGTTGTTGTAATTGGGGAAGGTGAGAAGATTTCTTTGGCTTTGATAAAAGACATATTTTTGCTGTGAAGATAGATGTATGTAGGCATTATCATATCTATGTAAGGCAATTTAGGTGACTCTCAATTTACATGACTTGGAGAATGAAGATCAGAGAATATGTGACTTATATTCAGAATTTCACAGTTCTTAACACATCTTTCTTCTGCATGAGAATTGACCTTTCTCTTTGACCTCTCTTCTCTCATTTTATTTCATTTTACTTTTTTTTTCTTTAACATATAATGTATTATTTGTTTCAGGAGTACAAGTCTGTGATTCACCAGTCTTATAAAATACCTGGTGCTCATTACCACACATAACCTCCCCAGTGTCCATCTCAGTTACCCCATCCCCCCACTCTTCTCCCCTCCAGCAACCCTCAGTTTGTTTGCTAAGATTAGGAGTCTTTTATGGTTTGTCTCCCTCTTTGGTTTCGTCTTGTTTTATTTTTTCCTCTCTTCCCCTATGATCCCCTGCCTTGTTTTGTAAATTCCACATATGAGTGAGATCATAAGATAATTGTCTCTCTCTAAGTGACCTATTTTGCTTAGCATAATACCCTCTAGTTCTATCCATGTTGTTGCAAATGGCAAGATTTCATTTTTTTTGATGACTGTGCAATATTCCATTGTACAAATATGCCACATTTTCTCTATCGATTCATCTGTCAATGAACATCTGGGCTCTTTCCATAGTTTGGCTGTTGTGGACGTTGCCGCTATTAGGTGCAGGTGCCCCTTCAGATCACTACATCTATATCTTTAGGGTAAATACTCAGTAGTGCAATTGCTGGGTCATAGGGTAGTTCTATTTTCAACTTTTTGAGGAACCTCCATACTGTTTTCCAGAGTTGGTGCATGAGCTTGCATTCCCACCAATGGTGTAGGAGGGTTCCCCTTTCTCCACATCCTTGCCAACATCTGTCGTTTCCTGACTTGTTAATTTTAGCCATTTGACTGGTGTGAGGTGGTATCTCACTGTGGGTTTGACTTGTATTTCCCTGATGCCAAGTGATGGTGAGCACACTTTTTTATGTGTCTGTTTGACCTCTCTTCCCTTCGATCATTCTTCTCTAAAGGCCATGGAAAGCCCACGAGGCTGCCAGTTGGAGGGGAAGCCCTAGGTTTGGGTATGGAGCCATGATTGGCAGAGAGTATTTCTGAGCTGTATTCAGTGGGTGAGAGTCATTAGATAGAGCAGGTGAGGGTCAGGTGGATCACGGGGCATCCTGCCGAGGGCTCTGAGGCCAGGTAGAACAGGAACAGGATGAGATCAAAACCCTGTGCAGGAGCAAAGTAAGGGATTCTTATATCACTGCCTAGAACAGAGCTGGAGTGCCTTCCACTCCACTCCACACATGTGGGGAGCTTTCAGACTGTCATCTCTGTGGTGGGTGGTAGACCAGTTTAAAGATCCAGGACAAGAATGAAACCAAGCTACTGGCTGGTTTGTTCTATGTAGAGATCTTTTGTTGGCCATCTTCTTTCTGGTAGTTGGATTCCATGGTTCAATGATGGGATACTGATATTCAGGCAGGTAGATCTTTAGACCTAGTCCAAAATGGATTTGGATGTTACTACACAAAATAATGCTTCAGAACTGCCACTACTATGTAAATAGAAGGCACTGTTCTGATGCTAATGAGTAAACAAGTTTTCCTTCATCAGACAGAAAATGAGAAGCTTAGACTAAAGGCCATTTCTTCCTTAATGTTTCCATAGAATATTTCCATAGGTGGCTTGATCTTGGTTCTAACACAGATATCTACTTGAGCATGTTTTGTTTATAGGCAAATCTAGTCATCTTCTCATGGGAAAAATGTCTTTCTGTTTCAAACTGGACCTGTAGGGTTATGTAGCAGGTGGCTCACCTAGTGGCTGAACCACCAGAGGTACTCAACGAGCAATGGGTGGATCAGCGAACCTCAGTAGGATAAAGAGAAGACCAGGAGGTGAGCAGCAGTGGTTGTGCTGAGTAAGCCCTAGAGATCCCAGTAGCCAAAGAAGCAGCTGGACCCCTTGGCTAGAGCCTCCGGACATTGTCTTATTTAAACCTCACACTAATGTGTGAGCACCTGCACTGACTCCTATTTTGCAGATGAAAAAATTGGGACTTAAGAGTAAGTGGCCTGGAGGTCACACAGCAAGGATGTCAGAGGTCCAAAGAGCAGTCTTGAGGTGTTGTAATTTTGTTATTAATACCTTTTTTAACTTTGTGGTAATTTTCTGGGCCCTTTTAGGCAGGCACTGTGTGGGTCACTAATAATTTCTCACGTTGATTCTGTGATTGTCCCTAATAGTTCTTGGATGAAGCTGAAATAAGGTCAAGTTGTTCAAATACTTACATAAGGCTTTGGAACCTATTGTACCCATGTTGAAATCTAAACCAGTTTTATTAATGCTGCCGGGCCTTACTCTCTGGGGAATTGTGTGGCAACATTTGGAATTATATTTCAGGGTAATCAAGTCAGATTCCTTTTTTAGGCAAGAACTTGTTCTATTGTATCTACTTCTATATTTATTTATTCCTTAGAGCTAAACCCTGGTATCATTAATCAATAGGAACAATGTCAGTGATTGTAGCACTGTACAAATATTTAAATGAATCACAAGATTATTTGGCAAATGAAGGTGGGCACATCTAACAACTTGCTATATAACTTGTTCTTGGCAATGAATAGACATTTTTAACTGTTTTCACCATGCAAATGCACAAAATATTGGTTTAAAACAAATTACTAGTGGGGTGAAAGTGAGTCTAGTTTTAACAAAAGTAAAATAAAACTCATATGCATAAATATAATAAAAGTAATAATGCATTTTGGAGCACCTTGGTGGCTCAGTGGGTTAAGCCTCTGCCTTCAGCTCAGGTCATGATCGCAGGGTCCCAGGATCGAGCCTCACATTGGGCTCTCTGCTCAGTGGGGAGCCTGCTTCCCCCTCTCTCTGCCTGCCTCTCTGCCTACTTGTGATCTTTCTCTCTGTCAAATAAATAAATAAAATCTTTAAAAAAAAAAGTAATAGCACATTTTGTTTATTTATGTCGTGTCTAGCCACAGCTGCATTCTAGCTGCTTTGTAATAAAATTAAAGCACTGATTAGCTGGTTAGAGACTGATCAGATTAGAGTGACAATTGAAATCACTGTAGAACAGTGTATTCAGTCACTCTACTTTCCTTTTGCAAACAAAGTCTTGGAATAAATTCTTTCTTACACATGCTTTGAGTTTGCAGCACGTGGAAGTGATAGCAAGAGCTCTAGGCTTGATATAAGGAAGAGTGGGAGCTTTTTCTTGAGTGGCACCTAAGAAAGGAGACCTTCAAAGCACAGTCCAGCAGGAGGGTTAGGGGGTACAACATAAAGAAGGCTGTTCAGGTAGAAATTAATGGGTGTATTAGATGTGGGGCAGGAAGGTACCTGCCTGAGCTGGGTGGACGGAATTATGAAAAGTGTTTTCTCATCAGAAGCAAAAGATTAGGGATGCCTGGGTTGCTCAGTTGGTTAAGCAACTGCCTTTGGCTCAGGTCATGATCCCAGCATCTTGGGATCGAGTCCCGCATTGGGCTCCTTGCTCCGCAGGGAGCCTGCTCCTCTCTCTGCCTCTGCCTGCCTCTCTGCCTGCTTGTGTTCTCTCTCTGTTAAATGAATAAATAAAATCTTTAAAAAAAAAAAAAGAAGCAAAAGATTAAACTCCATGTGGAAGGGAGAAGGGAGCCACCGGTAGTAGCAGGATTAAAAACAGTGCTGGTGGATTTTTTTTTTTGGATTACCTCTACTCCCATACGTGGGAAAGATGTGAGTTCACACATCTGTCAGGTGCAATGCTCTCTTCTTTTGAGAGGTTTGGAAGCGACAGGATCTAATTAATCATGCATCAGCCTCCAAAGTGGCATGAGAGTCATCTGTGTGCCCCATATACAGTCTTTGCCATATCTGTATATGGCACTGATATATTTAATATATTAATGTATCTTTAGTATTTCTTTGAATTAACTCACTTTTAAACCGCAAGTTTTGAAAGGAGACCCTGCCACTATTTTAAATGGGAAATCTTGCCACCTACCACAATGAGAAAGAAAACACAAAAATTCTTAGCGAAAGGAAATTATCACAAGTTAATTCAAGGTAGATGCTATTTCCTGATGGTGGCTCTGAACCTGAGGCCTATCCTCCCTCTGTGAAAAGGGGAGATTTCCAAGTGTTAGACAGCCGATTAAAACGTGGCACCGTATCAAAGCTTTCCCCTTGATATAATAAAAAAAGGATCGAACAGGAATTTAAGCAAGTCCATGTCTCACCACGTGATTTAGTGTTGTTTAACACCACCTCGGGGCAGTGCCTGCATTCCCCTTCTGTGTGTCCCTGCAGTGTGTGACCCCCTCCCCCACCTGTAGGGACCAGTTGTCCACCCAGAGCTGCTCTGGGTTGGTCGTAGGAGAGCAAGTCTCCTGTGTAAAACCTACTGCTCACTCCTTGTAGTATGTCTAGCTTTTACCTTCTCTTAGCCTTTACCTTCTCATTGGAATATTTTAAAGAGGGCACAAGAAATACCTGCTCCCAGAAAGATGCTGGGTGGGTCAGTCTGTTTAATTCTCAGGGTGAATATTAGGGAGTCTGACCCCTTGCCCCTTTCTCCCCCTGCAGGGGACACTGTTTTGCTCTGTCCAGCAGACGAAGTTCAAACCTGACAGGAGTGGGCCCACAATTTTTAGGGATGGGGAGAAGGTGAAAGACTCCCCAATGTATTTTAATCTACTCTATTGTCAGGATATTCCTGTCCCTTATAGGGCATAAGGAACACCCTCTGAAACCCACATGGGATAAAAATTTCAGCAGGATCAGGAAAAATATTTGGAACCTCTGGGGGCTTCCCTGGATGAGTTTATGCCACACCAGTCTCTGGTCCAGAGGTCAAATGATTGACCAGTTTTCATTAGTTCTAAGATAATATGAATTATAAAAGTGTTATTGGAGACTTTAAAAAAAACCTGCATTAAATACACATCACTTGGAAAGAACTCTCATTTAATGAAATAGTAAAATGTGAAGGAAAGTAGTTATTTCAGAATTTAAAAAAAGTAAACTTTTATGACTGTTTAGCATCATCCCATTCCTTTAGTGTGCTTTAATTCATATGTCTCTTTGTTTATGTGGTTCTGACTGAAATGTAAAACCAAATATGGATGGACATCATTTGGGATTTTTTTTTCTTTTGTATGGCATATATTTTTTCATTGGTCAAAAAAAAAAATCTGGTATGTACCATCAGGATGGAGTGTGAGCTTGTGATATTGTTATGATGATATTGGGCCCAGCATCTATTCGGCCCAGCTTCTTTTCTTTCTGGAAATTGCGTGCATGTGCTCGTGTACACACACTCAAGAGGCCAAAGGAAATCTAAGTCATCCTTTGCTATTAGCTGGGTCTTTGGGACTTTGTAACTCTCAGGGAAGAAGACCTTCCTCTGCGCTATGGTCCTTTCATCCTTTTTTTTTTTTCTTTCATCCATTTGATTTTAGAATCAAATCAGCATGAGACAGATTAACAGGAGAAAATCAAATTTAATAGGTGTATGTGATGAGGGAACAGAAGGCAAGCTGAGGACAATGCAGAAGCTGACACCCTGCAACCTCCCTCCTCCCCCCAGTCCTGGGTGGGAACCTGTGTGATACTCTTCCAGGAGTCTCCCAACTATCTTAATGTTAATGCTTTGCTAGAGAGGTCCTCTTTAGCATATGAAAGTTCTTTTGAAACCTCCCTTTTCCTTACCTCCCCCAACCCCATAATATATAATCAGCCACCCCTCACAGTACTGGGGCAGCAGCTCTTTCTGCCCACTGGGCCTGTCCCTGTGTTTTAATAAACCACCATTTTGGACCAAAGGGGTCTCAAGAATTCTTTCTTGGTCTTTGGCTCCAGACCTCACCCCACCGAACCTCACTTATATTCTAAAACTTCATCATATGTACAGGAATCCACATAGACCTGAGATTCCAGAGACAGTGAGGCCACTTGATGCTTATATGAGCTAAGGAGAGGCGTAGGGGTCTAAAGATACAAAGGGGAGGAGAGCCATTAGCAAGAGGTCTTCCAAAGGAGACATTTGGAAAAAGAAGGTTGTGCTATTATGCAGATAGATTACTTAGGTAAAAGTGAGGCTCTGTTAATAGCCCTCTTCCTGTTATGGGCTCTCCTCTCCAATGTAAATGTAAGCAGTTGAGGGGGAGAGCACAGAGCTTTTCATGCATCTACGAGGTTTTGATGAATTTTAACTCAAAATAATCTTTATGCCAAAGCAGCCCATCTTGGGGCAGTCTGCCCTGGGCTCCTACATCCCCCTCTCCCTCTGCCCCTCCCCTTCATATGTGCGCACCCTCTCTCTCTCATGCTATTTCAAGTAGAACTGTGGTGACTTGGACTGAACAGTTGGTGAATGGTTTTACCTGTATTAAAGGAGCTGCAGTGACCCGGATCCACAGCAGTCTGTCTACTTCTCCTCAGCCCTAATTGAGTGTCACATCTCACCTGAGCAGGGGAGGTGCAGCCAACCCAGAACACCCAAAGCGTTAGAGGAAAAGGAGCCAAAGGACAGTCTGTTCAGTGCTGGCTGGTTGGTCCAGGCTACTTGCCTCAGGTCTCCTCAGGCTGGAACATTAATCCTCAGTGCTATTGTCCACTGAACTAAAGGGAAGAGGGGAGGGGAAGGGGAGAGCAGCAGGGAGAGGAGGGGAAGGGAGGAAAGGAGAGGAAGTCACTCTCTGTATGACCAGGCAAGAGAGAAAGTGGCCATTACCCTATGCTCCTTTGACAGCTCTGTCACAAGGAAGCATGGTACTCTAAGTGGAGCTCCTTTCTTTCTGGAATGGAGGAATTACTTGCCCTAAATCCTCACTCTCTGTGAAAGGAATAAGGAGATGGAACAGGAGAAGGGGAAGCTTTGAGCTGCAGCAAAGAAGCTGTGTGAGCATCGACTGTGAGGACTCTGAAGAACAGGGACCCTTTTCTGTGCACCCCTTGCTTCTCCTCTGATCATCATGAAAACTCGGATTTCTGACCTACTATTATTGCTCAAGAAGAGACGTATTTTTATAGACAAATATTTTTCTGAAGTAGTGAAGTGAATACAGAATCATAAACTTGTAGTTAGAGTGAACATTAGAATGAAAAGGAGGAATACTTGAATGGGGGAGGAGTGACTTTGGATTGTTTGCAAATGTTGAGGACATGATGTTTATCAGACAGGTGGTTTGGGAAATTGCAATCCTAGCAACATTTACTCAGTGCCCAAAGAATGTTCAACACCTCCACTACCTCAATTAAAAATGATCAATCTCTATCATCCTGATGAGTTGCTCTGAAAATAACCACCAATTATTCCAACTTCAGTAGAGAAGATAATATACTGTTAACTGGGGGCAGACTGGAGAGGAATACTGAGAAACCTAATAGTTATATGATAAGAAGGCCTTCTGTGTCCCATCAAC
>CM052799.1:24240254-24262011 GCA_028533885.1 Nasua narica | reverse complement strand
GATCTGTAGGCCCAGGTGAGCAGCAGTGCTCTACTCAATGAATGACAAATACAAGCCACAACTGATGCTACTCCCCTGTAGTACGACCGTGGCAGGTATCACTCATCAGGCTTGGCACTCCATCCCTCAGCATCCTGTCCACATTGCAGACACCCTCTTGACTGGCTGATAGGAACTAACATGCAAGATGAAACCTAGAGCAGAAGAAACTTACTGCACCGAAGGAGTGACTTGCCTGAGATTCAAAGGCATTGAGTTGCCAAGGTAGTACTCAAATTTAGGGCTCTTAATCCTCAAACCAGCAATCCTGTACATTATTTTATACTGCCCTCATGATGTCATTCGGCAACACACAACTATTGTGTGGTTGGCTTTGTGCTACCCTTGGACGGTGAAAAAGGACATTGAGATTAACCAGAAGGATAAAATAGCATTTGGTGTTAAAATGGAAGTTGGAGAGGCACCTGGGTGGCTCAGCAGATTAAAGCCTCTGCCTTTGGCTCAGGTCGTGATCTCAGGGTCCTGGGATCGAGCCCCGCATCGGGCTCTCTGCTCAGCAGGGAGCCTGCTTCCCCCTCTCCCTCTACCTGCCACTCTGCCTACTTGTGATCTCTCTATCTCTGTCAAATAAATAAATAATATCTTTAAAAAAATGGAAATTGGAAAGAAATAAGTTAAAATCAGCTAACAGTGTTAACTGTGATTAAAACTCAAAGCCTAATGATAATTTCTATTGTGATAATCTAGGCATAGGGATTTTTAAAAAATGTGGTGATAAATTAATTCCACTGAATTCTAAAATTCATTTTTAAATTTTTTTCCCACTTTAAGATTGTCTTTTTAGCAAGGATGTGTGATGCTTGAGGGGGAGGTTGTCATTGAAGTGACCACTGACTTCATCAGACAGCATTTCACAATACATATTTTGCTTCGGGCACACAATGATACATTGCCTTTGCCTTTTACAATTGTTTTTGCTTGAAATTTTATATCTTAGGGTTGGAATGAACCTTGAGATAGCAGGTGATCCAGCTTCTGTCTCCTGGGAAGGAGGGAAGAATTTTGTTCATCACCAATGAGAGAGATGGTCTGCGTAGAGCGGAAATGAAAACACTATCGTAATACCTCTGAAATTTATCTTAAGCATCACGTTGGCTGTTGCACTGAGGCTGCTAAACGTTTTCTGACTCATTACTCAAATGACTCATGCTCCATTTAGTGTGGTGGGAATACATGGAGAAGTGGCCAGATCCAACCGAGTGAGTAAGCGACTGGCCAGAGTTCCTTGCATTTTGTTACCTGGGCCGTTAATTTGCTAGAAATCTCAAGATGTTAATGTTCCTCTGAAGAGTCTGGCTGACATGGAGAGGCTCCTTTCCCCATCCTGGAGGATATGCCAAAATGCCCCCTCCTCAAAATAAAATAAGGCAATGTCAGTTTTCACATTTCAAGTGTTTCCCAAGCTGTAATAATAGTTTAGGTAATGTATGATAGACTCTGCAAATTCAAAAGACAAAAAACAAAAAACAACTATATATTTATAGATCTGTATGTATGTGTGTATATTTGTGTATATATGTCAAGGTGCATGTAAATGTATATCAATGCTTATCTATGTGTTTATGTATATACGTATGTCATTTTACTTTAGCCAATCTATGGCCATTAGCGTCAAAATTTCTGGGAAACAACGATCCTTTCCCCAGTGCATTAACTTAGTCGATGTACACATCATTTTTCTGATTTGGAAGTTTTCCATACCCAAATCTGTTTGACCTCAAGAGATAGGTAAAAGGATAATTGCAGATGCATGGACACCAGAGTCAAGGATCCATGACAGTGTCTCTTAAAATAACATTAAAGGTCAGGTCATAAAACCACTTTCCTTTTTTGAGTATTTTATTTCTTTGCCTGGAATTAATTTCATGTCCAAAGACCTGGTATATGAAAGAGGACATGTAGGAATTATGTTCTAGGAATTAACCTTCCTCAGTAGTCAAAAGGAAATTTGGAACTGTGTCTGTACAAACAAATATAGACACATCTATATAATTTTTTTGTGACTCTCTTTAGGGGTAATAGAGTATGCCTGCCCTTGTTAATTTTTTATTTATTTTAGAATATTAGCATAAGAATCCACATGACCCATTTTCTCTTTCGAGCCAATTGTTTTGTTTCATATTAACTTCTCAACTTGTTTTTTTACTTTAGTCTTAGAATATCCTCCTCATGGAAAAGAGTGTGTTCTACATGTGATAGAAATTAAACTGGCTGCTTTCCAGCAAATGAAATTATGAAGGTAATTTATAAGAATAAGATTTTTTTTCATTTTAAACTATAGGCTAAATGACAAAGAGCAGATAATGTAAATATCAACTAGATACTTAAACAGATCATAGTTCTCTGTCCCTTTCTGTGTGTTTAAGTGTCTTTTCTCTATGCTCAGAAACAGATTTTGGTAAATAAATAAATAAACAAACAAACAAACAAATAAATACACACACACACACACACACATATACACACATGCATATACATATATATATATACACACACAGTTATGTAAATACACTTAGTATCAAGCCTTTAGGAACTTAAAATGACCCCTTTATCCTTTGGAAGAACTTGCTATGAAATTGGAGTCACCTGGAGTTATTGAAGCAATTGAATTATTGTTAGCTAGCTAATATTAGAAAAGGGAAAGCAGAAGATTGAAGTCTGTTTTCCTAGCAGCTAATGAGGCATCTCATTCTTCGAATGTCACTCTAAAGCTAACCTCGTTAAGACAGAACATCTTGTTTTCATAAATGTCCTGGGGTAGCTGGACAATTATGTGTAGTCATTTAACTGAAACAAATAACAAAGCTTTCCAACCAAATTCATATATGCAAGAAAGCCTCTTAACATCGATGTCTTCTAAGTGTGTAAATACATTTCTTAAGAACAGCATGAGAGAGGTGGACTTTGCATCTTATTTTTTAAAAATCCAATTTTTGGATTATTTGAAAGTGGACTCTGATCAAATTAAATGCACCACTGACTACATTTTTATTAAGAGATTTATTACCAGCTGCCTTAGTGTGCTTTTATTAAAATACTACAGCAGCTTTCATCTGAATACGCATAATTTAGATATTTAATGGACAGTCATAAGGCATTAAATCGTCCCTGTTATTTTTGACCTGCAAGAGAGCGTGGGGCACCTAATTGTAAGGGGATAAATTAAAAGGAGGAGGTTTGGGGTAGTTTCTAGACAATTGAGAAGCCTATGGTTTTGAATTTTCAAATTGCTGCTGAAATGCAGCTCCAAAATTTGGCTTAGGAGAGCTTGCTCCCTGAACCGGCTCAGTGTTCATTTGAGAGGGCTGGAATCATGAAGTGTTAGGTTTTATGCTTATAATCGGGTGAATGCCCAATAAATACCTGTTGCATGAATGAATGAATCAGTGAGTTGGGTATTATGGTTTTTGGCCAGTATTCTCCTTTTTATTTCTTTGAAAAACAGCATACAGATGTTTTTCCAAATTTAGATCTCTATTTGAGGATGGTGATCTACAAGTTGAATATGCAGTTATCTGGTTCCCTGGATGAGACCTATGTATATATATATATAAATCTATGTACGGATACAAATATGTAATTAGGCTCAGAAGCTTTAGGAAATGAGAACTACGTAGGTTTTCAAACTTTCCCAACTGCCTGGAAGAAATGGGTATTAATAGAGCTGGCTCCGGAGGGATGGTTTTTCATCAGTCACCGACTCTGTTACGTGGAAAGCCTTTTTCCCATTACTTTTCTATTTTAAATCTATTCCCCGGCCCTGGATGATTGAACCTTTCTGAAATGTGCCAGGCAGAGAATCTCGCCTCTCCTCTCAGCTTAGAAATAATAACGTCTTCACATTTTCATGGCCTTTTCTGAAATGGAGACCTTTCATTTGTGTTTCATTCTCAATTGAAATAAATTGATTAACGTCATGGAATTGTGTCTCACCACAGACCTTTGAAACAAAAAGCTACTTTTCTGATGTGGGAAGGGAACAGATTGCCCCAGATTTCTTTATGCTCCAAGGACTCAGGGGCAAAGGAATTGTTTTATCACAACATACTGTGGAATCCTAAAGAAAGATCAGGATTCATTTCTTTCCGTTTGCTTGTCCCCCAGAGCATCCCCAGACACGTACCCCATACCTTTGGCATTTGGGAATCAAGAGCTCTCTCTGGGACCCCTCTTCCATGCTTCCTGACTTGTCTCCCATTTTCCATCTCCTTCTTGCCCTATGAAATGTTCTCTATCTTGCCTTCCACAATTTTTTTTTTAAATTTTAGTTTTATCAATCATATTTTTCATTTCCAACGACCCTCTGGCCCCTCACACTTGGATTTTTCCTCTTTCATAGTTTCTTGTGTTATTAAGCTTTGTTTCACCAAGGCCCCTTCTCCACTATTCCCTGTCCTGCATCCCTCCACTTCTGTGCTGGTTTGCACAGTGGGAGGCATGGGTACACGTCTGCAGAGAGAGAGAGAGAGAGAGAGAGCGCAGAGAATGAAGTTGGGGTATTTCTTATCCCCCTCTTTTGCCTTGCAGCCTCATCTGTGTCCTTTTGTTCCTGCAGCTCCCTCTGGCTTGGCCTCCATGGGTACTACTAGCTGGCCTTGAATAGCAAGAGTCCTCCGCTTGTTCCTTCAACTGTGGGGTTAATGGCTTCTCCTTGCTGCTAATCTCTGGTGCCCCACCAGTCATCATTCGTGTTTGTTGGATTGTTTAACATGGCCCACATCTTTAGTCAAGACTTTTTACACAGCCGTCAAGCATGCATCTATTTCCTGATGGATACACCACCTCTTCGTAACTTACAGGTGCAGAATGTTCCTGATTCTCTCAGAGAATTTGAATTAGGCTTTATACTTGCACGTTCCTGCCTAACCCATGAATTCGGTCTCTGATGCCATTTGTTCTCTGTGAATGTCAATTCTTCTTGTTCGTGCAGTGGTCTGAACTCTTTTATTCTTTCAGGTACAAATTTTGTTTGGTTAAAATGGGTAACTGATAAGGATTTCCTCTGTGTAAACCAGTTTCGCCAGATGATGTGTAAACCAGTTTCGCCAGATGATGGGTCTCCCTGACACCAGTTCCAGGCACCTTGGCCACCAGATTAATAGTCCGAGTAAGCTCCTCTCGTGTCCAGACCAAAGAAAAAAAAAAAAGAATCTTTTGTTTGGTGTTGAAGGTCTTTGGACATCTGGATCTCAGCAGACCCTGAACTTAGACATTGCTTCCCCCAAGGAGAACCTTCTCATCTCTGGGTATGCGCCTGTGCACATCCGATTCCTACTCATGTTCCTAACTGGCTTGCCATTTACATTTACATTTTAGCCAGGTCCAGAAGTCCCTTCCTTCTGTACTTCTTATTCTCATCTTTATCACTTAGTTTAATATGATGTATTTTACTGTATGTCTCAACTTACCAACTGGAAGGTAAATTTTTTGAAGACATTTTTAAAAAATGCATATTCATTTATTCATTCGCTCTTCACTCCATCCAACCCTTTTGTTTATCGTCTCTAGTCCTGGGGCTGTCAAGATGAGACAGCAATGTTCCCAAGCTGAAGCAGTTCACAGCCAGCGGGGGAGACAAGCACATAAGGAAGGGGGACCCAGTGTGAAGAGGGCTGTGATAAAACATCAAGGAGGCAGTGGCTTATCCTTTCGGAAGGAAGGAGGCGGGTCGGGGCTGGCATGTCTTCCCTGAGTTCGTACTCTGGCCGGTGGAAGGAACAAAAGGAGGTGAGCAAGGAGTGCTCTCTGGGTCAGCTGGTGGAGCTTGGTCTTTAACTCGAGACTAGTGGCTGTCCCGGGCTACACATCTAAGTAACTCCTTCATTCTAAAGTGATCAGTCGGATCATGGTATAGTCAAGCTTGGGATTGCTGTCCGAAGACGGACCGTTCGCAGTCTTGCAGTTGCTTCCGTTCCCAGATTGTGGTTCTCAAGGGATTCGAAGGGGCGGCTGGAACTCATGGACGCGCCACAGTGCACATGGTTGTCAGCTGTGGCCGGCAGCGCTCCCGAGAGCCTCGTGCCTCCTTCAGCTGTGCCCCGTTACCAGCTAATGTCCAGGTAGTACTGTTTGAAGCTGACGTAGCACTGGCTAGTGTTACTCCAAGCTATGCTCAGTCAATAGGAAGAGGTATAGTTGGGAAAAAGCTAAGGTGAGAAGCACAGATGGAGAAGGAGATACGAGGGTGCAGCTGACAAGTTTGAGAGTTAGTCTCAGGCCTGCGTGGCTTTGCTGGGGTTGCTCCCCTTGTTGCTCTTCAAGGAAAGGCAGAAAGTGAGAAAGCACGAGAAAGGCAGGAGAAATGGAGAGGCTTGGAAGCCTTAAAGGCTCCCAGATTCCTTGCCCTTTCTCACCTTCCCAGCTTCTGGGATCATTTTTAATGGGGAAGTCAAACACAATAATGAGAAATGTGCAAAACGTAAACCAAGACACAATGAATTTATCACCAAGGGGAGAATTTTCAGTTCTCTGTCTAGTGGGAGAAAGGTCAGAATCCAGGTGATGAGAGTTGTTTGGCTCCTCCCCCTTCCAGCATTTAACTGGGGGCAGCTGCCCTTTCCTTCTTGTTCCAGAAAGCCAGCCGCGGGAGAGCTGTGTGCGGCGTCTTCTCCTGCTTCCTGGAGCTGCTCTAGATCCTGCAGGTCAGACTTTGGCTCGGGAAGAGGGGGTACAGGTTTCCGGGGAACCAGAGTCCACACTGAAGGGTGTTGGGAGGGGCACAAGTCGTTCAGTCAAATTTTTGCAACACTGTGGCTTTTCCTTCGTAGTCTCATTGCGGGTATTTAGTACGGGATCTGAAATGGGCAGAAAAAATGCAGATGGACCAGGCTTTGGTTGGGACATTTGTGGGCGAATATTCATCTTGTTTTTCTGTAGAACTCCAAATGCAGATGGAGATAGTTTCGTAGAGGAAGGAAAGTGTGTGAGGGAAGTGGTCCTAATTCTGGGCCATGCGTTGTGGTAGGCTCAGAATCTGAGACCAGCTAGGCCCCGCCGCCTGTGAGCTCTCGGCAAGAGGGAGTGACTAGAACTCCGTAAGTCCGCGTTTTCTGGCGTGAAAGCAGGCACTTCTGGGGAAAAGCCTGTACTTTGGCCTTGGACGGACCTGTGCACTGGTCCTGGGTCTGTTGCTTAGCAGCTTTGGGACTTGGGCGATTTATTTCACTTCTTTGAGCTTTTGTTTTATCAGCCGAATAATAGGAACAATAGGAACTACCTAGCGGGGATGCCAAGAGGATGAAATAAAATACTGTCAAGCGAATTGGGGGTGGAGATGAAGTAATTCCCCTTGTTGCTGCCCCACTGGTCCCGGGTCCTCTCTGCTCCCACTGCCTCTTTCTTTTTTGCATTGTTTTCCTTTTTACGTTTTTTTTTTTTTTCTTTAGCATTAGACCCTCCCTCCCCCCCCCACCCCCGTCCCTCATGAGGTTACTGAAAAGACTTTCGACTTTGGTAAAAATAAATAATGTGGTGTGTCTGGCTCTCTCTCCATTTATAGTCTCTGTCCTTTCAGTAGACCATGTATTTTTTTTATGCTCTAGGATTTTGGATAGTAGGAGTTGTGCAGGGGGCAGGGAGAGAGAGACCCCAGGGCACAGAGAATAACACCGAGAATACTGCTGGACCTCACCAGTGAATACAGGGGAGGGGGGGTAAGGGAGATCTTTTGAAAAACATTGGCTGTGGAGTTTTAAGCCATTATGTTATCCACAAACTTTTCTTTTCCTGTGTTATTTGTAAACATGCCTAGAAGCTAGGATGTGATGGACATAGTTGATGAGTAGAATAAATATTAAGTATGGCATGAATTCAGCCCACCAATGCTCAGCTTGGAGAATTAAAATAAAGGAATTCTAGATGTATGTACTGAATACCAGTTACCCCTTCTTTGTACTGCTTTGCAATTGGAGACTGTGTACCTTACTGCTGCCCAAATGCTAATTGTTACCCTAATTGGCTCTTGATGGATTTTCTTGTGGTGTTGGTTGCAAGTGACAATCATTGGGAATCCATGGACTTTTAACCCAGAAAAGGACCTGCAAGATAATTATAACCCAGAATTTTCTAACGTGAGTTCAGTAAAACACTAGTCCCTTGGTGAGGTCTGTCCCAAAAGCCTTCAGTTGTTGGGGAGATGCTGCAGGTCGGCCTCCTCTTGCAGAAGTAGCATAAACAGATAACCTTCCGCCAAGTCCCAAAGGGAAGAAACCTGTGTAGCTGGATTATCCGACCCTTTGCAAATCTATTTGAACACGAAACATGTTCTTCAAGTAACACCTGTTAAATCTTCCAGAACAAACTTGGGGAAGCACTATCTTGATCCAAGAAATGTTAAGCCAAGTCCGAAGAGGTGATTTGCCCAAGTTTACGATATGGTGAATTTCTTGGATTTGATTCCCGTGCCACAAATCAAACATTAACATCTTGCACTTGAAGGAAGATGCTAATGAAAAAGAATCTCCTCTGACGGACTTTACCTAATGGCTTTTGTTAACTATCTGCTTTTTGGTTTTCAAAGAACACACTCTTTCCGGAGAGGGTACTTAGTGGTATTGCTGATTGTGTAACCTTGTAAGTGCTATTATAATTGCAATTTTATTTCTTTTGAATCCGTAAGCTTTTTCTATTCCCTCCAAAGCCTGCCTGCCTTTTATTCCCACCCCCATGACTCTACACTTGGAGAACTGCCTCTGTCTTTTGTTCTTCTTGACTGTTACCCTCTTAACCCATCTGGGGACCTGCTTTTTTGCTCCTGGAGTATATGCAAATTCCTGTGTGCTATAAAATTTTCGGAAATTCTCAGAAGCCCGAAGACTTCTGCATAATCTACTGTAAAAGAAAATTAATTGATATTAATCTTTCCCCTCGACGACAGTTTTTTTTTTTTTCCCTTTTCACCATTTCAGTGTTGGTAATACATAATTCAGTGTTCTTAATAACAGCTTGTGGTTGTGCCACTTTTTCACTGGAGTTCTTAAGTACCCAAAGCAATGCTTCTCAGGACATGGCCTGCAGAGCAAAATTACAGGGCTCTCTTGCCAGTCTTCTCTGAGCTACAGTGGCCCAAGTATTTTGAGAACACTTTGGAACAAGTGCACTCTTCATTCCTTCCTGGACTGGCGATGTTTGTTGAGAATTCACTTGCTTCAGCCCAGCGAACATTTGTGTGTTCCATGTCAAAACACATGTTATGCTCCAGAGATGATTTTTTAAGATTTTATTTGATAGAGATCACAAGTAGGCAGAGAGGCAGGCAGAGAGAGAGAGGGGGAAGCAGGCTCCCCGCTGAGCAGAGAGCCCGATGTGGGGCTCGATCCCAGGACCCTGAGATCATGACCTGAGCCAAAGGCAGAGGCTTTAATCCACTGAGCCACCCAGGTGCCCCGAGATGATTTTTTTTTTTTTTTTAACGTAGTAGGTATTGTTGCTGCCGGTTAGGCGCTCTCCCCTTGGTGAGGGAGACTCACTTCTAAATGAACCCAGGGCAGGGTGGTAAGTGCTGTATTACGTGGTGTGCAGAATGCTAAGACACAAGGATTTTCACGCTTTAATGGCATCCTGAAGCCTAAGCAGCAGCTTCTTAGAAGCCCAGGAAGCTTGGCAATTACTTACAAGTATGATAGATGAAGCTGTAAACTGCCATCCCTTCGTGGGTTCTGTCCCACCTCCAAAATTCTCATTTCCGAGTTAGGGTGTTTCTGAGAATATGCTGTATGTGCCGATGCATTTCTGTCAAACGTATTGCACGTACAAATTCACCATCGCCGTCGAGATGATACAAGCTTCAGTATGACTGTTCGAATGGCCCTTCCCGTTCTCTTCCTCACCGCGATTATTCCCACTCCCCCTTGAGTGCCTATTATAGGTCATCCTCTGCTGAGAAGCTCCCGTTTCTCCATCTGTGTCTCTGTTTTCCGTGTAATCCTGACAACGACTCCGTGAACCATGTCTCCCCAAACTTGTTTGCACCTTGGAATCACTGGGGGAGC
Organism: Nasua narica; assembly: GCA_028533885.1. Classification (NCBI taxonomy): domain Eukaryota; kingdom Metazoa; phylum Chordata; class Mammalia; order Carnivora; family Procyonidae; genus Nasua; species Nasua narica. The sequence goes on along the minus strand of CM052799.1, from coordinate 24,251,962 downwards.
ATCACAAATGATTGGTGCCTGTGTCACAGCCCCAGAGACTTTGATTTCATTGATCTGGGGCATAGCCTGGGCTTTGGGATTAAAGAAAAAAAAAATCCCTAAGTGGTAATGAAAGTGGCCTAGAATTGATGGTGATGATGGTTGTACAACTCTATGGATAGATTAAAAACCATTGAATTGTACATTTAAATGGGTGAATTGTACAGTATGTATATTCCTTTTTTTAGAAAACATTTTTATTTATTTATTTATTTATTTTTTGTATATTCTATTCCTATGCAACTCTCACATTAAAAAAAAAATCCTAGGTGAATAGTTTGGAAAGCATTGCTATATAGTAAATGGGGAAACTGAGATCAAAGAACGTTCCCAGACTCGCATAGCTAGCTAGAGTGGAGTAAGAACCCAGGCAGTTTGAGATGAGAGTTGAGGACCCAAACCACTATACTGTCTTGCTGTCCTCAGACCTGAGGCCGACTCTACTACTCTGTGACTCAGCAGGCATGTGGCTGGGGAAATACTGCTGAATTTGTTCCTGTCCATCCACATGCCTTCAATGTGTCCTGTTACGTAACCAGTGGATCTAATTTGCAAAATAATTGGCGAAGGACAGATAAAAGACTTAGACCCCTTGGGAATAAAATTCTCCATCCCTTTATCACAGAGCTGAAATGAGCTGAGCCAGCCTTTGGTGGCCAAGAGGCACCCTCAGAAGCACATCTAAAGGAGGACAGGCTGATATCAAAGTTAGACATTCAAAACCAACTCTTCCACATCCTGGAACCTGAAAATAGAATTCTATTTAAAAGATACTGCCTGGAATGCTACCTTGCTCTTTGTCAACCCCCTTCTGAATTTGGGTAAAAATGCACATAAAAATAGTGCCACTAAAATAGAAACGTTTGGGTTTTGGCTGCAGAGAGGGAATAAGAAGGCCAGCCTGATTGGAAAGCCTGTTTTTACCAGTACCAGGAGAATACGTAAGGGAGACTACTTTTGAAAGCACAGAATGACTCTATCATAATGAATTGTCATAAACGTGTTATTCTGGATGGCATAGTGAAGGTCTAAGTCCCCAGCGCAGCCCAGTGACTTTTCGGAGAGGAATGCTTTGTCTCTCGTATGTAAAGATGATCACCACTGACCTCTTAATGGCTGCCTCTGCTTTCCCTATGTGTGTTCTTTTTGAATAAAGATCGAGTTCAAAAAGATGAGCGCAGCTTATAGCTGAAAGAGAACTCATTAAAAATGGCCTTTCTAGAGGATAAAAGGTTGAATTCCAGGATGAGCTTAGTTCGTTTTGCTGTACTCTTTAGGTGCCTACTGTCTCCTAAAGCATTGAGAAATTTAGCAATGTGCAATCTCTCTCTCTTAGTGCCAAATATCAAAGGTAAGAGAGTAAGTTAAGTATTCAGGATTTTTCTTCTTGGCTTTGTCTGTACTTGCCTACAGTATTTCCTTGACTTAGTGTTTGTTTCGTTTTTAAATGACTACTAATTTCCATGAAAACCATTGCTCTGATATTTTTCAAGGCAGGAGGGAGTGCCTGTTAGAATCCAGTAATGAGAAAGAGTCGGAACTGGGAGTTCAGGCCTTCTTCAACTGAGAGGCTGGTACTGTTCTCTTACTGGATTCTCTTACTGTAGCCTTGGGATCAGGCCAGCTACTGATACTTATCATCAGAATGAGTCACCATGTGGCCTATGGGAGGTGGGGCCCCAGACGGCCAAGATAGTGGGTCCACCCGCGTTGCTCACAGTGGTGCTCGGGGCTACTGTGACCACTCCCCTCGAGCCCCAGTATGACCCCTTTTCACTGTATCATGACTGCCTCGCTAGTTCAGGCCCCAACCTTTTGTCTCTGGCTTGTCGAGCCTCTTAACTATATGGGCTACTCTCTTCTTGCCTGGCTACAGTCCCTTCTCTACCCAGCATCCCGTGTAAGCTCTTTTAAAGTTTAAATTGGATCATACTACTTCCTTCCTTGAAAACCTCCATAAGGTACCCATTTCAATAAGAATAAAATTGAGATGGCTTAGCCTGGCTATGCATATTGTGTGTCAGCCTTCGCTCTCTGTCTGAATCGTAGATCATGTTTCCTCTGTTGCCGGGCGCCAGCCATGCTGGCCGTCTCTTTGTTGATTCTATTCATGATTCACTTTGGCCCACATGGCAGCCTTTGGGCTTGCTCTTTAATTAGAAGATCTTGAGGACCCTCAAGAAATAGCAGTGTGCTTCCCTACTCTGGTTCCCAAGTTTGTCCAATAAAAGGTGAAACATAGGAATGGCTGACAGAGAACAGGCTTGGTGGACATGGCTTTAGATCCTAGCTTAGGAATTCTCAAAGTCTTCGTACACATAAATTACATAAGGCCAAGGTTAAATGGAGATTTGATCCACGTAGGACTGGACTAGAGCTAAGAATGTGCATTCTGCAAGCTCCTAGGAGGGGCTGGCTGGTATTGAACCCAATTAGGCCAATTAAGCCAACCAAGGTATTCTTGTGGAAATATTTCATGCCTCGGGTTTTAAAACCCGAGGGTGGGGAAAACTAGGCTGCTGTGATACCCTGCCTGGATGGTTGGCTTTTTTACCCACCCCAGTGTCCAGTTAGACTTTCCTTCCCAGAGGGGACCCCACCTGATCATCTAATCTAAGCAGGGATCCCACTGCCCATCCCTCTCAGGAACATTATCCCATTTTATTACTTTTTCCAGCTTCCCTAACTATCTAAAAATCTTACTTTACTGCTTCATTGTTTTCTCCTAATTAGCGAAGGGGTTTTGCTTTTTCTGTTTACTAATGTATCCCCATAACCATAAAGGGCACTGCCTGCTGTATATAGTTACTGAGTAAAATAATAATTATTCTGGGACAGATTGGTCTTACCTTCCATGATGAAGGGCCCATTTCTTTCTTGTAAAGGCCCAGCATAGAATGTGTCGCATGTAGATGTTGAATCGCTGAAGGAGAACTCTGGTTACAAATAGGGAAAGCATGTTACAGAGTAATAATTAGTGGACCAGGTTAATTGGCAGGTGTTACTTTTTTTTTTTTTAAAGATTTTATTTATTTGAGCGAGAGTGCAAGTGAGAGAGCACCAGCAGGGGGAGTGGCCGAGGGAGAAGGAAAAGCAGATTCCCGGACTCCGGGCTCATGATTTGAGCTGAAGGCAGATGCTTAACCAACTGAGTCACCCAGGTGCCCCTGGCAGGTGTTACTTTATGGATAATCAGGATTCTCTTCACATTTTCCTAGCCTTTTACTTTCTTTTTTTTCTTTTAAAGTAAGAAACTAATTTCTAGACTCCTGTAGTTAGGGCACTAAAAAGTAGGAAGCGTTTGATATCAAAAATGGTCCTGAGTAGTTCGCAACAGTCTTTTCTTGAGGGGGTGGAGTCTATTCTATTATCAAGAGGCTGCCAAAGTCTGTACCATTTGATAGGAAGCCATCGTCCACCTACCCCTCTGAGCAGAGGTATGAACCTTTGTGAGAAAATGAACCCTCTGTCCTATCTCCAACTTTCATTTTTATTTGATACCAGAGTAACAAAGTTCAGTCACTGGGTTGCCTTTTCAAGGCACAGAGGATAATGGCCTAAACTTTTTTTTTTTTTTCCTCATCTGTGTGAGAATTGAGCTATTCACCTGTCCTTTGTCCAAATGGCTACTGTAGAGTCACTCATTTCGACGTCCTTGATGGAGGTATTTTTCCCCCATCTCATCATCATCATCTGAAGCTAAGAAAATGGCTCAGACATTCTTTGACTAGCTCTTACTCTGTCAGCTCGTGAGGATTCCACGTTTGTAACTTGGCTATCACTGGTTTAAACAGAAGAGCAAGAGAAAGAATGAACTAAAATTCACTGTGTGTGTCTTGTGGGCCAGGTGCTTTGGAAGAATATCTATATTGGAAGCTTGGCCTTGGGTACTGGCTTTGTTCATTGCTTCCAAAATGAGATTGGCTTTTACATAGGTCCTGCTTGGGCATCTATCTGATCGGTAATTTGATGTCTAATTCCTATACATATGTCAGTGCTCTAGGGCATTCTGCTGTACTGGTTTGGTTTAAAGTAGTAGTAGTCTCTTCCAAAATACATTAAACAACTGTTCACTCCTAGAGATAGAGATATTGAAGAGTGTATTAAATGAACCCACCGCTCAAATGATGTTTATAGGGTACCGAACATTTGTCAGGCCGTGTGCTGGCTACGAGGTATCTGGGAATGTTCGATGAAAATCTTTCTTAGGGAAACTTTCTCCCTAGTCTCTGGCTCCTTCCTTCCCTCCATCCCTCTTTTACACACACACACACACACACACACACACACACAGTTTTTTTTTTTTTAAGATTTTATTCGAGACAGAGCACAAGCAGGGGGAGGAGTATAGAGGAGGGAAAAGCAGGCTTCCCACTGAGCATGGAGCCCGACGCGTGTCTTGATCCCAGGACCCTGAGATCATGACCTGAGCAGAAGGCAGACACTCAGTTGACTGAGCCACTCAGGCACCTCCCCCCTCCCGCCCCAGTTTCTATTAGGAAAAGTAGCAACTGCCCTCCCTGGTGACAGCTGGCATGTACTGGGCTGTGGCCTACATGCTAGTGGGGAAAGTTTCTCACTTAAAGGTGGAAAAGGTCTTATACTCTGCCTTCTTTTGCTTGGACTTGTCCATAGCTCTGAATGGTGCATTCGTTAGTCTCTGTAAGAGACCTGCTGGATGGTTCCCAGTTATCATTTTCAGCCTTGGACTGATGAAGTTCCATCCGGCCCGCACTGTGTACCTGGGGCCCTGGGGTGAGGTAGCGGGAAGACCCATGTGGCTTCTGGCCTGAACCTGTTAAGGTTTGCTCATAGGCTTCAGAGACTGATGGGAAGTGCGCAGCGCTTGGTAAAGCCCTTCTTCCCGCCTCACAGGGCTTCTCAGCTGGCTCAGGGAGGGGGCTGATAGATAACCTTGGTCTCAGATTGCATTCCCCGCCTTCGAGGAGATCGTGATCTCTTACGTGAGATGGGGAAGTGAATTCACATTCCCAGTGGGTGCGTGAGGGGTGTTCTACTTGGAGTGTGTCACCGATAATTAACTGGGGCAGAGTGGGAGGCCAGGACCTTCCACATGTGCTACTCTAATTGGCCGAGATCTCCTTCTGCAACAGATTGCATCATCAAGAGCCACAGTAGTGAAAGGAAAGGGCGCCCCAAACGGAAGCTACAATGGTCTGTATACTGTTGGTGTGTGCATTTAGAAATTGTGCAGTTTGCCCCTCGGAGCATAGCATGGTGCACTTTAATTTTGGTATTAACTGTGATCCGAAATCGTTGGGGGGCTGTCATCCTGAAACCTCTGTACTTCCCCAAACATAGGGCTCTAGCCTGTCCTCAGCAGCCTCATGTGCCCAGAAAAGCAAAGAGAGACCCCATGCCATGATGTGCACAGGTGGTTTCCATGGCCACCGACTCGGGACTCTAACATCCTCGCAGTAGGCTTAAGCAGTTTGAAGGAGAATTTGAAAAAACAAGCAGATTTGTTTAACAGTGCTTGTAGGAAAGCTTTGTAAAGAAATGGCAGACATGCCTATGGGCGGGATGTGCTTTCTCTCATCTTCTGGAGCTGGGAGGTTAAACAGCCACCCAGAGGTAGGTGTGTGTTTTCCAGCCTCTCAGTGGGTTAGTGGAGGAAGCGAGATTGATACCAACGAGCACTTGGTGAGCAAGAGACTCTCGTGGGGCAGGTTTTGAAGATCCGAATATTATGCCATGCATTGTCCTCTAAAGCCAGAAAAAGTGCACCAGCAATTTGAGTGGAAACATCAACGAAGAAATAGGACTTTATTAAAGGAGAAACTGCCCCCCAAAATGCACTTAACAAAATCAAACGCAAGAGGAGACCTCCGAGCCCCAGCAACCTGAGAAAATGTCCTCTGAGAATTGAGTGGTAACAGAGAGGGCTCCATAGTAAGTAGCACTCCTTACCGTCAGTCCTCCTTGGGGACAGTAATACGTTTTTTGTAATCCTTGCTAAATGCACCCTCAAAATGGGTTAATGTTTTCTTACTTTGTGCTGAATTTCATAGAAATAAGTGCCCCTTAGGGAAATTTTAATTGTATCTTTTTTCCTCATTAATTTGCTGTACAGTTGAAAATTAATACTACTGTGGATTTACAGAATTTGCTAATTAGTAAGAAGCTTGACATTTACTAATGTAAAACTATGAATAAACCTACTAATTTAAAAATTATGTCACCATCAGAATGTTCCCACGGAAGCTCGAAGCCCAGAGAAAAATGTGGTCTTTAGATATTTATTAACAAGGTGATTAGTCAGAGGATTACTATAGGACATGTTATTTCAGTGCTAGAAGTTTATTATTCATGGTCCTAAATCAAAGAGTTGAGATTCTAGGAGGTACATGTGTTACCACATCCTTCATCTGAATTGGATAGAACTATCTTAGTATCTCCATGAGAGCTTTCTTTGGGTCACCGAAGAACTAAAATGAAAAATAGGTCATGCATGTCATGTGGCAGCTCTGATTGGTAGACAGTCTCGAACATCCTGTTAAGAAAATCATGCCCAAGGACGTCCTAGTTGATTAGTGATGTCTGACATTGGTGCTGGAGGAGGAAGGCACAGTACCAGGCATGGGCCTTTCCCAATAGAAACAAAACCAGGCAGTGAGCTGACCAAGCACCTTTTAATGCTTTCAGTGGAGGATAAGAGTTCTTGGGCATCCGTGGCTAGTGGGGACAGGGCTCTTCTTCCCGGACATGGTGACAGGAGGGATAAATACTGTGCCCCAGAACTCTAAGGCGTATGCTGAATGAAACTCTGTATCATGGAATGGCTTCGTGCATCCATCTGTCTCCATCAAGGAAGCAGGCGAGGGGGAGAGCCTGGCAGGCGGAATGGTTCAGAGGGGCAGGGTCTAGGGCGCGTGCCTCTGGCTTGTAGACAGCGATTCTGCGTGGGGTCTTGGCATCCAAACAAAGTCCTTTGAAACTGGGATAAAAACTTTTCAAGAGAAAGTAAAAGAAAAAAAAACCTCATTTGCTGCTTTTTTGAAAAGCAATGACCCTTTCTCACTTTGGTCATTCAGCCAAGGTTCAAACATACAGGTTTTTAATAGCTGGCATCTGAAATGTTATTTTAAAAGCAAGAGGCTTTAAGATGATGAAACTCTAAAGGTGCAGCTCTGGGAGAACACTCATTGTGATTTTCCTAGGACTCCAAATCCATTCAACAATACAGATGCACTTAATTAGTGATTGCTTGTCAGCCTTTTAATTATTAGGTTCGGCAGCCCGCTTGGCAATGAAAGTTGACATAAATTACCCTTAGCAACAGCACACACTCGAGGTATGGTTGCCCCGAACTCTGCACGCTCTGTCAGGTCCCAGGTGAACTGAGTGAGCTCGTGAGGCAGAGCCACGTGGAGAGTCAAAGGGCTCGATGATGCCCTTGGCCTTTCTGTCAGGCCTTTAGAACCAGGCACGGCCACCCTGTGGGCTCTGAGAAATCCCTTTCCACCTGCAGAAGACCAGACTGACTCTATAGGCACACGTGTGCACTTGAAAATTCCTTTCCTGACGGTCTTTTTCTGTGTTCTTCCTGGCCCCTTCTCTTTTCACCCACCTGGATGCAGACATCTGCAGTGATCGTTCACATTGAAAGTTTAGCAAGTGACACAATGTGGGCGGAAGATGCTTCTTAGCATTGCTGGAGGTAGAGAGGAGCCCAACGTCCGATGCCCTGGGTGCAGATCTTAGTACCACCTTTTATGTGCTGAGTGGGCTTGGTCTAGTGACAAAGACTGTCAGTGCTTTCTCTGTAAAATCTGGATGATAAAAAGCTGTCACAAGGGTATTGAGAAGATTAAGTGAGATACTTAGGTAAAGTGTTTAGCCTTATGCTTGGTTTACAGCAGGGACTGAAGGGCTCTCCATGTTGTTAGTATGACTAAAAAATACCCATATTAAATAACTTACTGCATAAGTTTTCCATTTCTACATGATGGATATCAGCAAGAGGTGCTCTCACTGGCATCATAAATGCTGACCCCCAAGAACTTTCAGAAATGTCCTCGTTTTTAAAAGCTGTGAAAACATTCTCCTGTGCACAGTCCTCCCTAGACAGTGTTCAACATGGTGTTCATTGGGGAAAGGAGGAAGCAGCTACTCGGGATACAGGCCTGACACCTGGGGAGGCCACTGTTCCTAACTTCTCATGCTGGTCTCCATCCCCTTTGTGGGGGTTTCCATTCCCCAAAAGCCATCCATGTTCTCCTCTTTCTCTGCCTTTTTCTGAGCAGTACTTGGTAACCTTTCCTGAGAGGAGCTTTGCGCTCATAGCTAAAGGGTAACCTTGATCAAGTCATTTGACTTCTATGGGTTTTGTTTTCTCAGTGTCTACTGTACAGGCTGTTGGGGTTCAAATGAGCTAATGTAGGTCAAGTGCCTAACATAGGCTCTGGCACACGGGGTTACTCCATCAGTTCTCTTTTGTTGTCATCGGTGGAAGGTTCTAGCTGCCATAAAAGGACCTTAAGCCCAGAAAGAGATGAATTTTAGGTCAGAACCCTCTTCCCTCATTAACTATAAAGATGTCCTTGTCACAGTTTCAGAGGGGACCTGCTTGTTCTTCATCCTTTATCTTTCTGTCTCTATGGATCAGGACCCATCTTTCTTAGGTACTCAGAAAACTGTGTAGATGTCACTTAATATTTACCCAGAACCTTTTGTGTTTGAGGCAAGATGCTGGACACTGTGGGAGACATCAGGGAAGGTTTGCATACAGACAAATCACCTAGATGATGAGGAGAGCCGCCACCTCCTTTTGAGGTCAGTAGGAGATCAAAAGTAGCAGTAAGAAAATAACCAATTAGTTCTTCTCTTTGAGAAGTCTCAGCTCCAGTAAGTCCTTAAACAACTGAAGAGGAGAACAAGGAAGAATGAAACAGTACAGCGTTATTATAAGGGAGGTAATAGCCAGTATGTAAATGAGTCCAACCACGCAGGGAAGCTGTGTGAATCATAGGACCAAAGCGAATGCATAACAGCTGCCCTGCAAACTCCAGCTCTCCTGCAGAAGCCTGCCTGTGGACAGAGACATCCCACCTGGCCTGAACAATGGAGCCACGTGATGGGATGCAGGTGTGGGTCTCGGAGCGCCTGCTCGTTAGTGTTCAGTGATGCTCCCCAGTAGGCAGCCGGAGCCTCATTACTGTTCATAAGAGTAAGCTAATATTAAGAGTTCTGAATTTCCAAATGGTGACAAATAGAATGAAGAGGTAATGAGATGGGTAGGAACAGGGATCTCCTGATGAGTGCCCATCATTGAGAGGAGGAGAAAAAGAAAAACACCATTGTTGCTCCAAGAGATACTGAGGAATAACTATTTGGCTCCGGCACAGGGAAGCGAGGCAGCACTTTTCAGGCAATGAAATGGAAACTACCTTGGATGGAGGCTTGTGTAATGCTGTGCAGCAAAAGCCATGATGGGGGAAGAGGGGTCAGATGGGGACTGACTTCATATCTGTGTTTCAGTTCCTATCTTAGGATGGCAAGATAAACAGAAGTGGGGACTGGGAGGGAGTTGTGTTTCAAGACCCCATGAGTGAGAACCTGTCATGATTGCTGCTGTCTCTGTAAGGTCTGACCATGTCAGATCTAAAAGTAAGAAGTTGGCTTCTTGATTTCCTTTGACCTACATCTGAGAACCTCTGGGAGAAGTCAGTGGATGAGTAGTCTGGAATGGCCTTGGGTTCAAGGTCTTGAGTTTAGATCTTAATGTCAGGTGAATTTCCCATATGCTATTGAACAGGATTGAAGGAAGGACTTCAGACATTTCTGAACTTGGATGCTTACTAGCTCCTACCACCTGGAGTGGACTGTTAAATCATAGATTTTATCAGTCATGTAATTATCTTCTGAATAGCACAATTAGAAATTGCCGAATACAGTAGGACACTTAAAATAGAAGTACATTCATCGATAGATGATGAGTGACACATAGCTATAATTGACACTGTAATTAGCCTTGACATTCTGTTTGATCAAAAACCTGTGAGTGGCATGGCTTCACCACAAAAATCCACATGTTCCATGTTGGTTAAAAAGTGGTGGAATCATTTTTCTTGGGTGTTATAATCATTGGTATTCATTTGCATTGAGACCTTCAGTCTGTTCAATGTTAATGTTGAAAATTCAACACAACTTGGGCAGCTTTGTATTGGTATTTCAAAAATTTTTTAATATGCTAGAAACCTTAGAGTTAAAGAGCCTTGGGTGTCTCTTAACCTCTGAGAGGCCTGTGCACTGACAAAAGGATATTAACATGTGGTTTCTGCTTCTGGAAGATCACAGTGGGCTTTGATGTACTATACAAACTTCTGGCACTAGTTCGGAGTTGGTGTCCCCGCACTACAGTCCAGCCTGTGGAGATGAACTCTTAGGAATCTTTCGTGATGAATAGGAAGACTATAGTGTGAATGGAAATGGAGTAGTAGATTTGATTGCTTCGGAAGGATACATGACATTAAGGTTTTGTGTTTTTTTTTCCCCTCTTAAAGATTTTTTTTTTTTTTTTTTTTTTTTTTTTTTTTTTTTTAGAGAGAGCATAAGTGGAAAGAGAGGCAGAGGGAGGAGCAGACTCCTTGCTGAACAGGGAACTCAACACAGGGCTCTGGGCTTGATCCTAGGACTCTGGGATCCTGACCTGGGCTGAAGGCAGATGCTTAACTGACCGAGCCACCCAAGTGCCCCAGATATTTTTTCCCCCCAACTGGAAAATCTCTTCCTTAAGTATTTAAGAAAAATTTTTTTGAGCATAGCTGACACACAGTGTTAGGTTTGTTTCAGGTTTACAACATAATGATTCTATAGTCTGTGTTATGCTATGCTCACCACAAGTGTAACTACCATCTGTCATCATAAAGTATTGTTTTAATATCCTAACCTGTGAGTTCCCCTCTGCTATTGCAGTCCATATGAGGATACAGTTTGGGTTATTTTTACTGCTAAGATGACTCTCAGCCTCTATCAGATCAAGCAGTCATCTCATACTTTGTCCTTCAGTTGAGAAATCTTCCTTTTTATCCAAGCTTCTGTCTTTTCCTCTTGAGCCGGTTATCTACAAGCACAGGCTGTTGATTCTCTAAATGACTCTAGGCCTCAGTACTGGTGTTACAGACCTTCAGCACCTGTGTTTGGTTCAGCGGAAAACATTTAAGTGACAATTTTGAATTTTATACATTTTTGTACATATGGTATTGTTTAATCTCAAGGTCAGATTAAAGTATAAAATACATACAAGTCATGTATTTATCTTGCTCGATGAAAACTTGAGCAAATACTTTTTACAGGTGGTATCTTTTTTTTTTTAAAGACTTGACTTGTCAGAGACACAGGAAGAGAGTGAACATAAGCAGAGGGAGTAGGAGAGGGAGAAGCAGGCTTCCCACGGAGCAGCGACCTTGATGCGAGTCTCAGTCCCAGGACCCCAGGATCATGACCTGAGCCTAAGGCAGACGCTTAAGGACTGAGCCACCTAGGCACCCCCAGGTGGTCTTTTTTTTTTTATTTTTAAATTTTTTAATTAACATATAATGTATTTACCCCAGGGTACAAGTCTGTGAATCATCAGGCTTACACATTTCACAGCATTTGCCATAGCACATACCCTCCCCAGTGTCCATATCCCTATCCACCCCCCC
>CM052799.1:24203734-24239754 GCA_028533885.1 Nasua narica | reverse complement strand
GACTCCTTAATTTCTCTTTCTTCTGTTGTGCTGTTCGTGTATAGGAATGCAACTGATTTCTGTGCATTAATTTTATATCCTGAGACTTGACTGAATTCCTGTATGAGTTCTAGCAGTCTTGGAGTGGAGTCTTTTGGGTTTTCCACATAAAGTATCATATTATCTGCAAAGAGTGAGAGTTTGACTTCTTTGCCAATTTGGATGCCTCAGGTGGTCTCTTTTTAAAGAACAGGTATCCAGTGGGTCAGTGGAGAGAAAGGGGTTGGTAATTTATATTACCCGAGGATACTTGAAAATCATTCCTTTAAAAGTTTCTCCAGTGCATGGAAGGGTAGAAAATACTAGTACACAGAAAAGACAATAAAATGATTCAAACCCATTTTGTCACAGAAAAATCATCCTGAACTTCCAGATTTTCTCTATGTACATATGCACACACAAATTTAAAAAGAAAAAAAATGGTTTACTCCTTGTACTCTGGAAATGACTATAAAAGGTTGTATATAATACATGTAAGTGTAAGGTTCTATAATTACATAAATATAAGGTTCTATATAATATAAATACAGGGTTATGTAAGTACATAAATAGAAGGCTATATATGTATCATAAATACAAGATTATATTTTGTTTGTATTTTATTCTCTTCCTGAATGAATCAGCTACCAAGCAGATGTCCTTTTTGGGGGTGTGGGGGGTGTGTGTGTGTGGTAAGAATAGAATCAGTCCAGAGAGTTCTGGGGCAAGCAGTACAGGGCATAAGGGTAAGTCCTTGTGCAGTAAAGGGTTCTTGGGCCTCGCTGCACATGAGGATTACCGTGAGAACTCTTCCAAACAAAGCAACCCAAAGGATGCCCAGGTGTAACCCAGGCCAATTAAAGTACGTGGTAATGAGCTGTTGGTGAGGGTGTTGAGAAACTGGAATCTTTGTTCGTTGATGATTGGTAATGGAAAACGGTGGAGTCACTAAGGTAAACAGTTGGACAGTTCCTCACAATGTTCCATACAGAGTTTCCCTATGACCCAGCAATTCTACTCCTAGGTACACACCCAAAGAAAACTGAAAACCTAGGCTAACACCAAAACTTGCACCCGAAGGTTCATAGCAGCACTTTTCAAAATATCCCCAAAGTAGAAAGGACTCAAATGTGCATCCTTCTTTTAATGGTTAAAAAAAAAAAAATAGTCTATACATACAATGGACTGGGATTCAGCCTTAAAAGGCAGCGAGGGGCTGATACCTACTACAACATGGGTGGGCTCTGAAACATGATGCCAAGAGAAAGAAGATTGGCACAGAAGGCTGCATGTTGTATAATTCTGTTTTTATGAAATGTCCAGAATAGGCAAACACAGCGAAACAAAGTAGATTAATGGTTGCCACGGGCTGTGTAGAGGGGAAAGGGGAAGCCTCTGCTAATGGATGTGGTGTTTCTTTTCAGAGTGAAGAAAATATTTTGGTGATAATTGCACAACTTTGTGGTGATACTAAAACCTACTGACTTGTAAGTGAGTTTTATGGTATGTGAACTGTAGCTCAATTTAAATTCGTAGGGTTCGGGAGCATTAAAAAAAAAAAAACCTGAGATGATTTTAACATATGATAGTGAAGATTTGTTTTAAAAAATGAAATTAGAGAGGTGCCTGGGTGGCTCAGTTGGTCAGGCATCTGCCTTCAGCTCAGGTTATGATCCTGGGGTCCTGGGATCGAGCCCCATATGATAGGTTCCCTGCTTAGCAGAGAACCTACTTCTCTCTCTCCCTTTGCTGCTCCCTCTGTGCTCTCTGTCAAGTAAAATCTTAAAAAAAAAATTGAAATTTGAAAATTTGATAATTGTGAACACTGTATATATAGCTTAAATCTTTATCGTCTCAAAATTCTTATCCCTCATTGAGTGAAATCACAAACGAGGCCTTGCACGATCTTGTCCCTACCTATCTTTCAACTTAACTCTTCACCTTTCTATTTTACTTCCTATTCTTAAACTCTGCTGTCCCTCCCATCCCTCTTTTCCTTCCATTCCTTTAAGACCTGGAGCTCATTCTTACCTTGGCACCTGTTGTTTCCGTGGAAGGCTCTGTCCCCTGATACTCACCTATAGTGGGCTCCTCATTCAAGTCCCAGATCAAATGTTCAGTGCCCTATCCAACACCACTAAACCCACTACTTCAATCCTCTCCAAGTCACTACCTACTTAGGCACCCAAATTATTTCCTTTAAATCAAAATCAGAAACATTTCAACTCACTGATTGGTTTGTGGTCTCTACCACTTACTGATCCTCTTCACCCTGCACCTAGAATGCCCCTGTGAGAATAGGAGCCTGATCTGGCACGTTCGCTGCTAGGGTAGTATTTAGGAAGTGGTGAATATATATTAAGTACTTGTTGGCTGAGTAAGTGATTGGTTTAATGAGGAACCAATTCAAGGAAAAACTTGTTAAGTGCAGGCTCTCTCTGAACACCTTTATAGGAGAAGGGGAAGGAACCAGGGGAGTGAGATCAGAGGTGGTTAACAAGCAGAAATTGCAACACATGAATGTGACAGGGGAGCAGGGAGGAGGAGAGGTCGTTGATGAAGTGAGATCTTGAAAAAGCAGTTGGCATTTTGAAATGCCTCTGTGTTTTCTGTTCATAAATAGCTGAGCTTCAGTCTTTGTTGGGTTGTTTTTTTTTTTTTTTTGACTTGTTAACGATTAAATTTTTCTTTAGTGATGACTTAATCTACTAAAAATTATTTTTTCTTTGTATAAAAATGTTTCAGGTACACTTTTATTTGCTTGAATTCTGAGCCTTCAGACTGTCTTCTCTTTGTTTTCGTCATCTTTTGTGGGATGTTCTTGTCCTGGCCCCTATGGAATTTTGACCTATGTCTGTAAGTTTAGAATGTTTTATAGGTCACCTAAACCTAAACTATGTCTCTGGATGTCCATTTATATCCTGATGGGTGTCTAAGTCCTCAGTGAAATGTGTTTGAGAGTCTGGCTTGCTGAAACTACTCTGTTCCTCAGGGAGATGACATGTTCTCTTTCCTGGTAGGGTTGCTCTCAGGATTCATTAGCCAGCAGCTTTGCCAGCTCATTTACCTTTGTGGTGAGCCTTTGAGTGCCCAGTTTTTAAATGAAGTGAATCGGAATTGAGGCATATTTATCAGTTGGTAAAGGAGCTGGAGTTACTTGCAATGTGGTTTCTTCTGAATGCTGAGACAGTTGTTCACACCTTCTAGGATTGGTATAGATTTCTGCCATTTGCTGAGTGGATATAAAAATAGCACATGACTTTTAAAGTAAATCTTATCATACCTAACTGTAATGAAATAACACATTTATTTTTCAAGGTAAAAGATAACATTTTCATTCTTTGAACGAAAAGACAGTATTTCTTTTTCAATGTGTCTGGCTTCTTGGGTAACTAGGAGATATTTGATTCCATAGCAGATTATTTGAACTAGAATCGTCCTTTCCCCCTACATTATATTCCTAAGGAATAACAATTTTTTTGCTAGAGATTTAGAGAATCAGAGAATACCCAATGCTGACAAAGTTATGGGGAAATAAGCCTTTTGCCTATATTACTTTTTTTTTTTTAAGATTTTACTTATTTGACAGAGAGAGAAAGATCACAAGTAGGCAGAAAGGCAGGCAGAGAGAAAGGGGGAAGCTGGCTCCCCGTTGAGCAGAGAGCCCGCTGCGGGGCTCGATTCCAGGACCCTGAGATCAGGACCTGAGCCAAAGGCAGAGGCTTTAACCCACTGAGCCACCCAGGCGCCCCTATATTACTTTGGAATGTAAATTTTTATAAACCTTTAGTGAGAGATATTTAGCTGTACATATCAATAGCTTTGAAGGTTCAGTATCCTTCGATCACAGTGATTCTCAAATCTAGGAATTGAGCTGAAAGAGATGCACGCTCGTTGCCATATGGGACACATTCCTTGTAGTGTTGTCAGGATGACTAAGTTTTTATATAGAAATCACTTGGAATGAAAATACCGAGTATGGTATTAGCTGTTTGTATTTCATCAGGTGCTTATTCCTTTTTTTTTTTTTTTTTTTTTAAAGTAGGCTTCATGCCCAGAGTGGAGCCCAATATTGGGCTTGAACTCACAACCCTTAGGTCAGAACCTGAGCAGAGGATCAAGAGTCAGTTGCTTAACAGACTGAACCACACAGCTGCCCCTCAGGAACTTCTTCACTGACACTGCTCTGCCCCTAGTTTGGAGAGGATAGTCACCTCATTAGCGGTCACCTAATGGTAGTGCAGTACCAAGTGCAGTACTTGTTTTTTAACTTAATTCTGTACTATTTACGTGAAAGCACTTTTCTAAGCAACTTGGTAATGTGTTAGCTGGCAGTTAATAATTATTTGTTGAATAAAAGTTGGCGTTACTTTTGTTGTTGCTGTTGTTGTTACAGATATTACTGAAGAGATAGTGTGGGAGCTGAAGCAGGAGCAGGGGGAGGGCACAGGGAGAAGCAGACTCGCCACTGGGCTCCATCCCAGGACCCTGGGATCATGACCCTAGTGGAAGGCAGACACTTAACTTCGACGCCCTTGGCATTGCTTTTTGACAGCATAAAATGCCGTCAATGATAGGATGACTAGCTTTATAAAATACCTATTAAATGTTTTACATGTGTCCTGGGGGAGAACGTACTGTTGTTGTCCCCATTTCACTGACTGACCCTTGAATTGTGTTCTTAACATCATTATCTCAGAGGTTCTGCTGGAGTCAGGCTGAGGAAGAGCTTAAGAGTCCATTGTTCTTAGGAAAGCTCCCGTGGTGATTTTAATTGGAACTAGTGCGCTAGGGAAGTGCTTCTCAAACATTAATGTGCATACAGCACAACTTGGAATCTTGTTTAAATACGCGAGGAGGCCATTGGTTCCGGGGTGGGGTGGTATGATGGAGCCCGGGAATCTGCATTTCTAACATCTCTCAGGGGATGCACATCTTGTTGGTCTGCAGACCACATTTTGAGTGGCCAGCTTATCCCTTGCTTGGGGAAATATGAAGACTTTAAATTTGTCTGAAAGAAACTCTTCTCTTTGGGGAAAAGAGAGAGTAAAGAAATGGGCTCCTGGTGGTCTGTTGGGTAAGATTTTGTATCCTCAAAGGGATGATCTGGTAGGTGCCTTTGCTAAAGACCTGAGTTTCTCAAACGTGGGTTGTTGGGTTTTGTAGGGTTCTCCCATTCTCAAAAAGGAGTTTATATTTTCTCTTCTCCATTTGACAAGTAATATGAAGGTAATAGACATAGGCATGTATTCCAGATCTCCAGCTAACTGCCCTAAAGGAGTACTGCTGTGTGGTTTTGGCACAAAATGATTCCCTAATATGACAACTGTCTTGAATTGAGAGATTCTGAAAGTAGGGTCTCTCATGTCCTAGATTCCCAAGTTTGGGAACTTCGTAAAAATAGTTTGTGTCCTCCCCAAATAGTATACTCTAAAGGAGACCCTCTGAGGTTCACGGTGAATTTGAGATAGCCACTTGACCTGCCAAGTCACTCTATCTCTAAAACAAGGGGACTGTATGTATCTATGTGATGGTGGAGGGCCTTTTCTGTTCTAGAGTTGATTTTTTTTCTTTTGGGGGACAAGGTTAGAAGCATATGGCAATTATTTTAGTTGAACATTAACATCACATTTGAAAGCAAAGCAGGAAGAACCCTGATGTACCTTGAAGTGAGCTGTTGTCATCTCTCGTTGTTAATGGTTGGGAAATTTAACATTTTAGAGCATTTGGTTTTGTGCTCATTGAACCTTATTTTACCACGAATTAGGTTGCCTATCTAGCCCTATCAGAAAATGACTGATCAAATCCACTGAGTCACAAAATTAAATGTGAATAGTCAATGGAGACCTTTCATTACTTCCTTTCTCTGTACTAAATGTCGAAGACCAAGTTCTAAAAATAACGTGATGCTACCAGCTGCTGTGAGTTATTGGAGATAGAGAGGCAGAGATAGGTTATAGTGGGTAGAGAGGTGGAGAGAGAGTACAAATAACTTTGACAGCTGAAAATATGGGAAATAGACTGATTTAATACCTTAAAGGCATGTATTTTTAGTTCAAGATAACAGATGTTATTAAGGAATATAAATTAAAGAACTAGCTAAAAGCATAAGACTTCAGGTGTTCATTAACATGCTATTGTTTATAAACAGACACATGCAGGTCTTGGTCCCCGTTTCTGGAGTCAGCCCTCTATTTCTGTCTTAGCTGAGGCTGCTAACAAATCTAAGGCCTAAAGCTTAGACTGAGGTCCCTGACCTGGTGCTTGGTTTTCTGGATGCCAGAGGCTGTCATCTCCATATTTATTAAGTAACAGAGATCCCAGGAGATGATTTTCCTCTGGGAATTCAGCGGAAGATTAGTACATCCAGCCTTCTTGTTGGGTTTAAAAAAAAATCAGCAATTTTACTTTAGCTTAAAATAAAATTGCTTTTGGTCATCTTCACGTGAGAGGAAAGTATTTAATATTTATCTCAGCCTACCAGACAGTTTGAGATCCTGGAGATGGAGGAATCTTCCCATCACACAATACTGGCTCTTACCCTATGCTCTACTTTTGTTCTAGTTACTTTTTCTTCATTGAAATTAAAACTTGAGGAAGCATGTTTGCGAGCAGCACAAATAGGTAGAATTTTTCCATGACTAAAGAAGAGGCTGAATTGGATTTGGGCAAAGAGATAAAAAACATGACCATTTTTGTTTATACTTCGTGTGATCTACTGAGATGTGCTTTACGTTTACTATCACTCACTGTTTTTAGACAAGATCTCTGAGGGTACAAGTAAAAACCCAGCATATCTATGAAATTACAATGCTCTATCATTTTAGTCATCAGGAGGTAGACCTGGGAGGTGGGGATAGGGAAAATCCCTGAAAGAGACCTAAGGTGATAAGAATATACCGAGGGACTGAGCAGTGGATCTGCTTTTATGATGGGGAAATTGGGCACTGGCTTAAGATTGTAATAAGGATAATTTCTAGTGAAAGGAAATAGGTTGCAGAATTTTCATCCCCGCAAGAAGATATTTGATCCTAGTCCATGCTAGGTAGGAAGGAGAAAAATTGAAACAAAGAGAAGAGGGAAACAAAGGTGAAATAGGATGTTCAAATAAGCTCAAAGAATAATTGGCATAAATGTCTGATGGTTCTGCTAATCAAGACAGATTGTCCCATGGATGGAAAACAAAACGCTGTATTTGGAAAATACATTTAAAAGGACACAGTGTAATGATAAGGGGTTGGAAAAAGTTATGCTTGTCAAATACAAATAGAAAAAGGAACAGCAGTTCAAGGGAGTAAAATGAGTAGGAGCATGTACACATGCCATAGTACAGAAGGCAGGAATTGATGCCCTTTAACACGGATTCAGCCATCATAGTTAGCAATCCAGCACTGTCTTTTCAGAAGCCAATGAAATAGTAAGGCAATGTAAGCAGACGAAGAACAGACTGGGTAACAGTTAATGAATTTGGTTTACTGTGTATAGAACTTCTCAACAAATGGAGAATATATTGTCTTAGTGCTTTAAACTACAGCACTTTAAAATCAATCATCGTTGGGGTCCCTGGGTGGCTCAGGTCATGATCCCAGGGTACTGGGATCGAGCCCTGCATCGGGCTCCCTACTCTGCGGGAAGCCTGTTTCTCCCTCTCTCCCTCCTCCTCTTGTGTTACTCTCTGTGTGTCTCTGTCAAATAAATAAATGAAATCTTTAAAAAAAAAATCGTCGTTAAGAAAAAGAAGTATCCTGTATGCTTGGAAATGAAAAGACTTACTACAAAATAACCCTCAGGTGAAATGGGAAATGATAACAAGAATAGCAAAATTTTACCATTGAGTCATAATAAAAGCACAAAGGTCAACGTTTGAGAGAACTAGTAATGGAATACTTTAAAGGCAGTGTATAGTTTTTTGATACCTAGGAGGAAAATAGTCTGAAACCCTTCAAGCTCAATGTTTGGCTCAAGTAATTAGAAAAAAATTGTGACGTGGTAAATTTGAAGACAGAAAGAAGGAAGAAAAAAGGTAAAGAATTCGATTGCAGAAAATAAGTAATAAGCTAGAGATGACTAATAAAAGCAAAGAACTAGAAAAAAGTTCTTTGAAGCCTAAAAGGGTAGACATAATTCCAGGAAAACTGAAAAAAGTATACGTTATGAATATATACAAAACATGTAAAAGAAATAATTATATTAATCTGTTAAAGGAGGGTTTTTTTTTAATATTTTTTTATTTATTTATTAGAGACAGAGACTGAGAATGAGAGGGGAGAAGGTCAGAGGGAGAAGCAGACTTCCCGCAGAGCCGGGAGTCCGATATGGGACTCAATCCTGGGACTCCAGGATCATGACCTGAGCCAAAGGCAGTCGCTTAACCAACGGAGCCACCCAGGCGCCCAGGAGGGTTTTTTTTTTTAATGGAAGATCAATTGAGGTGGAAAAAAATTAGGATAAATTTAGGCTAAAAAATCACAAGGAAGAACATGTAATCAGTAACCATTAAATAAATTGTAATGCTTATCAAAACAATCCTGTGATATAAAAATAGGCCTAGACAGTTTGACAAGTAGTTCTATTTAAATCTCAAGGAATGGAAAACCCTTGTTTATAAAACTTCTTATAGAACAAAGAAAAGCCAAACTATAAGTATGATTTTTTTAAACAAAACTAGGTACAAAATACCGGCTAACTTCACTTATGACATGAAAAAACACTGAATTCAAATCTAGCAGTGTATTAAAACTGTAAGTTTAATTTCTCATAAGAGGGAAAGGATGTTTTAGCTTTTAAAAAAGTGTTACTGTAATGGCAAATAAGACATTGTGTGATCAATGACAAAAAAACATCTAATAAAACTGAATTCTTTTTTTTAAATGGAATCAACCCTTAGCAGACTTACACTAGAAAATTTTTTTTAAGCCTGATAAAGCCTTTGTCCTAAAAACCTACCACAGATACCATTTTTCGTGAAACAGAGATTTAAACTGATTACCTCATGCCTTTTAAGGTTGGGAACAAGACAAGGATGCCTGTGTTACTGCTGCCATTCAGCCCATTACTAGATACCTCACCAATGCAGCAAGACAAACCAGAAAAAGTAGAAAGATTGAAGTGAGAGAGATAATTGTCATTATTTCTAAGTAAAATCATTCATATAGAAAACCAAAGAGAATCAGCAGAAAACATTAGTAGCAATACAAGGGTTCAGCTAGGTTGCCAGCTTGTAAGAGCAAAATATAAAAATCAATAGCTTTCCTCTATATTGGGAATAACCAATTATAAACTATGATGATGATAAGATACCACTTGTAATAGTGACATAAACTAAAAGCTATCTAGGAATAAATCTAAGAATTCATAAAACATAGGGAAATTTAAAGCCCTATTACAAGAGTTTTATTATGGTATTATAGAACATAAAGGCAGCATACATAAATGGATGGATTGAATATTGTGAAGGTGCCGGATTTCCCCCATTAAAATTTAAAATCAGTGTAAATCTAATCAACATCTGAGGAATCATTTTTTTCAAGGGGCAGAGTTGAATCTAAAATTTATATGGGTGAATAAAGAAGGATCCTCCTTTTGCAAGAAAGGCATTAACATCATATAATAGGAGTTGACAAACTACCACCCAGAAGCCAGCTTCAGGCTGCTGCCTTCTCTTATGAATAAAGTTTTATTGTAACACGGCACATCCATTTATTATGTATTGTCTTTGGCAGCTTTTATACTGCCATAACAGGGTTGAGTGGTTACAACAGACTGTGTGATGGGCTGAATCTGGCCTTTCAGAGAAAAATCTGGCACCCCTGTTCTTTAATATCTAACATAGAATCAGAATATTCTGAGTACAGCCTCATTCCTTTGTATATAAGGGGATTTGGTGTAAATATTCCTGGCAGTTCGTCCTAGGAAAATTGTTTCACAAAACAGAACAAAACACATTTTTGTAATTGGTACCATAAGCAAAGTTCCAAGTGGATTAAGTATCTGTTAATAGACAAAAAGTTAATAGTTTTTAAAAAGTTAATAGACAAAAAGTTAAGATTATATTTCTATAACCTTGTGGTAGAGAAGGGTTTGTTATGTAAGAGTCACAGCACAAATCATGAAAGGAAAATTGGTGAATACATCAAAATGCTTTTTATTTAATGGGTCATATGATAGGAAAACTAACACATGGTGAAAATAAAATTGTAATGTTTAAAAGACCAAGTTCAATATTTAAATACCCAAGAGACTCTGAAAAACCAGGAAAGAAGAGGGAGGAAATTCATACAAAAGAGGGCAAAGTATGAATTGGCAATTCAAGAAGGAGAAATACCCACCTATGTCACATTAGAGAAAAAGTTAAATTAAGAGATTGTTTCGCTTTTCATAACAATAACAGCTAGTAAATCAGAGACTCCCAAGGGCTGACAGGGATGTGAGAAAATAGAAATCTGCATCTATTGCTTCTGGGAATGCAAACTGGTACATTTTAGAAAATCCAGGTATTAAAACCAAATAATGGGATTCTGGCCTACATACTCAGGAAAATCTATGTAAGGTGGTCACCACAGCGGTATTTGTGGTGCAAGATGGGGGACAATCTAATTGTTGAGTGCTAGAGGGACAGGTAAGGAGAATTACGGTGTAATACAGTGAGTGAATAAGCAGTAGAAAGGAATGAATTATATCTACTTAAAACAACATGAACGAGTTTCTACAAGTGTTGAGAGAAAAAAAGGCAGAAGGATATTTATAGCATGATACAACTTATGTACACATTTTAAAAACCAGCAAGAGCCCTATATCATTTTGACATGGAAAATATAAAAATGCAATTAAACGATACGTTAACTATGAAAAAGTGAAGCTCTGTGGTGGAAAGAATGGGGCTGAGCATAGCAATGAAGGAGAAACGGTAAGAAAAATGAAAACCAGATGAAGAGCCTTTGATAGACTCCTAACAGGATCTCAACAATTAGAGCCTATGCTTAAGTCAGTCTCCTAGGAGTGGCTCTCTATCTTGGCTCTGCCAGCCTCAGGGTTGGCTCTGGATGTCAAGCAGACTCTACTCCGTGTAACTTGTTTGTTCTGGTTCATGTCCTACCAGACTGGCAACTTAGCAGGAAGAAAGTTCTTTCCCTGTAATGTCAGCAGTAATCCTCTAATGAATCTTCTTTCTTTCAGTAGCTCATTTTTTGTCCTGTGTCCACACCTGAACCAGTCACGTGATAGAATCTTAAAGAAGTCTGGATTACTTGGCTGTCCCTGGACTCAGACGGCGGGAATAGCACACAAAATAGTGGGGTATTACCCAAAGAAAAAAACAGGGTGGTATGGCCAAGCATACAGAAAGTAGATAGATGTTGGGCAGGCAAAAACAAAACACCGAGAGCTTCAGTGGAGTTAAATTAATGCTGCTTGCAGAATGACTGAAATGAAGTGCCATGTTTATTTTAGAAAAATGGTGGGAAATGAATAAAAGTTAACTCTAAATACCTGAAGCATCACCACTTGGATGCTTCTTGTTTCATATGGCCCTAAGGCATAAATTCATGACAAATAGACTTGGTAGGAAGGGCAGCTACGGAATTGCTGGAACTGTCTTAGAAGCAGTGGGTAGTGAACTTCCCACCACTGGGTTTACTCAAACTTAGCCTAGCCAGCTGGTTGGCCAGGATTCTGTCGGGAAGGACCCCAGGACTGGGAGACTAGTTGGGTTTGATTATGGTTCCAAATCCATGTGGACAAGTTACGCAAACATAGATTGCTTGGCCCTTTTCCCTAGGGTTCTAGTTGGGTAGGTAGCAAGTAGGACTTCAGAATTTACATTGCTAATTAGTTCCCAGGTGATGCTCATGTTGCTGGTCCAGGAAAAACATCTTGAGAACCACTGGGTTAGAGGATTTTCGACATCCTTACTGGCCTCTCATGACCTAGTTATAAATGTTCTGGAAACCAGTATTTGTACCATTGAGGCAAACCTTTCATTTTCTGTCTTTGTGCCTGAAATGTGTTAGGTTCTTGCTGTGTGGGTACTTCCAGATGAGTGTAGATGACATTTGCATGACCCTCTGTCTCTTATGAGTCATGGAGAACATCAGGATTATTAAACCACTGTACATTTATTGTTAAGCTTTATAAAATAGACATTTTCTGACACCCTTTTTGTAATCGTATTTCTGGTTTCCCTTGGGTTGATCTATTTCCATACTTGTACAGTGGGGTGGTTTCTAAATTAGAAAAATGAATGATTTTCCAAGGAAATCGTGTCTTAGTCATTCAGAAAGTAACTCTGCCATTAGAGGCATCTGATGGTTGGAAAATCATTACCTCGTACCCCAGTTGGCGAGCACCAATTATTCCTTCAACCACCCCTCACCCCTGCAGCTTTCCCCCAAAAAAAGAAGATAGGGAAACTTTCACATGCTTCGCTGCCTCCTTGCACTGCCTCAGCCCAGATTTCTCATTCCTGAACTCTGTTTTGTCATTTGTTTTTCTCAATTTTTCCCCTTTAATCTTGGAATTTTCACTAATATTTCCCTCAGAGTGCTCATGTTTTTGGAGTTACGGGCAGTGTCAAATGGTGTTTGTGCTTTTTCTAAATTGCTTTTATATAAATAAAGATAAAACCATTTGAGAAATCATTTATAAATTAAATGGTTTATAGTCCATGTTTAACAATTAAAAATTTCAGCTTAGCAAAGATAATGACGAATGGGTAAAAATAAGCTGACAGGTAGGACCTAGCGGGTTTGGGTTACAATGACAACTTGAATTGCAGAGGGCTTTAAGATGACTTTTTTGTTGCCCGTGTGCAAGCTTCTGCTTGAAATCACTCTAAGCAAGGCAAGACGGAGTAGGGAGAGAAGAGTGTATTTTAGGAGGACCTGCCTAGAATCTGTCTTGGTGGACATTAAGTGGGGAAGAGCTTTCATGATGTCATCTTTGCAACTAAAAAATCTATAGTAAATGGGATTTCATTTTCTTTAAAATTGTGTATAATCTAAGTTTCTCATCTGAATTTTGCAAAAGCTCATTTCCTAAATCATTTTCTCTTTCAGGCTTCAACTGTGAAGAAATGTCATTCCGATTTGGCCAACACCTCATCAAGCCCTCTGTGGTTTTTCTCAAAACAGAACTGTCCTTTGCTCTTGTGAACAGGAAACCTGTGGTACCAGGACGTATCCTTTTTTATTAAGAGAGGAAAGATAAAAAAGCCTCTGAACTTAACAGACTAAAGGAATACAGCATTGGCCTCTCATGTCCGTTTGCAAAGGTAAGCAAGGAGTCCACCTTCCTCCCCCTTTGGAGAAACCAGGTAAGATATTGCATTTATTCCAGATCCAGTTGGTGGCACCAGTAAGATGCTTGATCAATGTTGCAGAACTTCGGAAAAGAGTTGCTTAGCAACCGTGGCTTGGGAGGTGAGTTTTTGACCTTTTTCACTATCGTAGCTGTGTAAATAAAGAGGTGCTTCTAAAGGAGGCTCAATGAATATCATGAGTGCCTTGTTTTCAGTTATCAATTGTGAATATTAATGGTAGGATAGAGATAGGTGGCACTTTTGTGATGTGCGAATAAGGTATTACCTGAAGGTTGGAGACTGATGTGCTATCTTTACCTCTTAGAGATCCTTCAAGCAAATTCATACACGTAATTATACCTACATAACAGTTGTTCTCATTTTTGGATCTGAAGTAGCATTTTTCTTTTCTTGGAGAACATCGTAACTTCTGGATCATTGTCCATTGTCATTGGTGTAGAGTTGTTTTAGATCCCTCTGACCGTTGAGTTGTAGTCTTTCCTCCTGTTGACTTCAGTAGAAGGTTTATTCTTTGCCGTGGGAGCCGCAGGAATTGCTGCAATATTCTGGAGTTTTTTATGTTGCTGAAAGTATCATTCGTGACTATGTCCATATGACTCTTGTACTGACTCTTGAGAATTTTCCTGTTTTCCCTCTAAGTTACTATGCAGAGTGCAACAAAGTATAAAATTTCATATTTTAAGATAATCATTTTCCACACTACAACATGATTTTATTTTGAAATAAATGTTTCCATATATATATTTATATATAATATAGTTATATATTTATATAACACATAAATTTATATATTTCCATGTGTATATATATATATACTTATATATGTGTGTGTGTGTATATATATATATAGTCTACTCCCCCATGGGAGTTTTCAAGGTGTTTGAGAACTGTAGGAATAATCTTTCTTGGCCATGTAACTGTTGTACATTGAAAATAATACTAATAAGAAAACACACACCAAAATATAATTGTAATTTTATGATAGATGCCCACATTCCTTGAATTTAATTTTAGCTAAACTGTGTAAATTTATAAAACTAATGATCACAGCAGTAAACTAAGTGATATGTGAATGACTACTTGATATTTAACTATTCTTTTTAAATGTATAAAACTAGTCTACATTAAAATACTCAGTATTAGAAAATATTATTCTTCTATTGAAGTAAAAGTAAAAACTAGAGTGGTCAGGAAGGTCCTCTAAAAAAGAACAACTTTAAAGTTATATACCAATTTTATATTGAGTTCTTCTAAGAGACTGTGAAGTTCTTAAAATCACAAGCATTTTATTTTTTCATTTGATTCGCTGCTAGTTTCTGGTTGTCTTTTTCCTCTGAGGAACTTTTTTTTAACGAAAATGCTTGAGAATTACGGTGTCAGAAGAATATGGTTGAAATGCCATGGGTATCTGTTTGAGTGCCAGCTTTAGTTGACTTTTATCTTGTATCAAAGAGGGGACCTTGGATGAACGTGTGGTTTTAGATGAATGCATTTTAATACCTTGGCCTGGAAAAATGTGAGGTTGCCGAGTTGTGCTGCCTTTTTAATGGTTAATAATGGATTGAATTTAACTTTGTGATTCTTTTTAACTTACATATTGATAGTTGGAAACTTGACTTTTCATGGTCTTTTTAACCCATTTGGCATGTGTGATACAAGACGTGGGTCATACACATGTTTGTAGTTAAGAAAAGTTGCGGTGGGGGTGCCTGGGTGCCTCAGATGGTTAAGCGTCCGTCTTTGACTCAGGTCATGATCTCCAGGTCCTGGGCTTGAGCCCCATGTCGGGCTCCCAGCTCAGCGGGGAGCCTGCTTCTCCCTTTCCCTCTCCCTCTGCCTCTGCCTCTCCTCCTGCTTGTGCTCTGTCCCTGTATCTCTCTCAAATGAATAAATTAAAAAAAAAAAAATCTTTAAAGAAAAGGTGCGGTGTCTTCTCAGGAAATGCCTATTCTGAACGGTGGACAGTTAGTGACTGATAACTGGTTTAGTTCCAGATAGCCCTGGAATTGCCATTTTGGAAAGGATATTAAAATGAGCAAACCGGAATTTGTTTGGAAAGTAGCAGGAAGGAGCCAACCCTTCCTGGGGAGAACAGAACTGGGATGTCATTTGTGTACTCTGAGGCTATTTCCTATCCGCAGGGCTTAAAGGGGTCTCAGGGCCAATAGATAATGTATTCAGACAATCCTTTTTATATGATGATTTTGTTTATTTTTTATTTTACTTTACCTTTGTAAACTCGGTTAGGTGATAACTGTGAGAAGAATCTTAATACGTTACTCATTTGCCTGCAGAAAGCGATATTCTTTTGTCTTGAGATTTGGGAATTGAAGCTGTGGCTAGCTCTGCCTGCTAATGTTTCATAAAAGGTGAGATGTCTGCAACGGGCTTTCATCGTCCCCCCGTGTTCTCTTCTGTCCTCCTTAGATCAGCCCCCGGGTGTGGGTCTCCTAGGTCTTCCAGCCCCCTGTACCTTGCCTGTTCCTGGACTTCACACCTCATTCTAGACCTCGGCTTCCATCCACTCTCTCTTTACTCTTCCCTTGCAGATAAACCACTAATTAATATAATGATTTTTTATTTTTTTTTTTTAGGATAAAGCCCAAACTGCTTAGCATAATTTTTTTTTCTTTTTTTTAGCATAATTTTAAAAGATTTTCATTATTTAGACTCAGCCTTCCCCCTTTCCAGCTATTTCCCCCTTTCCAGCTATTTCCCCCTTTCCAGCTATTTGCTAAAAAGAAATATTGTATTTCCCTTCACCCTGTCCTTACCGCCCTTGGCTCTGCCTGACTGCACCGGAAGGTCCTTGTCATCCTTTTTTGGTTCATCTAAGATGTTTTGATACCTGGCTTGCCCTCTCAGGAAGAAAATATTCAGTCCTTTCTGTGATCCTTGGCTCCTTATTTGCATGTTGATTCATGCAGCAGTTTATTCCTGAGCTCCTACTCTGTTCCAGGCACGGTGCCAAACACTTAACCAGTCTGCCTCAAGTCAGAACTATGTGTATTCTTGCTTGGCTCTGTGCTGAGTCCTTAGTTCCTGGAAAGGGATGGGGCGGGATCTGCTCTTGCACATCTCCTTTCTTCAGCATCCGAAGTTCTATCTTGACCAAACTTAAAATGAAATGATAAACATGGGGATCATATGGATCATTTCAATGGAGGGGGCAACAAGGGAGTGCAATACTGCCTTCTCAGTATTCCCAAACACCAGCCAAACTGGTTCCCATTTTATCCCGGGTTTTCTAGTATCCTATTCAAGCTGAATTTTTTAAAACTTTCCCTTCCTGCTTTGTCAGTTGCAATCTTGTTTACATTTCCGTGTTACAAGTATACAGAGTTAAGTCTAAAAGTGGTGAATGAATTAATGGCAGATGGGGAATTGTTTTTTTTTTTTTTGCACATGTTAATTTTCAGTGGACAAGTCTGCATCTTAGGGGCAATATATTGGCATCTTCATGCAAACGGGAAAGTTTTATTTTGTATTTATGATGATTTCTTTTTAAAAAAGAGGAATCAGGTGGCCTTTGGGGAATGTGCCATCCAGGAGACTTGTAAATGCCATCTTTCAACTTGTGTGCTCTCTAACATTTTGCTCCCTCTCCCCAACCCTTTTTTTTTCTTATGACTTTGCTCCACTGACTTTTTCATACCTTTTAGAGGAGGAAAAGAACTGTCAGATCAGGGGCCAAAGATAAGCTTTTGAAGCAAGACTATTTGCTTCATTCTCAAAAGATCCACTTCAATCCCTCCTTGTCCCCACCTAAAGCAAATACTTCTGTTCGTTGCAAACAGTGTTTAAAGCTGATTGAATAAGCTTTGGCCTCTGTGGTGCAACACTCGAGAAGAATATGTCAGAATGTCTTTAATCCATTAATTTCTTGTTACTAGAAAATGCTTTTTAGAGTGTCTTGGTGAGGGAATAGAAGCATTTTAGAGATTGCATCTTCAGAATTCTACAGTGAACATTTTATTCATGTACCTCAATACAGTCCAGCTACTGTGCGTGGCTTAAATAAATTTGAACCAGTATGGTTACTATTTTGCCGAACCCCATTCCCTTGTGTTATGCTATGTCTACCTCCCATCTTGACCATGAAAAATGAATCTGAGCATTAGCAGAATCCATTTAGGGTCTAGGGCTTTTATTGTAAATAAAATTATTCATTTGTTATGTGCTGTTGTTTTCAGCAGACAGGGTATTGATCTTTGGATTGCTACTCAGAATGGCATAAGGAGCTCTAACGTAAGGGGAACATGGCAACATTTGTGAACGGGCTGAATGCAGCATGCAATGACAGAGAAACCTGGCTCACTGGCCATATTATATGGGACACATCATTTGTCAACAGTGTATTGAATCAGTTATTTAAGAAAGCAGACTTCTCCAAACAGGAGCGTCGCACACTGAATGTTATCAAGTCCAAACGGTGTTAGGATGATGCACTGAGGACAGCCTTACAAAGTGCATTTGTGAAGAATTTGACTATTTCACTTGCGAGCTATTTCTGCCAAATATTAGAAACAAAAGTTTGGCATAACGCAAATTGTGCCTGTAAGGTCCGACTTTAATCTCGAAAAAGGAAAATTCTGGCAAAAGTCTTCCAATATACAATTTTACCTTTCCAAACGAGTGAGTTTGCTGTTTTTAGACCATTCCCATGTTAAATACTCCTGAAGTGAATGAACATATAGTAAAAATAGCCTCATTACTTACAAGTGCTTCTTATGGACTGGATGCTATAGATAAAAGTGCCCTTTTAGTTTTTCCATAAAAATCAGAAATATTTGTCATTTCCTGAGTAGGTTGTAATCTTGTGAATTTCTTTAATTGTTCAGGAAACTGCAGTTATTAGCGATCTGATGATCTTTCATTTCTCAAAAGAGTTTCTTTTTAAACCTTCCTGTGCAAATAAAATGAGCACGAGCACTATATTAATATCCTTATTACTAAAGATAGTTTTTCTTTCTTAAAATTTCCCTGAGTGTGTCTTTCCCCTGCACCCTATGCATGCCTGTTGTATATCAGCTAGCTTAAAATACGCCTGGAGAGATGTTCAAGGACAATCTTGCTGTCCTTTGTCCTGAGCTGCATTGGGGTAAGTTGGTTTTGTTATGGTCGTATTTTTCTTCCCTTTATTTGGCAGGTTATTGTGTTCAAGAGTTCTGCATGTAGCAGTGATTGTTCAGTTGAGCATTCTTTCTCCTGTTTCTGTGGGGAAGGTTTCCATATAAATGTTTGCGTACCCTTGGGTTGGTAGCTAGAAACTTTTCGATGGCATCGGTCAGCAGGAACAGAAGAAGCTCTTGGATGCTTTTGGCATTCACTAAGTTGACTGACCTCCTTTTTCAGTGTCTAGAACCGGCCAGAGATGAAACCCTGGCAACCCCCATTGCAAGGCAAACCTTGGGTGACCCTCATCCATCTTGACTTGTCACCTGAGGTATTACTGTGTGGAGAGCAAATACATTTGATCACAAACCCCGCTTCTTCAGTTGTTAGTGAGTTCCCAGTGTTAAGGAGGATTCTGAGGCTGCATGGATTCTGAGGATTCTGAAGGTTGGTGGGCAGTCACTGTCCTGGGTCCCAGAGGAGAAAGAGGAACGCTCTTTGCCAAGCTCTTCCTCTCCCAGGTTTATTTTTTGTTCCTGGAGCTGAGACTGGCATCTTTGTTTTTTACTGTAGACAGAATGATGGATTGTTGGCACCTGACACTGAAGGAATTAATAGATGCTTTGTGTGTGTGCAGGGAACGTTTGAAATTGGATGGAGAAAAATGTGTGGATTTCATATACTTGGTCCTGACCCACTCAAATAAAAGGGACTCACCCGTGAAACTGTGTGCATAAAGCACGTGCATATTGGCCTGGAGACCTCATATTGGCCTCTTTCCACTGTCCACTGTCTGTCCTTGGCTCCTTGCTGACTGCTCGCTCATGAGGGTATGCTAGGCCACGGCCTTGTGTTTCTCTGGCCCCTGTTCTTGATTACTGGGTTCTGGCTGATTTTC
The DNA here is from genome assembly GCA_028533885.1 of Nasua narica. NCBI lineage: Eukaryota > Metazoa > Chordata > Mammalia > Carnivora > Procyonidae > Nasua > Nasua narica. The sequence continues at coordinate 24,220,408 of CM052799.1, read as the reverse complement.
CTTGACCTCGACCTCTTCTTCATAATAGGATTTACCTTCTAACTTTAGGCCCTGCTGTGAATGGAGTGAGATGGGCTGGTCTGACCATGGTCATGCATTAAAGGAGGGAAATACCAAATACATCTGACTTTTTGAGCTTTTGGGAAGTTCCTGCATTCTCTCTGAATAGCATTAAGCCTATAGAGTGACTTTCACGACAGGAAAATAGATCTTTACAATCTGCCTGTCTATATAAAATATAACCGTTGATGGGCGAGTGTGGAAAGCGGGGAGGACAGTATTAGGGGTGTTCTCCCCGCAGTCGTAGCAAATGGGAGTCATAGCAAAACCTTAAAGGTTTTAAAAGAACCTTTAAAAGTGGAATATTTCTCCTATTGCGAGAAGGAATATCTCATAACATGGCAAGTCATTCCCCGTTTCTACTTATTTCTATGTGAAACTTTGCTCAGGTAATTTGAAACTGAACTCTGTTCATTATATTCTGGGCATATTTTGACCTGTTTCCTGTGCAGGTGATCAGATTGTGAGGAATAGGGAAAGGCTAGTCATGGTGTTGCCAGCCTTGCACTTGGAACGGAACATAATTAGAAGTAACGAATGAAATAATACATCATTATTCATAAGAAATGTCATGTAATTAACTTAAATAATGCAAAATATCTTCTAATTTCCATTTGGAATGAAAATAGATTTGTTAGAACATCAGTAGGCAGTTAATGTTTATCTTATATTGTCATACACATATCAAAACTGTTAAAATCTATTGAAGGAATAAACATGGATTTTCTACAACACAATAAGTCAAGATGGCTTTCTTTTGCTAATAGGGTCTTAAGTATATTCCTCGTTGATTTTATATACATAGTTTGTATATACATCCAGTTTTTAGAATTAGCATAATTTATATTTATTGCAAATTAATGATCTAATTTATTTACTTAGCTTCCTTTTCTTGTCTCAAACTAATTGACTGAAAAAAAAAAATAACTATAAATTTGCAAATAGCTCTCGGGCACAAATTCTAAATGGGCCTTATCGTAAGAACTCTCTACAATACTAGATATCTGAACTAGTTTTGTGTTCTAAATTATTTTCTGGGGATTTCTGCTGCAAGCTTTAGATGGAGTCTTGGTTTGGCTTAGATGAACTCCCAGTGGGGGCCCAGGATGTGGGTGGATATGTCTTAGGCAGAGAAGTTATTTTCATATGCAAACAATTAGTAGGACACATGGCATTGACCAATGTCAGGGTAGTTCCTAGAAGCTCTCTGCTGTGTCAGACATCAGCCTATTAAATTCTGCATTGAGAAGAAGTCCAGAGAGCCCCAGGGGAGGAGGCAAAGAGGAAGGAACAGCACTTGGGATGGTACCTACAGAAGTATTTTGGTAGTTCAGCAACAGGAACAGACGTGCCAGTGGGCATGTCTCGGTGACAGCGCTGGTGGTAGACAGTTTAAGACTAATGGGAAGAAGCCACTGTGAGACCCTTGGGCTCAGACCTGGTATGTGTTCTTTGATGCCATTGATTCTAGCAGGATAATAGATTGACCAATGAATTAAAACCAACAGGGTTCTTTGTTTGAAATGCCCACCTTCCTTACAGGAACTGGTACCCATCACACAACAACTTAGGGGAAAACTTAGCTGTAGCAGTGGGCTGAGACGGCGTTGTCTGTCTTTCTCACATGGTGTGTATGTAACAGGGGTGAAGAGCATATATATACACATACGACACATTAACCTATTTTGTTAAAAATACTTTGGAAACAAATTAATTGAATTTAAATAATATTTTAAGATGAGTGATGCATTGTTGGAGTCACTGCTTTGTTTTGTCCTTGTTAACCACGTGAGCAGTTGAAATAGGAAAGTTAAGTCTCAGGCCAGTGGTGGTCCTACTTCATGGGAGTTAGGACTTCTTCACCCAGGACTCTTGGATCTCATTCTAGCCTTCTTTCCACCCCCCTCTAGCTGCCATCCCATGAGCAGCAAACCTTTTTGTGTCATTGCTTAGGTGTTCTCAGGAGTTATTTTCTCCAAAGTCTTAGACTCCTACTTTCTAGGGCTGTATTGTTGTAAATGTATACTCTGCCATTTATATTTCTCTCTGACATTTTGGTGGCTCTGTTGTTCAGGAGTAATTATCATTATCATTTCAGAATAGGCCTAACCTTGGTGACTTCTGGGAATGGAAGAGGCTTCAGCCTGACTCTGCAGTGCTGGTGTGGGGGACCAGGCAGTTGAGCTTATCGAGCAGTGTAATTTGCTCCTAGGGAAAATGAGTCCAGGAGGAGCGAAATTCATCTGGCTCTCTAATTTTTCTGTTTTCTAATAGGTTTTGAAATGGCTGTAGTTATCAAGAGATCTTTTCATCTTCAAGATTTATTTCCAGTTCAACAGATTTGTTGGAACTAAGAATTATCTGTTGAGTGCTAATACTTTAACAGTAAACTATGATCCCTTTCCATTCACCAAAGATGATTGCTTCCAAATTTGTTAAATAAGATATGTCAGGATAAAATAAATCAAAAGAAATTACATTAAAATCTTTAAGAGTGTTTCTCATGCAGACATGTAGAATACGAGTTAGTATTTTCTCTCCTGTTTGGAGACCACATGACCCTTAGAAGTTTTTACTCTTATCTGCAGTAAGGTCACTGATATCCAGGAGTAGAATAGATGTTCAGTGGGACTTTTCATGTTGCCCTAGAATGAGCAACTAGGGCCCTAACAAAAGGGCTGACAATATTCCCGAAGAGCTGCTGAATACGAGAGACCCACACTCACTTAACTAAGAGGCAGCCCAGAACCAGACCCACCATGTTGAACCACACTTCCATGCTCCTAGGCTCTGTAAGAGGAGAATTGGTGAGGGTGAAGATACAGCCAGTTGGAATGAAAGATTCCAAGAGTCCCTTTTCCTCCTTCTTTCTGGAGTGATTAATCCTACTGCTCCTGAAAGTCATGAGCAGAATGTAGCTGGAAGCTCTGAGCCGCATGATTTCACCAAAAGGATGCTGCCATGTCAGATCCTGAGCTGTGGAGCCTGCCGTCTCAATAGGCACTGCTCTCAGATAGGAGTGTGGTTCAGGCTCTGGAGGAGGGCCTCCCATTTACTCTGTAGAGTTTGTCATTGCACATGAGCACAGATCCGTGCCTCCCTCTCATTTGCCTCTGAATAAGGCAAGGATGGGAAGAGACTTTTTGAAGTGGCCTATAGTAAAAGGGCAAAAGATTGAGGAGTAATGTTCCTGTGAAGAAGAAGGGAACAACTTTCCTACCACATTCCAGTTTTCTGTAGCCCTTGGAAGAATCCTAGAAGCATTATAGCAAGTTCCTTGGTCCTGCACAGAACCATGAATGTCAAAGTAGGAGGCAGGTGCCATGGGGCTGTTCAGGTAGACATCGGTGTAACTGAAGCATTGGCTGATCGAGAAATGTGATTGAGTCACATACCACTGACAGAGTTATGAAGGGAGACATGACCTTCTGTGAATGGACCCTCAGAAGCAGATATAGTGAGGGTGGAACTTAAATACTTTTCCAGAGAAAAAACATGTCCATCACCTTTGAACTCTGCCAAGACCACCATATTTGCAGGAGCTCCCAGCAGAGGGAATGAGCTAGGTCAGGGACACCAGCCTTTCACCAGCTGATAGACAACCAATTACCTAAGACCACTCTGCCTCTAAAATCAGACTAGCAGAGCCCCAGGATGGGGAAGAAGTTGGGAGAGAGCTCTAAGTGGTCAAGGTTGCATTTCAAGCCTGTGCTTAGGTAGGATATGAAATTTTAATTGGAGACTGGACTGATACTTTTAATTATGAAAAGGGAGTGCGAATTACAGATTGTGTCAAAGATGTGGCAAAGGGGCTGGGAAGGGATTCTACATTGGCAGGACTGGAAAAGCAATAACAAAGAATATGAGTGCAGCATGTCTGCGCCCCCACTAAATTGAGATTCTTCAATCACTGTTTACACAAGTAAAGTGATGACATAAATCGTTAAAAAAAAAAATTGCCTTGTCACTTAATACCATGTTAGATAGGAGTATGTGATTTGTTGATTGCCTTAATTCCTAGGAACGGAATAGTTGATGATGGAGAAATATTGGTGGGAAAAAAATTTAGTTTTGTTTTGAAATAGGTTGGTTTAGATAAAAAAAAAAACACTCATTTACTCAACAGATGTGTATGATGGGTTGCATAGGGGATTTTCAGAGAGGCCCGTAGTAGCCACTGAAGGCCTACTATGTGCGAAGTTCTAATCATCCTTGTTTTTCAATTCTAATCGTAATATGGCACACAGTTGAGTTGAAGTACCAATGTAAGGGTTGAATGCTACTGGACTTTTTTGTATGACAGCAGCTGGAGTGATCCCATTAAATTGTTGAATCCATGTCACGTCTCTACGTATGTCCCCACAATGGCTTCCTGTTTTCTCTAACTAAAGCCGAAACTATCACAATGATCTACAAGACTCCTACATAAACTCTTCTCTCTGTTCCCCACTACCAACCATTACTGCCTGATTTCATCTATTCATCATCCCTTAGGGATTTGAATGGTGACCCTCAAAAGATATATCTCTTAATCTTTAAAACTGGTAAATATTACCTTACTTGGAAAAGGGTCTTTGCAGATGAAATCAGGAATCCTGAAATGAGGTCATTTTCAGGGTGGACCCCAAATCCACTGACAAATGTCTTTGTAAGAGTGATGTAGAGGGGGATTACACAGAGCAGAGGAAGCACTAAGTGACCAGAGAGGCAGAGTTGAGAAGGGTGTGGTCCCAAATCAAGGAAGGTTGGCAGCCAAGAGAAGCTGGGGGAGGCAAAGAACAGATTCACCTCCAGAAGCTCCAGAGAGGGCGTGCAGCCCTGCCAACACCTTGATTTCAGACTTCTGACTTTTGGAACGGGAAGAGGGTCAATTTCTGTTTGAAGCTACCACTTTGTGGTAATGTGTTACAGCAGCCACAGAAGACTGATACTTTCCACACTCACTCTGCTTCTCCCACACCCACTTCCTTGTTGTTCCTTGAACATTCTAAGCACGCTCCTGCCTCACAGTTCTTGAAGCGACTATTCTTGGGATGCTGTTCTCTTTAAGCATGTATGCTGAGCTCTTTCATCTCCTTCAGACCTTTATTCAAGTTGTATGCAAATGTCAGCTAGTTAGGATGGGCTTCCTTGTGCTCTGATTGAAAACCGCAGAACCTTTTCTGGCTTTATTAATTTTTTTGAAGCACTAATATTGTAACTTACTGTATAACTTATTATTGGTGTCTCAGGCAGACGGGAAGTGTGAGATGACTGTCCCTGGTGCGTGGCAGGCATTTGGTAAATATTTGTTAAGTGAGTAACCCTGATGATTGATTATCTGGAATTTTTAGCTCTAAAGCTAATTAACAAAAAGAGAGGGAGGGAAGGACCAAACTTCTCATTAACAAGTAGAACAAGGTGATAAATTCTCACACCAGGCAATGCTGCATAGTGGTTTAAGAGAGTGTCGACCTGGATTTGATACCCATCCACACATGTGTACATACTCACACTCGGACGCACAGTGCACACTTGATCATTCCAAAGTGGCTTGCTCTGGAACAGAGAAGTTACAGGTGATGTGAACATGGAAAAAATACCCACCCCCACCTCCTCTGCTTCCCACCCTAAGCGGTTTTCCTAGATTTCCATGTGGATTCCAGCCAGGCTGATAAAAATCAGTTCTTTTTTGGCCGAGCCTTCTGTCTGAGGTAATATTTTTACATCCTCCTAAATGTCAGAAATTAACATAGGATTTGATACCTCATTAACTGGTAAGCTTTGATTTCCAAGATTTGTTACTGTGTTTCCTTCTTGCTCCCCCCGCCCCCGGGTCTAGATCAGGTCTGTGTGCCATTTCCTTATCCTTTCCCGCGAGTCTTTACAGACTTGTCTCCTCAGCTTCACACACCCTTCAGGTTCTCTTCCACACATACCCACACATACTTCTTGATAAATCTCTGATGAATCCCTTTGAAAAGACCTTTAAGTTTATTATTATTTGTATAGCAAGCAAGACATTGCCACGCTACATTGTCTCTTTATTTCCTGGAATGTTTAAAAAAATTCAGTTGACTGATCAAGTAGAGCAAGATTAAGTGCTTTAAAAATAAGAGCAAACAAAAGTCAAGAAGAAAATAAGGAAAGTCAGAGGAAGCCAAAAGTGAAATTAGTGCATGAAACGGATAACAAATGTCCACATGCTTGTTAGAGATGGGTCACAATGTTGGCCGTGAGCTTTCTGGCACCAACCTAAAGAAAGGAAAGAGTCTCTGTCCTTGAGGCAAAATCGGTTGGTTGCTCAGGAAATACAGTAACTTGACCAGAGATCAGAGTCCTATTTTGTTCAGATCCTTCCTCTAGGAGATGATGCCAGAATAGGTAATTGAAAGTGTTATCACAATGTCCTTGCAACATACATGGAGGTTCTCCCTTGGAGAAACATCCTGAGTCTACTACTCACCGTCTCCACTGCTCCTGCCACGTCCTGCATGGACGGCCATCATCTCTGGTTAGCTTGTCTACAAAGCCTTCCAACCATCTCCCTCCTCTGCCCTTGTACATCTCATAGCGGACATGGTCCCTTTAACGTAGGCATTAGGCCCGGTTATTCTTGCAAGGACTTTGAGTGGTGGTTTCCTTCAATTAGAATACAACTTACAGTCTTCACCGGGACTTCCTGGATTTCTGACCCCTGTCTCTGTGAGCTCGTTCCATTTTTATTTGTCAGAATTGCCAGTGGGCTTCAGGTGAGGCGTTGGTGAACTAGATTTTAGTTCAATTTGGGGGAACCTTGTCAAGTCATGTGATCTTTTTTGGTTTTGTTTCCCCACGTGAAAATAGAGTTACTACCCATAACTACCTCCTGGATTTAAAGACTAAATTCAGATGATGGGAAAGGCAGAAGAATGAATTGGGTGGATTCGGCTTGTGGAAACCTGGCATAATCATTACTCTCTTTTACTGCCCATTATCCTCGTACTTTTGAAGGCTGGTCCAGGGCTTGGGTTTGGGTGAAGGGCACCATTTATTTGTGGCACTAAATTTGCCAACTGAAGTTTAAACTGAAGGAGACGTTCTGGATTCCTGGATACAGGAATATCACAAAGCAACTGAAATAACCCAGACCTAATTTTAAACTGCTTAATTAAAAATGATATTCAAATAGTACCCAGGATTTAAAATAATCCTTTAAACTGATGGGAATTTGATATTCTGTGAGCCTTTTACTTTTTCTGTGAGGTGTGATAAAAAAGATACGTACTATTTTCTACTGTGTTTAGTGCCTGGGGAAGAGTAGGCAAGTGAACAATCCGGGGGTTCATTCATGGCTGAGAGTGGCTTTGCCATGATGGTTTTAAATGAAATTCTCAGACGGTTTAGATGAGTCTCGATGGTCAATGCTCATTAACTCTAATGGGAGTTACTGTACATGTCTCTCTTTGTGCGCAGCACTGAAAAATGACCCTCTCGCACCACCTTTGTGTTTTGCTCTTTGAACTAATTTTAATGGATTTTTTTTTTTTAAGTGTAGCATCTCTGTGCAATTCTCCAGGTGATGAGATTGCTAACAATTTGCTGATAAGCAAGAGGCCTTCATTTTGCAGTGCTCGACCTACACATGCTGGAAAGGTTTGGGCCTGGACTGACAGGCTTTCTGGACTGTAGGCTTTTCTTTCATTTAATTTCAAATGAACCTATTGCTTCCCCCCACTTTTATCACCCCTTCCCCCCATCTTTCCCTCCTGTTATAATCAGTGGGTACTCAGCACTGATGTAGTTCTAGTACTACTGAAATGTTACAGAGAAGAGGAGTTGTTCATATTCAAAGCATCTGGTAGTCTTTTTTTTTTATATAAGATTTTATTTATTTGACTGAGACCGATCACAAGTAGGCAGAGAGGCAGAGAGAGAAGGAAGCAGGCTCCCTGCTGAGCAGAGAGCCTGATGTGGGGCTTGATCCCAGGATCCTGAGATCATGACCTGAGCAGAAGGCAAGGACTTTAACCCTCTGAGCCACCTAGGCACCCCTCAAACCATCTAGTATTCTTAATGCAATCTTTTAGTAACCAGCTAATGAATTGCTTAACTAAGTAAATGTTTTGTCTAAATTATGTTTATATAAAAGCAATCTAGTTTATATCAAGTGTAACAAGTTTTTAAATCTTGCGCTTATTTTTTCTAATTATAAGGATATTTGCCCATTATACAAAATAAAAACCATCTATAATCTCGTTATCCAGATATAAACCCGCTAAAATTTCAATTTCTTTTGACTTCTTTTTCTGGTTTTTTTATTTCTCTAGAAAAGAGGAAAATTTTATAACCTTTTTTTTTTTTAACCTATTGTTGACATCTGATTTTTAAAAAATACATATGTGACCCTGAGATTTCTAACGATGGAGTAATATTGCACCGTGTGGGTCTACTGTAATTTAATATTCACTATTCAACCTACATCATGAATATTTTGATAGAGGAGTTTTGGTCCTATTCCTGATAAATCTCTTAAGCTAGAATCACTTGGTAAAATGTTACACATTGCTTCAATTGACAAATATTACCAAATTTGCTTTATGTCAGCCATACACAAGTAGCATACATCTTGCTATATGCTCAACAACTTTAAAAATTTAAGACTTTTTAATGTGTCCTAACCTTCGCCAAGTTGATAGATTTATCTATGTCATTTCTTTCTACCTAATCAGTGAACTTTTCAATGTATTTATGAATAATTTTTATCAGTTAATTATTTGTTGTCCTTTGCTCCTTTTTCTATTAGATTTTGAGTTCTTCTAGGAATTAACCCCCTGCCTGTCATATTTGTTGCAAATATTATTTGTATTTTGATCTCTTCAATTTGCTTATGATATTAACATATAAAATTTTTAACCTTTTTTTTGGAGTTCAGCTTATCAATTTGTGACTTTATCATTTGTGTTTCCATTTCATTTATGCTTACAAAGTGCTTATGCTTACAGAGTTCATTTATGCTTTCTATCCTGAGATCAGTTAAATATTTATGTGTGTGTGTGTGTGTGTTTTAAGATTTTTCTTTTGCTTTAGTCAACTATCACCAAGTTCCTAGCACTTCATAGACATGCTTTAAAAATTCACTTTATCTTCCTGACAGCCCTTTGAAGGAGGCAGAGAATGCTTTTTCCAAATGATAAACAAAGAGCCCGGGGGTGGGGGGAGGTTTGCAGTGAACCAGGTAGCTGCGTTCTGGAAGCAGAGCTGTGCTTCTACATTCTTAATAATACGTGTACACATCTTTATTAAACTTTTAAATTGGTCTATTAAGTGACAGTTTTATGTATTTCCTGCATCAAGGTAATATTGAGAAGGTAGATCTTGGGAAATGTGGCACTTCTGTAATGTGTCTTCTGAATCATCAAAGATGTTATATCCAAGATATTAGTGTTGTTTTACATTCTAGATTGTTTCATGTGATTACATAAAATGCATTCTATAATAATGTAATTCCTTAAAAATGATAACATCATTCATGGTAATTCTAGTCAGCCAGATTATTTCATTAAGCTGAAGACCATCCTTTGACTATTGCTAACAACAACAACAAAAAACCCTACAGCCCTCTGCCTGTGGCCCTAGGCAGGTGAATGTAGAGAAGCAGGGGAAATAGCCCATTTTCTAGGATTGTGATGGTCTCTGGGGAAAAAAAACTGAGGATATTTAATGGAGAGGGGAGCAAAGTCCAAGAATATGTGGTAAGTTAGGTGGGATTGAATCGAAGAATTACACATTTAGTCAAAACTACCTCATGTAGAGAAGGATTAGTGGTAGGAAAAGAGATCTATAAGAAAGGCTTCATTCTGTGTTCAGTTCTTAGACCATCCCCCAAATGACCTTTATCAGTTTTTAGAAACAAAATTAATAGAAATTTGTCTAGTTAGAAGAACATTTAACCTAAACCTATCCTAATGTTGGCCTTTCTTTAAGTTGAGGTATAATTGACGTAAAGCATTGCATTAGTTTTTGGTGTAGGACATAATGATTTGATACATGTCTATATTACAGAATGATTTCCACATAAGTTGAGTTCACATCCTTCACTAGAGTGATACCTTTTTTTTTTCCTGTAATGAGAAATATCAAGACCTCTCTTTAGTATTAACTCTTGACTTTTCATAACTGTTCACCCACTTGTTTGTCTTTAAAAGATGTCTGAATGGGTCAGCTTCATGACTTCCTGACATGTTCTTAGAGCCAAAGCTTAATACTCCCTGAGTTACAAGAAAGAGTCCCCACTGTCTGGTGTGACTTGAGTGTGGAAGAGTTCTGAAGGTGGGAGGCTGCTGCCTGTCCTCTATGAAGCGGAGATTACGATTTGTTTTGTCCTTCTCTCAGGTCTTCAAAGTATGCATCTGAACTCCACTCTCAACTTCCTGAGACCCCTATTATTACATGGATGTTATTCCATGAGTGCTCATTCCTGCTCCAGAAATCCTTGTTGTTATCCCAGCTGTGAGAATATAAATTCAGTCTAAAGATGCCCCCCGCCCAGTGACAGAGATTGTTTGCAAAACCAAGTGATTATTTACTTATTTAACATGACTCATATAACACTGATACATGCAGTAAAGACTTTTCTAAGCATGTGTTAAGTGTTAATACCCATAAGCAGTCCTATGAGGCAGATACTATTAGTACCTCCATTTCAGTTCTTAGACCATCCCCCAAATGACCTTTATCAGTTTTTAGATAGATAAAGGAGTAAGATACTCTAAGCTGAATTAATCCAAATCAAACATGTATTAAATGGCAAAGCTAGGTTTTCAAATCCAAATGGTCCAACTCTAGCATCAGTGGTTTAAACCAGTGGCCCTGGGGTCCCTAGCATCACTGGCGCCCCTCAGGGAATCTGAGATCTTTCCTTCCTCAACTATATTATTTGTATGAGAACAGCTTTTCTTCCTACGCTTTGACCAAAAGACATATTGGGGCAGATTGAAAATAGAAGTAGAAATGAGAAGGCACTTGTCTTTCATCACGCCATTCATAAGCGCTTTACAAAACTGTAAAACATTGCTACTCTTTACTATTTTTTGTTTTGGAAAATGACTGTCATAAAATATGATTTATGTTAACATGTTATAGGTTTATTATTTTAAGTAAACCATAAAATATTTTTAAATTTTCTCAGTTCTAGTTTCTAACTAGATAACAATAGATACAATCCACATAAACCTCAGCTCTTTGGTGTCATTCCCTATATATATTTTTAATTGAAGTACAGTTGACAAACAATGATGTATTGGTTTCAGGTGTACGTCATAGCTGGACATTGTATACATGGCACTATGCTCCCCACAGTAAGTGGTTACCATTGGTCACCATGTAGTGTTACTACAATATTACTGACTATATTGTCCATGCTGTACGTATCGTCCTTAGGACTTATTTTATAATAACACCAGCACTGCCAGCAGTTAAAGGAGTGTGGAGACCAAAAATTTGCTGGGCTGCTTCTCTGAACCCTGTAATTATCCTTCCTCACTTTTCTTCTCAGCTATAACTTCTCCCTTCTTTTCTATTTGTTTTAGTTCTCACTCAAAGAGAGACCAAAGCTGCAGGCTTTATTGCCTAAAGGCAGAGGTGATTTGGAACGCCGTGAGGCTGTAGCATGGGGCTGAGGGCTGTCCTCTTGGCAGCCCAGGCCTGGGTGTGAATCCTAGCTCTGTCCCTCACTAGGAGCATGCCCCAGGACCTACTGAATATGTTTTTCCTTTAGTCGCCTCATGCTTGAACTGGGGGTACTGGGATCTCCATCATGGGATCGTTAGGAGCATCATGTGTGCTGTGAAATGCAGAGACGACCCCCGGCCTATGGGAAGGGGTCAAAGATGAGTGCGCTGGTGGAGTTTCTGTGCAGTTAGAGTCTAGAGGAGTCAAATATGATTCTGTGTTCTACAAGCTTTATTGAATTTTCTCTCCTGCTCTTTGTGACCATTTTTATTATTAAAGCTCAAATTTCCTTTTCCAGCTTGTTTTCTTTCACAGGGCCAGATCTATGAATGTGGACTTTTCTTTTTTTTTTTTTTAATTGTATGTTGAGTTCCCTTTGGGCTGGGGTTGCTGGCTATGATAATGCATTTCTCTTCCTGTAAATCCATAAATACCAAAGCTATCTGCCCTCCTCCCTCACTGAATTCCCTCAATTGTTTGCAATTCATGTCCCGTAAACGTATAGATTTTTCCTTCCTCCCTTCCCCACCGTGTCAGGGGTCACTGTTTCGATTCTGTACTTGGGACCAGATGGGGTTTCCCAGACATGCAGGGGGCTCTGCAACCTTCCTGCCAGCCGAAGTCAGCGTGCCTCCTGCTCCAGGGACCATGTTGGCTCTCTTCAGAGTTTCAGCTGGATACACTAGGATCCTATTACTCTCGCCTAATGCCATGTTTCTCAAACTGCAATCCTACGCTCCGAGTCAAAGGTTTTTAGGCAGGCACCACCGGTCTGCCTGTTCCTCTGTAGGGCCCAGTCTCTTGTCTGCCTCGTTGCACCTTGTCTGCGGCAGTGCGCCGTCCCCCTAGGGACGCGGTAACCAGCTGCATTTTATCCAGCCAGGCAGCCTCTGTTCACATGTGCTTCCTTTCCCACAAGAGACACCTCAGATGACACACCAAAGACTCGTGTTAGTATGGAAGACAGGGAGAAGGCTCGGAGCCCACCGATGCCCTTAGCATCTTGCTGTGTCTTTATGAATGCTCCGAGACACACTCCATGTCTCCTGATGGACCCGGGAAGAGTCTTCTCTCACAGACTTCTGGGCTGTCTTACTGACATTGGAGATAAAATGCCTTGCGATAAAGGCTGGAGGATCTTTTAACTCCAAAGGGAATCTTACCTTGGCTGTTCTTAACTGAAAAACTTCTGTCTTTTTTTTTGTTGGTTTTCTTAATGTAGGAGAGAAAGCATTTTTGCAAATAAAATATTTTGAACTTTGTTGGCTTATTTGGGCCATTCTTCCAAAAAAAGATACGAGCCGACTTACAAAAATACTTATAGCACAACAGATTTATTTTGATTGTAATTGAGAAATTGGGGCAGTGGGAAAATATCTGGCATATCCCAAATATATTAATGTAGTTTTCAAAATAAAAATGGGAATAAAATGACTTCAAATGCACAGAAAAGTTGAAGAGTTCACTGATCCCCTGTTTCTCTCTCAACAAGATTTGTCAGCTTTAACTTCTTGATAGGCACATGCCCTGTTTGTCCATAGACATTTCCCTCTGGCCAAATCATCCAATAGTAGACTACTGCCATCATCAAGACGTTCCACTACTAAATAACTCAGCATGCATCTCTCGAGAAGAAGGGCATTCTCCTGCACAACTGCACCACAGTTGCTGCATCCAAGAAAATCCACGTCAGTTCAGTGATCTCTTTGTACTTGTCATACTTGGATTTCCTCACTTGGCTTCTTTCCTCCATGATACAAGATCCAGTCAAAGCTCATACATTTTAATTGTTATTAAACTCCCTTAAGAGCTCTCCTCTATACTGCTTCCCTACCTCCCTCAGTTCTTCATAGCATTAAGTCATTTGAAGATTCCAGACCAGTATTCCCATGTAACGTTCCAAGTCCTTGAGCCATCTGACTGTTTTCTCATGATTCAGATGAGTTCAAACATTTTTTGGCAAGGACATCAACTAGGTGAACTTGTCTGCTCAGCACTGCCTCGTCCTAGGGCATACCGTATCAGGCATCCAAAGTGCTGTTGGAACTGCCAGGCTTGACCACTTGGTTAGGTGGTGACTGTCAGATCATCCTGCTGTAAGCTTTTTTTCTTCTTAATTAGTAGACAGTGGGGTAATACTGCAGGCCATCACTCATTGTCCGAAATAGAAGGACAAAGCTGAGGGGGCGCCTGGGTGGCTCAGTGGGTTAAAGTTTCTGCTTTCGGCTCAGGTCATGATCTCAGGGTCCTGGGATCAAGCCCCGCATCGGGCTCTCTGCTCAGCAGGGAGCCTGCTTCCTCCTGTCTCTCAGCCTGCCTCTCTGCCTACTTGTGGTCATTCTCTCTCTCTGTCAAAGAAATAAATAAAATCTTTAAAAAAAAAAAAAGACAAAGCTGAGTTTATTATAAGGGAGAATTGTGCTGGTCACTTGATTAGTACTTGGATTTGGTACTTGGAGATGTGTTGAGTTTGTTACTGATTGGTTGACTTCAACAAAGAGCTGTCATCGGTTGACAAGGAAAAGATTGTCAATTGAATAGGCTTCAATCTGTTTTTAGAGACTTGTTGTCATGGCTACAGAACAATCTTAGGCTGATGGCAACTTTAATTCTTGTCTATTTCATTCCCCAATAAGATGTCTCACAGTGGTTTTGTTTTATCATCTGTTGCTGACCTTTGCCTGAATCACTTATAATATGGGGTTTAAAAAATGTTGGCTATCTAATTCTATCATTTTTTCTACATTTATTACTTGACATTCTTCTATAAAGATGAACTTTCTTGTTAACTCCTTCTGTCTGTCTCTGTCTCTCATCTAGTTGATTCAGACTATTTTTATTTCAGGGTGCTATAATCTATTACAGAATTTTGATGTATAAGTTTACCGGATTTGGCAGTAAATGCCCCTCAGACAGGTTCCTGTGTCCTTTTGACATGACTGTATTAGTCTTTGAGCACTTCCTTATTTTCTACTAAAGATATTCCAAGTTTGTTTTATATCGTCCTTTCTTCAGCCCTGGAATTACCTATTTCCAAAGAGACCTGGGTCATTTTAGGAGAGAATGATATTTAGAAACCAAGATCTAGGCACTAGGTGTGCTCATCACTACTGGGATAATGTTATTAGGCACTTTTTGTGGAAACAATTAGAAAATGTGTATGTGTATATGCACATAATTGATGTGTTCATCCTGATACCTCCATTAAAATCCAGCATTACGGGGGTTCCTCCTTACATTGTTTGTATTCATTTTTGTATTTTATGTCTCATTTACTCTGCAATCTTAAAATACCCTCAAAATAACTTCAGAATTGGAATGCCAATATTTGTACACTTCTGATCCAAAGTTGAGTGGTCTGAGCTCAAAGTATCTTTAGAAATACCTGAGATTTTTGGTTAGGTTACAACATGATTGGCTCAAAACACACAAAACAATGTTTGTACACTCAGAAGAAGGCATTCTGAAGGGTCACGACTATTTCTATAAAACTCAGTACTGATGGAATTCTGGTCATGCTATGTGTTTGGCACTGTACTTTGCATGCTTTCTCTGATGCTCGCAAAAATGCTTCAAGGTAGTTACTCTTATCATTTTCATTTCACTGATGAAGAATCTCACATAAAGTCACACTAATAATGGGCAGACCTGGGACTCCAACCCAGACAGTCTGATGGAGTCCAGATTCTTAACCTCTATGTTCTACATATGATTTAAAAATTTAATGATAAAAATAGTTACTGGTAGCAACGTTTAACTTTTTCATCCCTTATTGGAATAACTTCTCATTGTGTCTATCACATGAAATGCAAAATCTGAGAGGTTCGAGATCATAATTCTGTTGTTTGACTCTTGAATGTACATAGATATTCTCAGTAAGTTTTTAGTAATGGCACTATGGTCATGATTTCTGTGGGCCATTATAAAACCTTAAATATATAATTTTGAATTCTTAAAGCAATCATTCTCAATAGGTATTACTATCCATATTTTGAGAGAAATGTTCAGAAAAGTAATGTGATTGCCCAGAGCCTTTCACTTAGTAAATACTAGGGTTGATACCTGAACCCAGGTATCCTTGTTTCAGAAGTCTGTTCTTGAGTGTCCTCCATGAGATCTCTTTTTTCTTTCATTTTCTTTTCCTTTCTTTTCTTTTACAAAATTCTTCCCGGTCCAAGTCATTGGTACTGACCTTACTAGAAGGGTATTTGACTAACTTTACAAAAAGCAAGAGAGGTAAAAGGCCCAAACAGTGCCATTATACTGAGGAGATACTCTATCCAAATTCAGGGAATAAAAACAATATGTTGAAGAGATAAGTTCTTCCTGGGGTATTGAAATCCCCCCACAAGGAGAATAAAAATGAAGCATGGCTGTTCTAATCAAACTCTTAGAGAAACGTAACAACATTTGGAATACTTTGGGCTTACGGAATATGTGAAATTGGATTTGGATTTCAGATGAATTATGTACTGCAGACATTGCCCATAAATCCTGACTTAACCGTGTTTGGTTGTTAGTGCTGACTCAGTTTTTCCCTCTCCCTGAGAAGATGCCTGCTCAGGCACCTGGTTTCTCTTTGCTACCCTCAGTCTTTCTTCATTTCTGGCCTTGGTTTTAGGAGTCTACAATATGTTTGCCACCAGACCTGTCTTTGCATTCACTATCAGGAGACAAAGACTTAAAAGGGACAGAATAAGTACTGGTGACTCTGGGGATGGGTGTTCTTTGTTGCTGGTCTCACCATGCTGTAGCCTCATGCTGTTAGGGTTGGTTTCACTCATTGGTGTCTCTCTGAATGGTACTGTGGCTAAGGGTTGAATTAGTAGGAAGGACCCCCCCCCCCCCCCCGCAACCAGGCACACAGACTATTCAATGAAAGAAGTAGGAAATGAAACAAATACAACTTCTCCATGCCTGTCT
>CM052799.1:24192580-24203634 GCA_028533885.1 Nasua narica | reverse complement strand
TAGGAAGCAGATCACAGAATGAAAAGGGAAAGCTGAAAAGTAGCAGACCTCAAAATCAACCAAATCAGGGCAGCTCTGGGCATCCTGGCTGCAGAGATGACAGTGTCCTCAGGATGCTGCCATTGGAATGACGCTGCCGCTGCCATGTGTGTCCCTGTGTCACACAGAACTGCCAAGAGTCAGATTCCCAGAGTAGACCATCTGTTTGGCCTGGCCTGGGTCTCTTGCCGGGGCAGGTAACAGCCTACCAGGACTGCTTGCCCTGGGGGAGGATGGGCATCCTAAAAAGAGATTGGGGCAGAATAGAAGCTTAACCGGTGACTACTACAAATGTCTGCTCTGTGGGTTGGGGGAGGAAAACCTGAAATAAAGGTGCGTGTGGGTGTGGGCATGTGTCTTAGCTATATCATAGTATCTTTCATTACTTTCAGGTCCATTTGTGGAAGTAGGATTTAAAAAAAAAACCCTAAGTATATAGGATTTAGGCAGGATGACAGGTGCACTATATGGTTGTCTATTTCAGGAGCTAAATTGTTTCCATGAGCCATTACTTCAAAGACTGTTGGAACTCCTCCTTGAGCTTTTAGGACCCTCAAGAAAAAAACCTTCATAATTAGTTTCTAAATCTCATGTAACAGGAATAGAATTTGTGCTAACTCAGGCGGTGGTCTTTGAGGTACTTAATAGTGCTATGGAGACACTTTACAGTACTATCGTGATGATTATAATTACACAGTTATGTTTATGTTTTCATGTTTTATAAAAAAAGATCCAAGTTACAAGAAAGGAGAAAACTCACCTTGAATTCCTAAATTAATTTACACTGAAATTCATCTACTTGTCAATCTCAGGAAGGAATGTTGGATAAGTTTCATAAATGTGATTTATGTATTCACCAGTAATAAAATTTTCCATTCGTAACTGTGGTGGCAGGGAGTTTAATATACCTACCATTATGGGGTATTTTAAAGTAATCAAAATTAACTGATAAACTCAATCAAACTCACAATCCCAGACCTTATTTCTTATACTTCCTCTCTAAAGTAAGACATGTCTCTTCATAGACCACCGTCTATGTTGGAGAATATCCCTCCACTCACATCTAATACCATCTTTCACAGAGCTGGTCTTGTTAGCTTTACTACCCAAATTTCAAAAATGCATCTGTTTTTCTAATTTCCAATGCCAGCACCCTACCTAAGCTACCAGCATTTCTCACCTGGACTATTCTATTGTATTCACTCGACCTTCTCAGTGCACTCTCCATGTACCAGAGAGAGCTTTACAAGACACGAATCTGATCACAGAACCCTCCACTTCATCCCCCATTGAATAGTCTTGGTTAACTCTTTATCTGCACTCAGGAATGCAAAAAAGACACTTTTTAAACATGGCCTTCAGAGTTCTCTGGTCCTGCTTCCATCTTTCTCTCTCATCTTTTCTCCTGTTAGTCCTCTCCGTACCTTCCATGTCCCAGCCATACTAGCCTCTTCTCCTCTGCCAAACCACCTTTCCTTCAGCCATGAGGGCTTTATAATTTTTATCTTCCTTGACTGGAATGTTCTTCCACAGACGCTTCCCCTAGATAACACTCGCTTGTCCAACCTCAACTCATGTATCCCTTCTTCTAGAAAGGCTTTTCTGACACACCAGTCTAGATCACCGTCCTTTATTACGTACTCTAATAGCACTATGTTCCTTTTCTTAGCATTTACCTGTTTGTAATGACACATGTGCTGAATGATCAGGTAATTTCTGTTTCCTCTATAGGCTATGAGAGCAGGGACAGCAAATAATCTTTTCTCATTATGTAACCTTAGCTCAGAGTTTTGCACTCAGTGTAAGCCCTCAATCATTACTTGCTGAATGAAGTGATTAAGATCTAAGAGGAGTGATCAGTAAGCCTTTACAGAGTAGCAAGCAACCCTGGAATCCTGGTGGTTTACAATATTGTCATTGATGTTTTGCTCACAGTTGTGTGGATCAGCTGTGGCTCTGCTGGGCTTGGCTGGACTTGGCCAGGTCTGATCTCTTCTACCTGTTGTCTTACTTTCTCTGTCCCAGCTAAAAGAAGGAGCCACTATCTGGAACTTGTGCTCTCATGGGAGAAGGTGGGAGCTTAAAGAGGTCAACCCAGAGCACATGTCCATGTTTAAATTTCTGCTGAGAACACCCATGTGTCATATCCACTCACCTCTGTTGACCAAAACAGGTCACATGGCTATCCTATTATAAGTGGAACAGCAAAGTATACTCCCCTGACCCTGCTCCGCCAACCCCTGCCCCAACACACACACACACACACACACACACACACACGCAGTGTGGAAGGAAGAGAGAATGAATATTTATAAGTGTTGTAATCTACCATAGATGGTAAATGAACTAGTCTAAGATTTTTAGACAAAAGAGTGTCTGCCTCCAATACTGACTTAAAAACCGGATTTCCCCAGTGCAAAGAACACCTCTGAGATAAGAAATATATCATAAATTTTCGTAGATGACCAGTGTTGAAGAGTTGATGTTCAGCAAGTAAAATGAGCTTTAGACTTGTTGCTCTAGATCCCATAGAATAAATTCATCCCTTCTCACTTACCGCCATGCCTAAAAAAGTACCATGGGAAAAAGACATCAGTCATGTGTGCCATGTGACAAGTATTTAAGGACTACTTCATTAGCACTCACAGTATAAAAAGCAATTCAATTGAGCATACAAAGCTCAATTCTGTTGACTGGGAAGAGTATGATTAGAAAATACTATCAAGCTTTCACATTTGTCTCATGGCTTTGTTGATTAATTTTAAGAAAATAAAACGAAGGATGGACTTGGTCATAGTTATGAAATGGGCTGAGAATGAGAAGTAATCAAACCTGACTTTAGCACATGGCCTAATGTCCTCCTCTATAAAAAGCCAATGTGAGTAACCATGGGGTTAATATCGCCAAATTAAAGTTTATTAACATTAGAAGAAAGAAGATAAAGAAGTTTTCATAATTTGAAAAGAACTTTGTCCATGCAGATGAATGCCACTGGATGGCAGAAATCTAAGTTTATCACCATGTGGGCCAGGACAATCAGCTGGGGATTTGGGCAGCTCTCTGAGATTTACCACAGGAAAGACAGCAATCAAAACCAGAGCCTGGATAATATGTTTTCCCCATCCAGTCTGATTATCATAGAAAGATAGAGCTAGAGGAAACCGTGAGAGATGATCTCATTCATAAGAGAGAACTGAAGGTGAATAGTGTCAGTGCGAGGGAGAATGTGGACCTAGATTAGTTGGAAGCAGCCAAAAACGGTTTTTTGTGACTTTGATGTAAAATAGTTTAAAATTGGTTTTAGGGAAAATTTTATTCCTAAAAACTAACATTTACGGATGCATACCTTTTCTATGGAACTTTTTTATTCAGTGATCCTAACAGCTACCACTTCCTGAAAGCTGAGTTATTTAGTTCATTGGACTTGACTTACATTCGGGAAATAACACCTGCCATTAGGGAAGTAACGTCCAAATTCACCCAGCTAGTTAAGTAGTGGAGTTCTTACACGAATGAGGCCACTCAGATTGCGAAAATAATTTCCTTAACCACTTGACCATATCACAGGCCTAGAACAAGCCTGGCTCTAGGTAGCTGAACTGCTTTACCCCTTTACTTACTTAAAAAAAAATACACACACACACATATATATGTATATATACATATTTATCATGGGTTTCAGGTAGCTATCCGTCTGGTGGTTTTTTGTTTTTTTCCCTTTGCTGATTTCTAGACCCCATGATCTAAATAGGGAGAAAATAGCTTTGACAAATACCTAAGGATTGCTAGAATTGTAAACTTCTTGGGATGATGGGGAGTAGGGAAGCAGGTTGTTCTCCCCCCTGCCCCCAGACAGACCCCTTGGTACCTTTTGGCTTATCCCCATGAGGTCATCCTGGCTTACAGCACTTTGGTATCCACCCTGAACTCAAGGATCAGAATTCATTCAGCCCACTGACCATAATGTAGTTATTCCTTTTCTTCAAACTTTGAAAAATAATTGTAAATTAAATCACTGCTAGATTTGATTTCCGTGATTGGGTTTACCCCAGGGCAGAAAAGGAAGCTACTTGGCCATGTAGCTAACGGTTGTAGGATTTTAGGGAAAATTTTCATTTTTTTTTTCACCAATTGTTTTAAGAAGAATCTTTCTAGAGCATATTTGCTCATTCAAATTAATTTTCATTGTTATTTTGTTAATTACTTTCACATTTGGTGTCGGGTTGAGTATAGGAATTATGTACTATGCCTGCAGCTCTGAAAGCTTCGGGAGACTCCTCAGATCAATATCGTATTTGGCAGTTCTTTTATTAACTGTATTAAATAATTATTTTATAATTAAGAAATGCCTATGATGTGAAATGTTTGGGTTAGGGTAATAAAGAACTTCAAACTACTCTCTCAGGAGCTTTATTGAACCAGTCTTTTTTGTTTTTGTTTTTTTTTTTTGAGTGTAACTCTTGACATTGGCAGCTATGAATATGGTTGGATAGCAGGTGTGCTTGTGTTTTGAAAATATAACTCACACTTCCTATTTTGATCATTTGTGCCGTGTAACTATTTATCTGTATAGTAAAATTTCATTTGATGATATAAATGTGACACCCTAAATAATAGGACATATTTTCCACTTACAAATGAATATTACATGTATTATGAATAAAAGGAACAAAAGTTAACAAAAGGTAAAACAAAAGGCTACTCTATTTTTTTTAATTGACAAAATCATGAAGAAGGTAAAAAAGACAGATAATCCCATACCCAGGGATAATCTTGTTAAGATGGTTCTGTTTCCTTCTCATCTTCTCCTAAATAGTTCTAAGTAAAACTAGAATAATATTCTGTGTATAACACCATATCCCTTCATTTCTAATACACACATTTTCTTTATTGTTCTCCAACAGTGTATAACTGCATTTTCAGCGGCTCCATAATATTCCAATGATTTGATTTTCCGTAATTGATTTACTTCATCTGGTTTTGAATGTTGCTGAATTTTCACTATTGCAAGTCACGCTGCAAACATTGTACACTTTATGTAACTGTAAGCAGAACAGAAAACAATTTGCCTTTGCCAATAGTAATGGTAATAGTTCTCCTCATAGGTGTTGGTTTTAGAAGTGGAAATGGTATCCTGCTAATTTACATTTATTTGTAAATTATATCTGAGGCTCAGATAGGCTTAGTAATTTGATCAAAGGTCTATATTAAGGAAGAGAACCGAGATATTGACCCCATGCTTCTCTGATTCTAATGCCTGCGTACAATACTATATACATTGGGTTTTGTTGTCTTGTTGCCCCCAGAAGCATTCCACTTACCTTAATATTTAGGCACAGTGCCACCAAGGATTATGAGTGTGTCACAATCTGTCTAAATAAGAACAACTAAACTCTAGATGTATTTCCCTCCCTCAACTTTCACCAAATGGATAGCCAATGAGTGGCCATGCTTTTCTGCCAATATTTATTTTTTATCATAACTTTATTGGTAAGTCATGTGTTACCCAGTTCACTGATTTGAAGTGTACCATTCCATGGGCTTTCCTACATCCCAGGGCTGTCTTCAGCGATCACAGGACTTTAGTCCATGCCACCAGCAGTGACCTAGTTGTTATATTGCATGCCAAATACAACGTATGGTATGTAGTAGGTGCTACAGAAGGGTTTTCTAAATGGTCAGTTCAGAACCTTTCTTCGATGACATTATTGTGCTAGGCACCTGCATCTGGGGCCTTGCCAAGAAATAAGACACACCCCACATCTTTCCAGAACTCTCAAGGATCGTTGAAAGAGTTAAGAGCTAAACCATCAGAAAAGTGACTTCAGAATGAAGTATTTAATGAGATGTCAAGTGAGACCAGCCAGTGGTTTTCCATGGCAGATGCCAGGGGAAGACAAGGGTGTTCTGTGCTGTGTATGGTCTTGCAGGAGCGACTTCTTAGATGTAGGGATGTATGATGGCTCAGTGCCTGGTGCCTCATATGGTCATTCCCCAGTGACAGCTCACATGCATCTACAGTTGACCTGTCAAAACTGGGGGACTTGGGGTACCAGCTCCCTGTGCAGTCGAAAATTTGTGTAGAACTTTGGATTCTACCCCCTCATTAACTACTAATAGCTTACTGTTGACTGGAAGTCTTACCAATAACCTAAACAATTGATTAAGCTGTATTTTGAATGTTATGAGTATTATTTACTGTATTCTTACAATAAAGTAAGTTAGAGGGAAGAAAAAATGTGATTAAGAGAATTGTAAGGAGGGATGCCTGGGTGGCTCAGTTGGTTAAGTATCTGCCTTCAGCTCAGGGCATGATCTTGGGGTGCTGAGATCGGGTCCCCCATCAGGCTCCCAGCTGGGCAGGGAGTTGACTCCTTCTGCCTACTGCTCCTGCTGTTTGTGCTCTGTATCTCCCTCCCTTCCCCCATCTGACAAATAAAATAATAAAAAATAATTTTAAGGAAGAGAAAACGCATTTATGGTACTGTAACGTAAAAACCTACATATAAATGGACCTGTTGCTCGGGGGTTGGCTGTGCTTCTGGCTACCTCGTGAAACCTTAGTAATCTTTCCCAAGCTGCTTGGGTTAATAACTAGAAAGGTGTAGTTGTTGCTTTAGTCTTTTTGTGTTCTAAAATTGAAGCTTTTGAGAAAAGAACAAGGTCTCGAGAAACCTACTGAGTTTAACATCTATTGTCACTTTTTTCCTCCCTAATCCAAAAGCAACCATTTTTGACATTACTGGCAACCTAGACTAGCTTGATTGCTTCTTCCTCTGAAATTTTATTACCCTCTATTCACTGAGCTCTCAGTCACGTATCATCATAACATTGTTTACATAACATTATATGTACACACTTACCCAAGAAGCTTCTTGATGGCAAAGGAGCTATGTCTTAGATTTCTTTGAATTCTTTGTACCTACATGGTATGTGTATGTATATGTATGTATACATATGATGTCTGTATACATGTAATATACAGCCATAGGAATAAGTGTGAGTAAAGTGTATACTAAAAAAAAGCCTGATTCCAGAAGAATTTAACTGCTTTGTATTTCTTAGGGGTATACAAAATCTTGTTCTAAAGGAACTGTTGAGTGCCTGGGTGGCTCAGTCAGTTAAGCATCTGACTCTTGATCTCAGCTGGGTCGTGATCTCAGGGTTGTGAGTTCGATCCCTGTGTTGGGCTCCATACAGGGCATGGAGTCTACTTAATAATAATAATAAAATAAGTAACAGATTCTAATTAAAATTCACCTGAAGTGTTGGTTAAAAAGCAGATTTTTGGACTGTGCCTTGACTCCTCCACCCTAAACTAGAAATAATTTGAATGTAAGAACCAGGAATTGGAATTTAAAAGAAACAAATCATCCCTGGTATTTAGGACACAGATCCATGCAAACAGTGAGACAAAAGTGTAGTGAAACAAAATGCAGAAATTAACCATGACTGAGAAAGGTGGTAAAAATGTGGGTTAGTTGGGATTTCTTAATTATAAAGAAGTATCTATAGAACTGAATATTATAGGATACTGTGGCATCTTGAATTATTGAATAGCTTGAATTGTTTAAATTTTGTGTTGATACATCTTTACAACTCAAATAAGATAAACAGTGGCTGTCTATAACAAGTTATCAAAAAATGTTAAATCTACATTGAAATCTGACTCCTTGGGTCATATTAGTTTGCCATCCTTTGTAAAAGGTGATGAGAACTAGTTTCTTAGGGACCAGCTTGTTTCCCAGAAAGGCTTGCTCTCAGCTGAGTATGTTTTCTGCCCGCTAATTTGGCAAATTGATCAATTAGTGCCTCTGGCTCAGTCTGGTTCACTTCATTTTCAGTTCAGCGGATCGTGAATGTTAACTGCTGGGTGCCGAGTCCTGTGCTATCTACCAGAGATGATGAGAAAGAGAGCGGGAGAGAGGTGAAACCTACCCAGGTTTCAACCTACAGTAGCTGACTCACTGAATAGAGCACCACATACAACTCTTCTTAGGTGGTGGTTACAACTTTGAAGGAGCTTTCTCTTTGGCTGTAGGATTTTAATTCAGAAGCAATGGAAAAAAATATTCAAAGGACTGTAACACCTTTGAAGGCAAGGACATTATTTTCTTCATTTTACATATTCAGAACATATATTGCACACTAGACCAGGAGTTGGCAAACTGTTTTGTAAGGGAACAGATAGTAAATCTTTTCTAGGTCACAGGGTCTTTGTTGCCATTAGTCAATTATGTTGTAATGTGAAAGCTACTCTAAACAATAGGTAAATGAGTATGACCATATTCCAATAAAACTTTATTTACAAAAGCAAGTATCAGCCTGGTTTGGCCCTTGGGCTGTCTTTTGCAGACCTCCCGTTAGACACATAGTTGTTGTGAATGAATTGGTATGTTCGTTTGTTGTGTACTAATATTTTAGTTCTATGTGCCCAGCCCTGGATATAGGATCATGAACGGACAGATAAGGGCCCTACTTTAATTCATGTGCAGAGAGGTTGACAATGGAAGATGAAACCCATAACCATAAACCCATCAATCATGAACAACATGATTTTGTATTATAAATAAATAAGACCAACTACTCAGGGTGGCCAGGGAAGGCTTTTCTTTGGACGTGACATGTGATCTAGGAACTAACAAGGAGACAGGCGCCCCATGAAGAACAGTGGCAGGGAAATCCAGGTGGAGGGAAACAATAAAAACTCTGGGGCAGAAAAAAGTTTGCATGCTCAAGAATGTTTAAAAAAAAAACAGAGGCAGAGTCTGTGAGAGGGTGTGAAGCCTAGTAAGGAAGAGGGGAAAATCCTGGGAGCCTGCAACCAGATTAATAAGACTTTTTAGGGACTTGATTTTAGGGCAGTGAGAAATCTTTAGTGAAATTTAAAGAAGGAAGGAGACATCCTTATCAGTTCTTCTGCAGTGTCCCTTAAGTGTCTCTTCTTCATGCCTTGCTATGTTCATCATCCTCCATCTGCAAGGGCTTGGGTCTTGCAGAGGCCCTGTAGGAACAGTGAGTGAGGCATGTTCATCTACATCAGGCATTTGGCATCTACTTATAGTCATTTAATATATAGAGTAGCTGAATATAGCTATTTATAGATTCTGTAAGGCAAACACTATCAAGCATTTCTTTATTGATGCTGTAGTTCAGATCTGTCATATATTACTTTGTTTTTGGTCTTTGTTTTTGTTTTGCTTTGTTTCTACCTTCAATACCAATTTCAAGATCTCACACTGCATATTTCAGATTCTTGTGTAATATTAAATTTCCTGGAATATTTTGATAGTTACAAACTTCTATTACAGAGTAGGTTTCTGACAACAATTAAAAATTTCCTTAGATAGTCTTGTGGATTTTTCTTAGAGTTTAAACCATTTTTTTTTTCAAGTTGAGCTTAAACTTTGGTAAAGAATGAGTAGGTGTTAAATTTCTTTGAAGCAGATGTGTAGTGCATAGATCCTACAATGTAGAAAGGTACTTGCTGGTTTCATTTGGAGAAATAATTAAGGGGCATTGTATTGTGTAACTGTTGGTTCAACTTTGCCTAGTGCAGTAGAATACAAATATTTGACCTTCCTGACAAAGACAGATGGATTGAGGCTACATACCATGATATCATTAGGTTGTTGAATAACATCATTATTCATGATTATAAGGAATTATTCAGGTGAAATGGCAAACCTAATAGAAAGCTATTATTTGTGCAGTGAGTATAGTTTTACTGTCCTTGTCATTCCAACCCTGTAGTCAAATTGAAGATAAGATATATGTATTTATTTTACCACCAAGAACCATTAATAGCATAATTTAAACAAATGGAACCAATTATAATTAGCAATTTAGTAAATCAGATCATAAAACATAGTTCCAGAAAGAACTGTGAGTCTAAAAAATGAACACTTTTGTCATTTATGGGATTGTTTCATATTATGAATTCATGCTTAACTGTGTAAAATTTCTAAAACCATTAAGATATATGCAACATTATACTTCCAGTGAAGATTTGAGAGATGCCTTCAATTTAAAGTTACATTTTAAGGTAGTATCCTTTTTGCTGAACCTCCAGGTGTGCACAAACCATGGCAGAGAGCCAAATCCCATCCCCCGTCTGTTTTTGTAACTAAAGTTTTCTTGGAACACAGCCATCCTCATTCCTTGATGGGTGGCTGTGGCTGCTTCTCCCCCGCATTGGCAGAGCTGAGTAGTTGTGACAGAGACCCTATGGGTGGCAAGCCTGAAACATTGACTATCTGGCCCTTGACAGAACACGTTTGCCAACCCCTGCACTAAGGAACTAAATGAAAAAAATAAAACTGGGCGCTGATTGAAAAGCAGTCTCGAGGAACTCCCAGAATCCATAAGGCTGGAAGAAATTCGCATCACCTCATTAAGGACGTGTGATGGCAGGTGCGATGAAGGTGTACCAGTTAGACCATCAGCCTCTAAAGAAAACTGAGTGGAATCATTACAGTATGCTGTAAAAACAGGAAAGCCTAAATTAGCTTTCTCTGGTATGGTTTCAGAATGTTCTTACCTGAAACCGTGATAGATAGAATAGATAAATCCTGAGTTTCTCCACAACCTTACTCACATAGCTGTGTATAGAACAAACCCCAAGGAAAAAAAGTGCAAATAAAATTTGATAATGAGTGTGAGAATATTTTTCCAAAAATGTATTTCCAGAAACATGGCAATGAGAGAACTACATAAACTCCATCCAATTTGGAAATCGTCTGTTTATTTGATGAATTAATTTTTTTAATTTGAGAGATTTCAAATATAAAAATGCACAGAGAATAATGTGCTACAGATTTTTAAAAAAAATTTAACATATTTGCATATATGCTTCAGATCTTTTTAAGAAATATTATAGATACATCCCATGTTCCTAACTTTCATCTTTTTTTATTTTTTATTAACATATAATGTATTATTTACCCCAGAGTACATGTCTGTGAATCATCAGGCTTACACATTTCACAGCATTTGCCATAGCACATACCCTCCCC
>CM052799.1:23970225-24192080 GCA_028533885.1 Nasua narica | reverse complement strand
TGAAAGGAGATTAGTGGGGGCGCCTGGGTGGCTCAGTCGTTGAGCGTCTGCCTTTGGCTCGGTTCATGATCCCAGGATACTGGGATCGAGCCCCGCATCGGGCTCCCTGCTCCGTGGGAGGCCTGCTTCTCCCTCCTTTCCTCCTCCTGCTTGTGTACCCTCTCTCAGTGTGTCTCTCTCTGTCAAGTAAATAAATAAAATCTTTAAAAAAAAAAAAAAAGGAGATTAGTGTTTGCTATGGGCTGGTGGTAAGGGTGGCATGGCTGCTTAATGGGTACTGGGTTTCCTTTTTAGATGATGAAAACATTCTGGAGACAGTGATAAAGGTGACACAACATCACGAATATAATAAGTAACAGAACTTTTCACTTCAGAAAGGTTACATTGATGAATTTTCTCACAGTGAATTTATTTAAGCGTATATATTTGTTTAAATGGAGAGGAAAGCAGCCTTAATCTGTCTGGTTCCTCCCGCCCCCTGCAAAGAAACAATATAGATCATGTCTGAATTATAATGAAAGTCCTTCAATTTTATTTAGTTAGTGCAAGCTGGGGGTGGAGTGGGAAGTGGGGGGGGGAGGGGCAGAGGGAGAATCTCAAGGAGACTCCATGCCGACCCTGAGATCATGACCAGAGCTGAAATCAAGAGTTGGTCACTGTAACAGACTGAGCCACTCAGGTACGCCTTTTAATGAAAGCCTTAACCAAAATCTTTCCTTTTTTTTTTTTTTTTTTTTTTTTAAACCATGATGTCTAGCTTATGGTCACTCAGAAGAACCTAAATTTCATGTTTCCGTACAACCTTTCATTATGTTCTTAAATAAGAGTAGAATAATTGGCTCTTAGAAGGTTTTCTTAAATCCGGTTCTAAATATTTAGAATTCTAGGCATAATCATATTTCAGATCATGCTATTTAAAGTTCAATATTTATGAGTTTTGTCAAAATAAAAGTATAGGTTTTTTTTTTCTTGATACCCACATTTAAAAATGTCATTTTGGAAATGTAATAAAATAGAGCATTAAGCCAAAATTAGTGTGATGTTGAAGGTGTGATCTAATTAAAATGCAAATGTAAGCACATTTCTTTAAAATTGACATTGAAGCTTAGATACTCCCCAATAGTGGGACTACTGCTTGTTGATAATTTGATTTGACAGGTTCTCTTCATAAGTTCATTGCTTTAACCTCACACTGTAACCATATATTGGCTTGTCTGATAAGATGAAAAAATTTAGGCAGATTCAAGAAGCTTAAAATGAAATTTAATGAGTCATGATTTTCCTGGATATATTCATATCCTACTTGTTAGAGGAGTTTGAAAAATGCCTGCCATCTACAGATTTATGCGTTGTTGAAAATCAGTATTTTAAATCTAAAATTCACACCTTAGGTACTTTTATCTGTGTGTCTGTTGTCCTTAAGTAAAAATTTCATGTTCTCTTTACCTAAAAATATCCCTATTTTCTCCACTTCTCTAAATTCCAAATGGCCTTGAGAAAGATTGTTTTGTGTAAACAAGATTGGGACCGCTTTATTGTAAAGACTGGAAGGAGGTTTGAAACTAAATATGTTGTACAACTTCTGGAAACCTTTTATGTTCTAAAATGGACACTAAAGCAAATATGATTGTAATGGAACATTTAGTTTTGTTTCTATTTTTAAAATTTTAAGGAAAACAAGAATGATAAAGATGAAATTGGTAACCTACACCAAATATCTCAGTACTTACGAAAGGGCTTTCTTATCTTATTGAATAGCTGATGGTTATAAAATGAAATGCATTTAAATCCATGGCTAAGGATGATTAAAATATCATACAGAACCAAAGCATTCCAGCTGTAGATGTTCATTAAATTGACCATTAATAACTTGTGATAAAAAGGAATATTACTGCATTCATAAATTTTGTATGCAGATTTTATTAAGCTGGCATGTTATATGAATTGATTGTCTGACATCTTCTGGCTGTGGCTGAAGATAATAGTGTTTCATAGACATTTTCTATAATCCGAGAATTCTGATAGACTGTTGCTAGCTAGTTATGTTTTTGTTCTGGTTGGCATTTCTTTCGCCCAGTACACAATTAGAAAATATAATTATAGCTTTGGGTATGAAACATTATAAGGTTAGTTGTGTCAGCATATCTATTATGATCTTGGTTTCTGTAGGGCTTCTGGTCGAGAGAAGAGAAAAGGGAGTATGTATAGAAAGGCAAGAAACTGTCAATTTGGCTTACTCTATTGTTGTCTCAATAATGAATTGGGTCGACTTCTTTCTTGAAAGATAAATGCAATCTCCTTTGCTGTTGCTTAATGTTAAGATGATATTTCAGTAGGTTATTGTTTCTGTGCCTTTCAGATCTGTGCTGCTTTAATACATCTTTTAACTTGTTTCTAGCAAACAACTTGAAACCATTTGATTTTGTCCCTTTACTGTTGACCCACCAGATTGCTTTCCACTTAGAAATCATTAGGGAATGCTGAGTTTGGAAATGCAAGGAGGGCTTGGGTGCAAGGTGTGCTTTTCAGGTAGGAGATCTAGCTTATCGCTTCTCAGCGTCTTTTACTTTTCTTCCTTTGCTTTATAATCTTATATTTTCTGAGGTTGAGGATAATGTAGTGCAGGGCTCAAAGCATGGACCCCAGGGGCCAGAATGCCTTGATGAGAGACCTGAAATTGCTACCTGGGCAAGTCACTTAACATTTTGATACCTATAGCCCCATCTATAAAACAGTGTAAGAATAGTAGCTACCCTATAGGGTTGTTTTGAGAATTGGTTAAATCATGTAAAGGGCTCAGAGCAAAGGAAGTACTCAGTAAACGCTAGCTGTTACTCAGACCCATATGAGCACATTAGTAGGAGAGAGAAGAGATGAAACCATAATCTCATTTGTCTCTGTGCAAATCAAGTGAGACATGATTGAAGTCTCCACCTGAATTCCTCCCCTGTTCAAGTCTGGTGAGAATGAGAGGTTTTGAGTATTCTGGGCTTGAGTATTTAGGGTTGTGGCCCTGGGGAAATAGATTTAGCTCTCTCAGCCTCAGTTTCTGTTTTTTCTGAAATGGAGATAATTATAGTAAATCAGTGATGGGTTGTTAGGGATAAAATATCTTTTTATCTGAGAATAAAATATACATCTGGTACACAATTTGAGTTCAGTAGTTATTGGCTCATTTTATGGTACCTATATCACTTTTGTTGATACTTACATCATTTTTGTTACCTGCTTAGAGAGGGTTTTTTTTTTTTTTTGGTGGGGGGCAGTAGTGGTGTCTCATGTAGCATTTTAATTACCAGATATTATAAAAATAATTTACCATTTTGGGGGGCTTAATACACACAACTAAGATTGACTAAAACCATATCTATGTTCACAAAAGCATTATGAATATTATTCATCTTAGCCTGTGATTACCTAATTGCTAGTAGAATATTGTCATTTGCCTTGATTTGTTTCATAGTTTTAGAATTTGGCCATGTCTTTAATATTGTGAAATTCATTGCCCATTTTGGTTAAAAGTAAACTTACTAAATGTGAAAGCTGGAAGGTTTACTTTTCACCTCTTTTTTAAATTTGAAGAACACTGGGAGACGCAATGTGAGTGAGTATGTGTACGTGTGTGTGTGTATACACATATACATAGAGGAGAAGAGAGATACTGGGAGGCTGCTCAGACTAGTAAAAACTGCAAGGAGCTGACTTCAGTTTGCCCCTTGTTTTGTGTCTGGGAAATTGGAAGTAGGAGGGGTTGTCATACTTTCTCTGTGTGAGCACGGCCATCTTTTGCCAATGAAAATAGGCACAGGCCCTTTTCCCAAATGAAAAAGAAATTAGGATAAGCTAATAAAAATTAGGCAGAAAGCCTCAAAAATTAGCATATTGACTGCTTCTCCTTTCGCAATAATGGTTTAAAAGCCCATTATGTAATTTAGATGTGCACAGAATCTTCATCTGAAGTGAGCAGATGTTGTGGTCAGTATCTGAGCAGTGGAATGGTAGAAGCAGGTGTGAGTGATTAGTGAGTGGGCACAGGTGGCTTTAGTTAATGTATGAGGGGTCAATGCTACATATTGTCTAGACCAAAAGGGTACAAGCTAGATTCAAGAAAACTCCAATTCGATCATAGTCTTGGTGTCCTTGTTTAATTCAGTTTGCTTTTCAAAATTCAAACACTGATAAAGAGAGTTTAACTAATGCTCCATTAAATTGGACAGTGTTGCAAGCCAGGGCTTTGATTGCTTTCTAAGAAATGGAAAGTGCAAGCACACACTTTCTAATGAGATTGCATGTGTTTTTCTATGCCTTCTAAGGATAATTTGCTACCTAACTAACTCAAGTTGTATCTTGAGTTTGATTTTTCAGATTTTCCAATCAGGAAAAAGATTGGACCTGTACCTCTGAGGAAAAAGAGGTGGAAATGAATAGGTAGCATTATGTTAGAACTTTGTACCTCTTCTGGAGGGAAATGATTAATAATGATATTTACTGGAAGAAGATAATACTCTTTTTTTTTTCTCTAACTAGTGTTACTTGTTGTGTATAATGCATGCTGACATGTTTATTTTTTTCCTAACATCTCTCAGCACTGTTCTTGTTTTCTCTTTGACATCCCAAGCCATTTCACGTCATGTAGTCCAACCCCTGATGACACACCATGGAAATCCATTGTGTAGCAGGAAGTGTGGGATCCATGAATTAAAATGGAGGGATTTCTGAAGGTGGATTAGACTTTATATGCAGTCACTCAAATTATTCAGGAAATCTTTGGGTTTTTTTTAGATTTTTTGATCTTTTGAACTTGAATGGCAGTTAAATGTTGTTAGGTATTTGTAATCAACAAAAGAACCACCATGTATGGAATAGTAATGCTTGCTGTACTGAAGAAGGTAAATTGGAGGAGCTTTTTTCCTGAATCTTTACACATGAGCTATTGGCTATGTTTTCCACAAGAACTTTTGAAAAGATAATCTGTTCTTTCTGTTTATATAAAACTCACATGATATTTATTTGTTATTCACCATATTGTTTAGAGAGTTGCCTGAATATGGGATTTGGACTTGTTCATATAGTACTAGACAACACAGAACTGCCAAGATTCTATGTAGTTATAAATGCTGAGTTAGTCATACTGGTAGTTAAAATATCAAAATATTTCTGTTGTACGTATTTCGCTGAGTTCCCAGGAATGCTCCCAGACCTGTTATTCTGGCTGTCCTGGGTCCTCCCCTAGACCTTCCTGCAATCCAGCAATCATAGAACTCACCCCTGCTCTGCAAAGGGCCTCCAAGACCCCACCCCCCCAACATTTCAAGCTTCTAGATGCCCTACCCTTAAATAGATATGACCTCTGGATGACCCTACAGTGAATGTTGAATAAATAAAAGGTTACTTGGAATAATAAGATACAAGAGAAAAGTATCTTTCAATCTTGGTATGAGGTTCCCTAAAATGCATAAGCGAATGGAAACAAGTAACAGCAAAACATGTTCTAGGGTTGGGACTGAGCTACATTGCCGGAAACATAACTGGGACTGAGTAAGTATGGTGATATACTGACCATCTCAAATAGAACCTTTAAATTCAATTATAGGAACTAAGTAATTGTTGAGCAAGTCTGCCACCGTGTACCCCCTGCCTCTCTAGCATTGCTTTGGTTTCCTGATCACTTAGTAGGTTTTGAGCAGCTTCAGGGGCCTTGTCCAGACTTTCTTTCTAGCCTTTCCTTCCTTCCCCGAACATTTGTACTTGGATCACAGAATGTTGGCTTCACAGAGGGTCTTGTAAATATCTGAATAAAGAACCTCTCTAGGAACGCCTGGGTGGCTCAGTTGGTTAAGCAGCTGCCTTCGGCTCAGGTCATGGTCCCAGGGTCCTGGGATGGAGTCCCACGTCGGGCTCCTTGCTTGGCAGGGAGCCTGCTCCTCCCTCCGCCTCTGCCTGCCACTCTGCCTGCTTGTGCTCGCTCTCTGTCTGAGAGAGAAAGCATAAATAAATAATAAAATCTTTAAAAAAAAAAGACTTTTTTAAAAAAAAAAAAGAACCTCTAATCACTTGGTATTTTTAACAGGCACTTGGAATGTCTATCCACATTCTCTTTGCTTTGGCTGCAGAAATGGATTTTTTGGGTAATGAACTTTGTTACCTCGTTATATCTTTGGGATGATGGGAAAGGGGAGATGGAAATAGGAGTCAAGATGGCCCCATAAATGGCTTGGCATTAAGACTTTATCATCTCTGAATTGTGAGAGACCAAGTTGAACTCGGGACTCACTCTTTTGTACTATAAAATGTGATGATGAAATGTTTTGGCTTCATGATAGGCTTACTTCTCTCCATTAGCAGGTTTGAGATAGGCATCACAGAAAACCCCAGGCATGTAATAATTGAGAGGTGAATTCAAAATAGAGTACGTGTAGCCTGTAGAAGTATGTAACTGTTCCTATTAATTGCTACACTTCGGATCTGCATTGTCTTCAGAACCCTCTTGGAGGAATGTGACAGAGGAGGTGAGCAGAACCGAGACTTCACTGTTGTTTTAGTGTGTGGATCCCTTATTTGCACAATACTTCCACCTTTATGTTTCCAACTCTGAGCAGTAATTATACTTGAGAAAAAGAAAGATAATTATAAAATTGTAGCAGCCATGAGCCTTAGTTTCTCATTCTGCTTTAAGTAGCTTCTGCAACCTGCTCAGAATGTTCTTCCTGCTTTTGTTTCCCTTCCTGGAACTCTCACCTTGGTGTCTGCCAAGTCTTGTGTACAGTGTCAGTGACAGGAAATTGGATGGTTTGACTTGACGCCTTAAGTCCCTTGTTCTGCCTCTTCCTCACTGGGTGCCCCTTGCTCAAGCTATCAAACCTTTCCCTGGATGGTTGTGAGGATTCTGTGAACTTGAATTGAAAGAGATTGGCCCAAGGACCAGGCACGCAAAATCCTTAACCAATATTAACTCTTATTATAATTTACCTGGTGTTTATAGTGACCCAGTTTGCTCGTGGTACAGTTACTTGGTTAGAAATCATTCGACTGTCTCAGTCCTTCCTAATGTTTCTGGAACCTGACGATCCATACTTGAATTTTGTGATCTCTCCGAAAGAGCAATAGAAAAGTAATTTCAATTAACTCGCATTTAAATTAACTTTTAGAAAAGTTGTGGCTTAAAAAATAGCGATACTAATGCTTTTTTAAAGAACTAGGTTTGTACTTAAGATATTTATGAGAAAATTGGAAATTTAAACATTAGGTAGTTAACATTGTTATTGTCACTGTTTGAGGTATTTTATAAGACCTTTCAAACATATTGTTAATGTTAACTTTTTAGGATCTTTTTAAAAATGCTTTTTAAGTCCTTGTTTTTTTAGAGCAATACATCTAGAAATGTGTAAGTTGAAAGTATGTGATGACTGTGATTGGCTTCCAAATGAAATTGGGGAGTGAATTAGGGTAAGGTTGGCTATGGCACATGACTGGCCATGAATTGGTCATTTTGGCAAGGTTGTAGGTATGTCAAGATTGATGTTACTGGTCTACTTCTGTGTATGCTTGAAATTAACTATAATAAAAATGAAATAACAAAACTAGGTTGAAGAACTTTAAAATTCAGTCATTATTACTAGTAGGGAAAACGTATTTATCAAAAGCTTTCTATCAGCTATAACTAGGTCACTAGTACGGATAGGTTGGCTGAAGGGTGATAAGGGTGGAATGTGTGCAAACAATGAGAGAAAGGCTCTCGTTTGTTGCCGTAAGTTAGCCCAAAATATATGATAAAATCCAAATTTGTTTATACAAAGAGGTCCATTGAAAGATAAAATATGCATCATCAGATTTTTTTGAGAAGTGTTTTGATTTGTTTATTGAAAGCGTATCTTTGAAGCATAAAAGGGTTTATATTTGAAGTTGTTAGGATTTGCTTGCATCCAAAATATTAAATAATTAATGGGGGAAACATCAGAGCCTGCCCTTCTCTGACCTATAGATCTTTAGACAGCACTGAAAGAACTGATGGTATGCAGTGCTTTCTTTGCCTAACCTGTCAGGCCCCTTTGGAGGCATCCTAAATTTGCTGATGGATTCTAAAGTAACTGATGTTTGATGTTAGGCAGCTTTGGGGGAATTGTTCAAGGGATTGGGATTGTTTGTAGTGCACAGAAATATATGCTTTTTATGATCTGTTCAGCTCCAACTCTTTGAGACCCTCTATTTTACAATTAGATTATGCTTTAAAAAAACTAAATTGCATCTGACATATGGCTTGATCTTTCTTCCTCTAATTACCAAACAAAACCAAATAAAATTTCCTATTGGAGATTCCAGTTTTGAATCATGTACTTTTTATTTTTGATTATATACACTCTTATTTTAAATATTCTGTAAATATTTATTGTACTTTCTTTCATATTTGGGAAATTATACCTTTTTCAGTTCCTATTAGAGTTGACAGCATATATTAGTTTATAGAGATAGCCATTATAAAGAGAAAATTCCCTGATGGATACACAGAAATATATCCTCTACTCTGCTACTTCATGCTGGTCAAAAAGTCTTAGACAAATGACTTATGATAGGGAAACTGTTCTTTGGAATAGTTATATCTTCAGCTTAGAGATAGACTTCTTATTTTTTCTGTGATCTCACTGCCATTACTGATCAGAGTTTGGGGTCTGTGTATCTTTGACTCTCTCATTTTTTTTTTTTTTTTTTTAGAGAATTTCAAGGCCTTTGATTCTAGTGACTTGTCTCTTTCCAGTATTTACTATCCCACCCCCCTCAGCCTCCCACCACAAATTTTCAGTGCCTCCTGATCACTGCATTTTGGATCAATTAGCTGTATATCTTCTAGGACACTCAGCTTTTGTATCTGAATAAAAATATTTGCAAATACTTTTGGTCACTATTGCATAGCACTCTAACTTTTATGTCAGTTAAGGGGCAAAATCATAATTCTTTCCTTCCTTGGAGAATCAATAATGTGGTCGTACTTGGAGAGACAGGCACATCTGAACCATGGGCCGACAGTACGTTGTTTTCAAATCTCTTTTGTCCCAAAGGTCCCTCAAGTCTAGTGCTCTTTGACAGTTTCATCATGAGTGCTCTACAGTCCTGTTGTCCTGGGCAACCTTAGAAGAGTTCTATGGAAAGCAATATAATTAATACAGTGTCTTTTACTGGATCCTCGGTGTTATTCCCAAAACAACAGTTATATTGCATTTTATTTCAATAGTGCACTCCATGGCATGTGGCTTGGGTTTGATATGTGGTGTCATTATATTCTCTGTGTCATTGGGAATTTTGAGCATGTCTTATGAATAATTTCCTGATACCTTCAATATAGTGTGTTTCTTTTATTCATTTATTACTGATGCAAAAAGAAAAAAAAACCAGAGTACCTATTGTGTATAAAACATTTTTCAGGATAAGTGAAGGACCATGCAACAAGGTAGGGAGGAAAGGCTTTATGTAATGCCTTTTATATACCTTATATGTAATATAGTGTTGGGCCTGGTACATAAATGGTCATGGTTTTAATGCCATTCTCATTCCTGTTGCTGCTTTTGTAACTCTGATCATCATCATTATCATCTTTCTAATGCGTTTGTCAGATCTCATTCTACTCTCTGTAAAAGAGTTTGATTTCTTTGCTGAAAGAGGCATTAAGAACTGTGATAATCAGGGCTAGGCATCATGGATTGGAGGTGAGAGCATCATATAAAAGCCTAATATGTTTTCAATAAATGAAGTTCATTCTAATCTCCTTGACTCCCTTACTCCTGAATTTGTTGACTAAGATTATTCTCTGATGTATTGACCAGGATAGGACCCAGGTCATTAAACCCAATTATTGTGAATGGTTCCGGCTGTGCATCCACACTGCCTGGGGTCAGTCCTGGTTCCCATTCTCGGTAGCTGTGTAACCTTCACTCTTCATCTTATTTCTTCGTGCCTAAATGGGGATCCTAAGATTAATGCTTGTTGGAAGGATTAAATTTGGTAGCAAAATAACTGGCCACTCAGGGCTGGAATTTTTGTTGTTGTTCTAATTGTTCTTATTACTATTATTTATTATTGCTTTGTTGCTTTTTTTTATTTCTACAACGAAGTCCAAATTCCTGTTACTGACCAAGAACCTCTGTCCTGGTGTGTACTTTAGACTTCCTGAAGTGAGTATAACGGAACTTAAACCCAACCAAGGTAATGCACCTCTCATTCATACCATGAACAGAGTAGAAAAGAAGTTTGTGCTGAACTTTTGTTAGGGAAGTTCAGATTAAGTTATTTTACATCATAGTCTGATCATTAAATCCAACTTTGAGCCTCCTACCCACAGAGACAAAAATGATTAGTATGTCCTCTACTTGATTCCTGAAACAGGCATGTTTATATTCTCTGTGTGTTTATAT
This sequence comes from Nasua narica, assembly GCA_028533885.1. Classification (NCBI taxonomy): domain Eukaryota; kingdom Metazoa; phylum Chordata; class Mammalia; order Carnivora; family Procyonidae; genus Nasua; species Nasua narica. The sequence goes on along the minus strand of CM052799.1, from coordinate 24,181,677 downwards.
TTGCTTACCTATACTGGTTATTATAAAACATCCATTAATCTTTGGCATGAAATCTATATATCAGAATAGTAATGTAGTAGTCCTTGCAATAGTTGTACATGGAAAAATTTTTATGAAATATTTAACAACAGTACTGCCCTCACTGGGCTCTGCAGAGAGACCTATAGTTAATACTACATAACGTGTACTATCACAAGATAGTACATGTTCAGTAAGCACAAGCTAATGATATCAAAGAAGATTCAATAGGAGACCTCTCTTAGAAACTCAAACATTCAAATTCCCTTTCTGCATCTCTCTTCAAAGCAAAGGAATAGATAATGACAGGAAAGGAGTGAAATATTTGCCAATTCTCTTTGTAGTCTTCGTTTTGTGCCCCAGCCATTTTTCTGACTTTTGTTATGTTCGAGATTGTGTGTTAAACATTCTAAGCAGTGAAGTTCCATTCAAAGAAATGAAAAAAAAAAAAAAAACGAAACTAAACTAAAATCCTCAAGGAGTTAGAATTCTTTCCCCTCTTTATGGGTTAATGATACTTTTTTTTTTTTTAACCTTCATATTTCTTTTATAGGAAAAAGGAAAGTGATTGTTTGAATTTGATATCATAGTAGATTCTTTCCTTAAAAGCACTGAACTCTGAAGGTATAGTTTTGTTTTTGGTAATGCTAATCTTTACCTGAACTCTCTGTTCCTGGAAAACAGCAATAGATAAAGGAATCAGCTACCCTTGTGTTCAGGAAAAAGGCTTGCAAAGGACCACTCTTGCCCAGATGGCTTACATATGACTAATGGGTGCCCTTCTCGGTACACAAAGCCCTCCCTCATTCTCCTCCTCTGTCTGAAATGTTTGTACCCTTTGTCCAAATACTTGTCGATGGGCCACCTGTGTGGCTCAGTCAAGTTAAGCTTCTGCCTTCAGCTTGGGTCATGGTCCCCGGATCCTGGGATTGAGCCCCATATTGGGCTCCCTGCTCTTTGGGGAGCCTGCTTCTCCCTCCCCTTCTATTCTCATTCTCTCTCTCTCTCTCTCTCTCTCTCTCTCTCGTAAATAAATTTAAAAAAACAAAACAACAACAAAACTCCACAAATACTTGCTGACTTAAATTGACCACACTACAGCCAATCCTCTCTCCTTCTCCCAGGCCCAGGAACTTTGCCCCATCCTTGACCTTTGGAATGCAGAACAGCTCCCGAAAACTGGCTGACTTCAGGGAAACCCTTTACCTGGTCAGTTGTTCAGTCATGCTGCATGCTCATCCCATTTCTCTAAGCCTGGGTCTTTCTAGATTTGTTTGCCCCTCCCTAGAAAAGAAAATTCCTTTCTGCCTGACCTTGGAGACCAGAGCTCTCGCCCTACTGGAGTAGTCTCCCTCTTCCTATTACCATCGTCCCCCTCTCCTTGCTGCCATCATCATTCCAAATAAAGTCCCTCTTTACCTAAGCCTGGGGTTGTTTATATTTAACAATTGCATTTATTTCCTCTGTGACCTATAACTGTTGCCTGGTTTCAGTGTTTATAGTATCTTCATGCAGACAGTAATAGAACTTCCTGTGTTCTACGGTCTTCTTATGGTACTTTTGACACAATGGCTCTATTTCTCTGCCTCCTATAAGGGGAGTATTTTTATTTATACTTTACCCCCAGGAACAATAAAGTTCAAGGTAAGTTAAATCAGTGGTGCCGTACTGCCTAAATGAGAAGCTGGAATTTGAAGATTGCTATGACTGACTTCATAGCTCTGTTTTGTTTGTTTTGTTTTCTTTTGTTTTTTTCTATACCTGCCACTATAAAGTCATGGTTACTACTGCAAATAATAATGATGACGGCTGTACTGTTAAGTGAATTGATGCTAGGTTTTTTTGGTTTTTGTTTTTTGGTTTTTTTTTTTTTAGATTTTACTTGTTTGTGAGCAAGAGCATGAGTGAGGGGAGGGGCAAAGGGCGAAGAGGGAGAAGCAGACTCCCCACTGGGTGGGGAGCCTCACATGGGGCTCGATCCGAGGACCTGGGGATCATGACCTGAACCAAAGGCAGATGCTTAACTGACTGAGCCACCCAGGGGTCCCTGCATGTTAGTTTTTATGCTAAGTGCTTCGTGTGTATGTTCCCTACGTAATTCTGACCACAGAGCAGGGAGGTTGATAGCATTAATACTCCCATTTTGTTTACACTAGAAGAACATGAGGTTTGGGTACATGGGCGGTTTGGGATAAGCCCACGAAGTTGGTATCTAAGTATGTATATAAATGACCACAAAACTGGTCCCCTTAACCTTTTCACTATTTGCAGACCCCCTGGGTTCTGGGATACAGCCCATCCACTTTCTCCACTGCCTGCTGTTGTTTTGAGCACACAATTGCTTCTCCAACACAGTGCTTAGGTGCTTTGCTGGTGTGGTTTTTCTGGTGAGGCTGTATAGCTTGGGTTTTAAAGTAATAGCCATAGTATTAAATCTGTTCTCGCTTTATGTTGAGTTTAATGTTTATTTGCCGTTTTGCACGTAAATAAAGGATCGATTAGGAAAATAAGGCTTTTCAGAACCTCTGGCATCTGTCATATTAGCCAAGGGGGAATATACTTAAGAAACTGAGTTGCTTAATCTCCCCTGACTTTTAATTCCTTCATTTCTTCAGTGGGCATCACAAGATACCTAACTGATAGTGATGCTGTAAAGTTTGAAAGAGTAATGAACACAGTGTCCCTGGCCCAGTACCTGGCACACGGTAAATGCCTCCTCGGTTGCTGCCGTTATTTTACTGTTAATTTTTCCCCCTTTTTCCCCAAATGATTGGCTTATAGCAAAGGAGTATAATGTCTTTTTCTGGCAGGAGCCAAGTTCTAGAGGTGGGAAATGGCAGCTAACTTGGCTTATTGTAAGAGTCACTGTGTTTGCTATTTAAATAATGCTATTTAAAAATTGGAATTGTGTTTTGTTGAAAATGTTGCACTTGTGAAACTGAGCTCCCTGTGCCTCACTTCTGTTTGGACGATGGAATTAATGATTTTCTTATCTAATCATTCATCAATGCAAAAATTGTAATATAAAAATGAACATTGTGGAATTTCCAGGACATTCCAAAACTATTCCTTAATTTAGCCCTATAAAATTGGTCTATGAACATGACCGGTGTTCTTTGGTGTTTTTTATTTTATCATATTGTATTTTTTTATTTATTAGATACGAGCATGACAGAAGCCCTTTGGGGTTTCATCCATCCTTGGTTGATTGAAGATTCTGTGGCTTACTTTTTCATTAATTCTGAATTTTTCAAATTACTATCATGTGGATACATGTTCATTTTCCCCTGGATGTAAAAATAAGCTTAATGATGAAAATTATTTCGGCTTCCTATACCAGAAAAAAGTCTTGCCCTTAGTGTTGGTATGGTCAGGGTTGACCCTCATGGCCCTCTGTCAGCCTCATCTACTTCCTTTCTCTTGAGCGCCAGGCAGGCAGACATGGTGCCTGTCTGGATTGTGTCACTGCTGGTGTTAGGGAGAAAAATGCAGCAGAATTGATGGAGATGACTTTTTCCTGTTGTGAGTCTAAGGTTCCATAAGCAACTCCCAAAATGATGTCTCTGCGTCTGATACAGCTCCAGTGTTGTTACCCACAGTTCCCTGAGCAGTGAAGTTTCATGTACAAGTGCCTTCAACTCCATGTTTTTAAAGGAGAATTCATTCCCACCAAACTGCTACTTGTTCTACTTGTTCTGTCAGTTAATGGGTTAATGGGTAACCCTTTAAAAAATGGGTTGCCCTTTTTTAAGCCTTGGAATATTCTTCTCCATATTGTTTCTCCAGCTCCTATTCATTCTCTCACAGCCCTCTGCTCCATTTCCACTCTGTATCCGAAGCTCAGAGTTGTCGCTGTCTCTCTCTCCCTTCCTATCATATTTTAAGGGGTTCCCAATTGATCTCCCCGCCTCCAGCTCCCCTCAGCCCTTTACTTAATCTTGGAACAGTGCTCATACAAATTAAATGCTTTAATTACTGTTTGATTTCAATTGAACTTTACTGAAGACACTGGCTATCTGTGGGGATGGATTTTTTTTTTTTTTTTTTTTTTTAAGTATTGGTGCGTATCTTGTGACCAGCACCTTGAGGGCAAAGAAGTACCACTTTCAAGTGCATTTACATGTTTGTTAAATTTCCTTTGCATCATTTACTGTAACACACTTTGGTGTGCAATCAACATAATAGCTTCAGCTTTTTCAACTTTTTTAAAGAAAAGGATCAACTCTGGAACATGCATCTCATTAGTATTAAAAGTACTCAGTCTCTGGAAAATGAGTATAATAAGAGACATTTCTATAATATAAGACCAAAGGAGATAAATGTCGAGTTGTCAGAAAACTTAAATGAATAATGGTATTTGAGGCATTTGTTTTTCTTGCAATTTGAGATATGATAATTACTGGTATTTAAAATTTCCCCCCAACTTCTTTTGCTTCTATGTCTTGGGAATTGGGGGCTTTTGGATTCATCAGGCTTTTTCCTATCCTGTCAGAAGTTTCTTGAGGGATTATCAATGGTTTTCTGTTCTCTGTGGAAAACAAAGAACATACAGTTGAAAGGCAGCAAAGATTGGACTGCTTTTAAGGTAGAGCATTTTATTATAACTTTGCAACATGGAGAGAGTGGGAATTTGGTTTGAAGAAATAGATGGGTCTAAGAAGGAATTGTTTAAAAGGTGAAGTCTTAGAATAACATCTTGGTATATAATTAAGTAAATAAAAATGGGATTAATCCCAAATTATTCCCCTTTATTTAAAACATGGCTCTTCTTGGGCACCTGGGTGGCTCAGTGAGTTAAGGATCCAACTCTTGGTTTCAGCTCGGGTCCGGATCATGAGATCGAGCCCTGCATTGGGCTCTGTACTGAGCATGGAGTCTGCTTGGGATTCTCCCTCTTCCTCTGCCTCCCTCCCCCACCCACACTTTCTTATGATAGGAGAAGATTTGATGGCATGGACTTAACCTGAGCCTTTAAAGTCATGTCAAGAATGTGGAGGAGGAGTGTCTGGCTGGCTCAGTTGGTAGAACACATGACTCAATCTCAGGGTCAGAGTCATGAGTTCAAGCCCCATTAGGCAGAGAACCTACTTAAAAAAATGTGGGGAACTGGAAAAGATTTCATCTCCTTGGGTCAAGAGACAAGAGGATCTTTTAGAGGCTGAGTTCTGCCAGGGTGTTGCATTTCAGTAGATAGTTTGTCCGTTTCCTTCTACATTTTAAAAGGTTTTTTTTTTTTAAACATTTTAAAAGGTTTTAAGGGGAAGTTAAAATGTCTGGTGACACACCCACAGTCTGTAGATGAAGGGCTAATTATATGCTCTCCCACAAAAGAAACATCTGACATCTCTTTTTGCAACAGTCTTGCTAGAAGGAGTCCAACCCAATGTGGATGTTATTTTCCTAGGTAAAGTTACACTGATTTGTGGAAAATAATAAAAGAAAAAAACAACAACCACCCTCTCATACCCCTTTGTTGTACTAGGTCCTAAGCTAAATACTCACCCTAAGTGTAAGGTAGATAGCATTACCTTACGTGTTTTACAGATGTAGCTGCTGAAGCTGAGAGAGGTCAACTGCTCAAATCTAGAGATTGGCAGAGTCTAGGTTCTTGGGGTTAAAGCCATGTCCATGGCTGCACCATCCCTCTGGACATGCTGTAACCTCTCCTGCATGGATGGCTTTGAAAGATCGTGATTATTAAGATTCAATATCTTTTTTTTTTTTTTTTTTTTTTTTTAGGATTCAATATCTTTATGCTTTTCTCCCCCAAAGAAATGTTGGACTTAGGAGAAGTTTCCTACCTCTCTGCAGTAAGGGAGGAATAGAGAAAAGGATGATGGGGAGAGCAGAGTGATGGTATTGAATCAGGGGAATTACAGTTTCTAGGGTCAGTGCTTCTGATTGAAAGACTCAGTTCCTCAAAGTTCTGCCCTTGGTTGGGGTTCAGTGGTTAGTCTTGTGGAATTAAATCCATATGCTCCAAAATAAGTACAGATACATCATTTTCTGTCAATTTGCAGAATTTTTTTTTTTTTTGGAACTAAACCTGACTCCCAAGAGATAAGAAAAACAAGGTTTTTTTTTCCCCTCAACATTTACATGAAATAACACCTAAATACTTCTAAGTGTGAACAAATGTCCCGTGGTATTCAGTAATGTGATATGGTATCTGTCTCCTTCTACTACCTACAAATGAAGAAAAGATTTTGAGGAGAATGGTATAATTTTTTAAATGTATTCTCAGAGTTCTCCTTCCATGCTGAAGTCTGAGGAGGTGATGTATCGTCCCACTGGTGAAGCTTGGGGAGAGATTAGCTGGGGCAGTCACCCCCCCGGGCCCACCCCCCAGCACAGTGCTCAGTTGGTTGGTTCATGGTAGGCTGTAGGCTTGCCTCAGGAACATACAGAATGATCCAGAGCAGCGTTGGTTTTGTCTTGGTCGGTCTGTGGGGGAGGATTGTGCCAAGTCAGTCTTGATAGGGCTGTAAGGTTCTCACGGTTTGGGTGTGGATGCATCCAGGGAGGATTTTTGAAACACCTGTACCTCTGAGGGACCTCTCTGCAGTGATTTCCTATTAGTCTAGGGATGAAGACAAAACTGCTTGTTGTGGTCTACAGGGAGGGCCCTCCTCAGCACGGTTCTGACATGCCTGTCGCCTCTTACCTCCTGCCACACACTGTCCCCAGTGCTCTTCTGTGCCTCTGTGCTCTCTGTCCCACGGGCTAGTTATTAGTGCCCCCTCCCTTCCTTTGCAGATGCTTGAACTTCTCTTTTCTCTGCCATTCCATAAGCTTTTAGCTCAAATGTCATTTCTGCAGTTGTGATCTATTCTCCCTGCTTAGGTCAAATCCCTAGGAAATTACAGACTTTGAGCATCCCGTGTCTGTTCTTTGAAGACCTGCTTCAGTGGTGTGCATTGGTGTTTAAGGATAATGTGTGAGAGAGAGGAGAGAGGGTCTGATGATCGAGAGCCTGGAATCTCAAGCCATTCGACTGCACCTCAAACCAAACTTGGCCTCTCGGCAGCCCCGTGACCTCTCTGTGCCTCAGCGCCTCTTCTGTGACATGGAGATGTGACAGCACCTTCTTCTTAGAGGTGTGCTGACGATGCGGTGAGCTGATGGGAGAATGGTGCCTGATGCCCAGAAGGGGCTCATTATGTGGCAGTTCTTTTTAATATTTGATTAATGGCCATTCTTCCATTAGACTTGACCTCTAGGTGGCAGGGGCTGTGCTGTTTGTGTTCAACAACATCGTCCTGCTCCTGGCACGATGCCAGGCCCATCATAGGTACCCCTGCAGTGTGTGTGTTGACCGTGGGCCGGCCCTGCAGTAGGTGGACTGTGAATGCTTCACCCTCTGTTTGCATCAGTACTCGAGTCAGTAATAGGATTGAGAGATGTGCTCTTGGCACACAGATGTTGCTAGTTTTTCCCTGGCAGTGGGGGCACTTTCTGTAATGTGGCCCTTTGCTGTGGGCCTTTGGGTACAAGGATTGTCTCAGCAAATGTCTCATGCTACCCAGGATCCTGACCCTCATGCAGGAGTGAGTCCTATCTTGCATGTGTGTCCCACTTCCACTAAACTAGTGGTTTTCAGATTTTTATTTTTAAACAACACATACCTTTTTTTTTTTAATTACTTATAATCTTATGTGGAAACTCAGTTTATCAAACTGATTCCATTAGAGGTGCTCTAGTTATGGCAGAGAATGGCTTATTTGGGACCTCCCATCCTCAGACTTCCCCTGACTGCTGTTGAAGACCTTTGCCATACACAAAATCATGGTATGTTTTCTAAGACTGTTTGCTGAGAAACTGGCTTTGAATGCTTAATGGACCAACATGCAGGTAATGTGCAGAAGGAAAAAGCCTCTGACCTTTTTATCCCGTGTAGGGTAGTGTTGACCTTTGAATAGCATGGGTTTGAGCTGTGTGTGTCCACTTATATATGGATTTTTTTTTTTTAAAGTAATCTCTACATCCGACGTGGAGCTCGAACTCACAGCCCTGAGATCAAAAGTCTCATGATGTACTGACCGAGCCAGCCAGGCACCCCTGTACTTGGAATTTTTTTTAGTAAATTCATCATAGGACTGTAAATGTATTTTCTCTCACGGTTTTCTTAACACTGCCTTTTCCCTAGCTTACTTAATTGTAAGAATACAAGATAAAATCCATATACAAAATTTGTGTTAATTGACTCTTTATGTTGAGAGTAAGGCTTCTGGTAAGTAGTAGTCTATTAGTAGTTAAGTTTTTGGAGAGTCCAGAGTTGCACATGGAATTTTGACCGCCCTGGGGGATCAGTGCCCCTAATCCTCCTGGTGTTTAGGAGTCAATGATGACTTGAAGAGATCTTGTCTTGCATAGCTGAACAGTTCTTAGAGTGCTGGAGAGAAGATCCCACTCTATGGCATTTTCAAGGCTACTGTGTAGCTGCTTCCTTTCATTTTAAAGAACAGAGATGTTAAATATGAGGAAGAGAAGAATGTTGCTATCCTTTTTACTAGCTTCTTGATTTCACTTAACTGAATCGCTCAATGTCTTCCAAGGCTGCCGGGGAGTCTTTCTATGCATATTTATATCAATATAAGAGAAAGGTAAGTGTAGAATGTGTAAGAATGTTGCATGCTAGAGTCCAAGTCCTGGGTTTCTAACAGTCTAAGACTAGAAATGGTAGAATTGCAGGCCTCTGGATGGCCCAGGTAGTTGGACTTCCGACCCCTGATTTCAGCCTGGGTCATGATCTCAGGGTCCTGAGATACCGAGTCTTGTGTCAGGGTCCATGTTCAGTGGAGTATCCTCTTGGGACTCTGTCTCTCTGTCTTTCCCTCTCCCGACTCACATGCATGCGTGCTCACTTGCTGTCTTTAAAATAAATAAATCCTTTAAAAAAAAAATAATGGTAGAATTGGATTTGTTGTTTTGTTTTAATCAAAAGGAAAATCATGATTAAGGCTCATTCTTCAATAACATACATATTATCAGAGAATTTTAAATAATCAGACCTTTTTTGGTGATTCTAAAACTTAGTTCAAATAAAGATCTCATTTTTCAGTTTGAAGGAAACAAAGTTGGTCACACCATGGAATGGAGGAGGATTGTTTTAGTTTAGGTTTGTTTTTTTTTCCCCCTGAACATTAGGGGATTTCTTTAAAAGAAAAGTTTTCTGTGCCAGGGTTGTTATATATATTCTTTTTATTTTTTAAACTTAATTAAAAAATACATTTTCTTTAAATAGAGTCCTAAGTTTGGGATTGATGACTAAGGATCCCTTAAAATCATGTCTACTTAAATTAATTCACTCCTTCCAATGTGAATTTTTTTCTGAACAAGCAATGAAAAAATATTTAGCTTATATAGGCCATCTGGCTTTAAAATGTGGAGAATTTTCTTTTAGGCTGCATCTATTTTAGTGTGACTATAGACTCAGAATTCCAATGAATCCTAAACGGAAGACTCACAATTCCGACTTTAATGCTTTGGGGATTGTAAATCACAGCACATATGGGATGATACATGTTTTGGGAGAAACGGATCCTCCTGGCCCACATGTAAAATTAAAACTGTCTGTATTCTGTGTTTATTGAACATAGTTACTTTACCAAGATGGATCTGAATAAACAGTTCCTGGACTTTTAATCTTATCGTTGGGATAATTAAAAACCGTAAAAATGTCTTTTTGTCAAATTATCATGCAATATAAATGCTCAATAATGTTCTCAACTTAGAAGGTTGCTCAGAAAAAATAATGGCTCTCCCTGTTTTCTCATGGTTCATTTTTCACCATCTAATAAATAACAAGAAAAGGTCTTTGTTATCCTTGGAAGGAAGCTATGAATCCTGTGGTTAATCTGAGGACATGGGACTTCTTTCCCCATAGGCCTTGTACTCTGACAGGACAAGATATTTGGACAAAGATATTCATAATTACTATAGCCAAGAAACTTGCTTTATTTTAACATTTCTCAAAATAGGTACTGAGGAAGTTTATTCCCCAAAGGGTGTGAAGAAAAGTTCAAGGCAAGTTCAACTGGTAGATGTGTTGGAAGACTTCTCAACCTTTGGATATTTTAACATGTGAATACGTATCATGAAACTATGAAAAGAGGATGTGGGAAGGAGGGCAATGATAGGCAGTGATTTGACTCTAGAATATTATGGAGGACTCTTGTGCTGATGACAGCATGGGGGAACTTGATGTGTGATTGGGGACATGGAGGCTTGTTAATACAGACTTTGGGTTCTTGAGAGCATCAGATTCTCTTGCCCTATCTTATCCCAATACATTTTAACATTTCTGAAATTGGGATGCAGTTTGTAATCATCACATACTTCTTTTCCTTCCTTAATTCCAACAAAGCTATTAGTGAATTGATGGTGCCTTTGAATTAAGTAAATCATTAAGTAATGCAGCTTTAAATTAGAACTTAGTCATGTTTAGCCAATTCCACAGGAAATACAGTATTAAGTATAAAGAATTAAATGAGAGGGAAAAGACAATTCTGTTTTTGTGGAAAGTTCATTTACTATGATATAATGAGCTTTGTTTTCTAGAATTGCTGGAATCTAGTTAAAATTAATTACTACTCATAGTTTTGGGTAGCTTCATATAGTTGTGGCCCATGCTAAGTGCTTTACATAGAGGTACCTGTGGGAGGAGGTGGTAACTCCACTGTAAAAGTGAGGAAAAATGAGATCCAGAGAGATTCAGTAATTTATATACCCTATCACTCTGGGGAAGGAGATTTTAATCCCAGGCAGCCTGACTATCCCAACCTCCTCATTGTCTTCATTAACTTCACTGAGCATTGTCACTTATTTTCAGGTAAACTTTCTTATACTTTGGCTTCGTGGCATGTACCAGTGAGTGCTTGAACTGGGTCTTTACCAGAACCACCTCTAGCGGGGCTCTTGGAAATGAGAGATTCCTGGGCCGAGTCCCCAAGAGATACTTATTCACTAGCTCTGGGGTGAGACTTGGGAAGCTGGTTTTCAACTTGGTTTTTGTTTGTTTGTTTGTTTCAAGATTAAAAAAGTTCAAGTGGTTTTGATTGAGCTAGATTTGGGAATGACTGATGAACACATAATAAGAAGTGCTTTTCTTTCTACCGAAGGTTAAAATGTAATAAAATGCAAATAAAAGGGGTTTAGTCCCCAAACCATGAAGAGCATTATTAAATGTCGTATGACCCCGAAGGCCCCCATCCTATCTTGCAGAGCATCGGGACGCTGATTTCCTGCGTCTGTTGTTGGTACCTGGAGGTGACAGTCAGGATGTGTCGGGGAAGCAGATAGGCATAAATCCGCTTGATACCCTTGCCTGAAATGTATGAGGGCGTCTTCATGCCTCGTGATCCATATGGCCCTCTTACCGTGTTAAAAACCTTCTTTAAGAATAACCTCAATGTAAACTGTCACAGATGGAGATGAGTAAGATGTCAACACACCTGACCTTTCAATCTTCAGCCCTGATGGCAATAAAAAAGGGAGCCCCTCTAATCTGCCTGCAAATAGCTGCGGCTTCCTGGATCTGGTCTAATCAAAGAAACAAGCCCAAAGGGGCTTAAAGGCTTCCATGCTGCCGTGGCTGCCATTAATTTAATTGCTGCGTGCAGTGAATTATGGGGAAGTTGAGTTAAACACTGAAATCTTTGGGGCAAGAGATTAAGTAGGTTAGTTCCAGGATTCGTATTGTCTTTAAGAGGGACACAGTGTCCCCCGTGGTGCGACTTAGCAAAACCGATAACTGTGTCTAAAGTGAGCATGGAAGGGGAGTAGCAAGTCAGGTCTGATCTTGGGAGGTGGCAGGGGTGAGTGTGACAGTAGGTGTGAAGTTAATGCTCTTGAACTTCAGTGAAGACTGGGAGCCTTGCTCATTTGAAGTATCCAGACATTATGCAACCTTTCTTTTTCCCTTGGGCTATGTGATAAGTAAAAAAGATATATCTTTTCGAGTATTTATACTTATTAATATTTAAATGCAACTCTGTGTGTTGTGTTGTACAAATCCAGCTGTGAGCCATCATTATCCAGGGCATTTGATCACATGTAAGTTAATTGAGTCTGGTGGCCCTTTATATGCCAACTCTGTTAGTCTTGCTCACTGGCACGGTCTTCGTGCATATGGGCTGGACGTCTTTTGAATTAATTGAGTAGTTAAATTAATCAGTTGACTGCATGAGTCTAACCACTGTTGGACTCAGTTTACCCAGTTGTTAGTGGTCTTGAATTTAAGCTGCATTTGGTAAGCAGGTGCATTTAATAATGGCTTTTTGAGCCTTTTGAACACATGACTGTTAAAAGTCCAACAGAGCAGTCATTTACAGGATTCCTCATCTGCACAAGCTAATCATTCGTTTTAGTTATTTCTGCTAGGTTGCATAATCTTGAGAGAAGGGCATGTGATATAAGATATTACTCCCATGTGAGTTGAAGAACTCTTTTTAGGAGTCATGATAATATCCATAAAAGTTACTAGTAATGGAGAAAATGTATATTGAATGCCTACTATGTTCCTGGCACTGCACTAATTAAGCAAAATATTATCTCATTTTAATTAACGCTTACAACAAACCCGTCTTCATTTGTAATTGGTTCACTTATTGGTTCTAGAGACAGATAAGTTGGTTTCATCCTGTTTCATGAGATAGACTGTCACCTTGTGAAGGCTGATGAGAAGATAGCAGGTCTGAAACTCAATAATGGGGGAAGAAGAACAGTCCTCAAAGTTTAATAGGAAGTGAGTAGCCCTTGTTGTCTAAGACCCTGACTTAAAATGGAGTCCAGTCTTTGGTAAAAAGAATCCTGTCTGATCTTAATGAAAACACAACCTGAGCTGGAGCCTATGTGAATTCTGTTAAACATCTGCCTGCAGTTGCTGAGTCCTTCACCTTGCTTTTCCTGCTCCTATTAACCCCCCAAACACCTCACTCCCACCTGACCTTCATTTGCATTTGGAATGTAAGTCTTGCTTTAAAAAAGAAAAGAAAATAGATTCTCAAGGTGCAGATGCTGTAATATAGTAGATAGAGTGGACATTGACTTGAAAGTTGAGTTCAAATCATAGCTCTAATATGTTTGAGCTAATGAAACTAGGGTGAGGGTTTGAACCTTTCTGTGCCTCAGTTTCCTTTAAAACTCTGAGTAATAGTAGTACCACCCTGGAAAACTATGGAAGATTAGATCACATATGTTACAAGCTTAGCCGAATAGTGAGTACCTAGAAAGGGCCCAAGATGTAAGAAATGGCACCCCCCCTGCCAAAGATAGATTTGGGACTTAAAAAATTAAATTAGGTTAAAAAATAATGACTTTTGGTGCGTTGGGATTTGCGAGCTCAAGGACTTGGGTTGCAAGAACAACAAACATGAGCCTGTTTATTTAATAGAACGTGCCCTCAGTGAGGGGCTGATCGGCTTTCAGCTTGAGGAGTGCTTCAGAATTTTAATTATTTGGAGGCGCTTCCCAGGGTAATCGAAGTTGCTTTATGGTTGCTTTCTCTCCATGTCAAACTGAAGGGATAATTGTAACAAATGAGCATTCGCATGCCAAGATGAGATGCAGCAAATGAATTTATGGATGCTGATGATAATAATCATCGGCATGGCCAGGGTTCTGGTTTGATCAGTAGCTGAAGACTGCTTTCTTAAGATGAAATAGTCATTTAAACAAACATGACATCTTCTCTTGAGAGTAGTTCTTGTATAGCACTCAGTTTATTTATTTATTTTCTCATAGATACGAAGACTCGTTACTTGGCCTGCTCTTCTCTGTAGACCTTCTGTTCATACCGAACCACTCCAGGGATTCTTACTGCTCCTCCTGGTGCTCTTATTAGCATCCTTTACGTAGCTCTTCATGGCACTTGTTATAATGCAAAAAGTAATAATAACATAATTAGCATCCTTAGGGCAGCTAATATTCATTGAGCATATACTGCGCGCCATGGAATTAAGTTAAAAGCATTGCATCCTCTCATTTAATCCTCACAGATCGGTGAGATAGGGATTATCTTTACTTCCATTTTTCAGATGAGGGGGAGGTTGAGTTAGACACCTTGAATGATGTACCTAAAGTCACATCTAGGATTTAAACCAGGGCTCACTGTGCAGTCTGAGTGCATAGACACCACTGATCCAAAGCTGCCTCTCTGTTGTCCATTTCCCTGCTTGTTTCCAGTCTCCTCACTTGCTGGTAAGATCCGATAGCTCCTGTGTAGGTCTCCTATCTCAGCCTGCTACCTGGCATGAAGGAAGCTTGCAAGCAGTAGAAAGAATGAATGGGTTCAGGCTCTCTGCACGGTGGATACTGACAAAATGCTACCTAGCCTTTAAGAGCTTAAAAATAAAGTGAGAGAATTTCAGTAGCATCATTTTAAGTGAAGACCACTCCTCTGTGTCTGTAGAAAATTGAATATAGTAAAAGAAGGGCAAAGTTAGGTTAGAAGCATTCAGACGTAGACGTTCTAAAGGGCATTTGATTTTTTTTAAGAAAAAATCTGCTCAAGCATATAATAATTAAACTGTTCATGACAGCATATAATTGTATCATTATGCACGTAACTGTTGCTGTCATTTAGAGCGTGAGAAGAGTGACAAATCTTTCTCATGGTGTTAAATTTTGTTTTTAGCTTTTCCTAAAGGAAGCATTCAGTTCGTACATTGAGCCTATAAACTCTTGACATATCTTACATTCTTTACTGTTGAGAATCATTCATTAAAACCATAGAAATGACTCACTGCCCCTTTTTCATAATTGGGAGACCTTTTTTATGAAGTTTAGATAAATCTTTCACTGTTCAAAGCCTCTATATGTGCATACTTTTAATGTACCTTGTTTTTTTAACCTTCTGTCTTATTTGGAGCTAATACTATTAGTAATACAGCCTGTAAAAATAACAACTCAATTTATTCAAGATCATTTTAATTAAAAATATGTGCTAACTCTTCAGGGACCAGGTGGAAATTTACACTTCTCTGAAGACAGGGGTTGCCGAGCAAATTAATAATGTAAACAAGATTTTGGAGGGAATATTTAATCAACTCAAGAGAAGAAACTTTGCAAGCAAGCTCTAGCACTGTTTAAAAAAAATTTTTTCCCTAGCAGTTTAGAGCTATCCATTGACATTCAGAAGATTGATGTGTTAATTACTAATGATTGTGTTGAATTCATTAAACCGGCCATATTAAATTTTATTTGGCCACATTCTGTTGGTCTCATACAAAATTGAGTGTGGTTGATTCTAACAGTGCTACCTGTTGAATCCTTCTCTAATAATCACTGTTTACCACGTTCCACCGACTTTGTTATCCTAGGCACACAATAAAGCCTTTTTGTGTCTCACCTTTGCATCCATCAAATGGAACCTTGGAGAGTTTTTTAAGATGTAAATGAGATAAAGTGTATGCCTCATTTGCTGAGTGCTCAGGAAATAGGTTGCTAATTCATAGTCCAAATTAGGGCAGTTTCGTTACCAAGTGAAGCTGCTTCTGCTGTAAACTCTTCTACCTTAGAGTTGCAGCATCGTTTTACTAATGCAGAACCTAAAATGACAAGTGGTTAGAATATTCCACCCCCTACAAATGCCCCTACCCTCAGATTTGGGCAGTTACCCAAGAAGTCCTACAGAAGTGTAGAAATGAAATGTCATATATTTAATGATTTTCCTCCAAGCAAAATAAACCTGTAGAAAATCACAACTTTTGAAACATCAATAGGAGTTGCCCCACTAATTGTGCCTGGGATTTGTGATTAATGAACCTGCTAAAATTTGGAACGAGGTGGTTCTTGAATCCCATAAGAGCTTGAAGCCTGTGTCTTTAAGTCATCCTCATGGTTAGGATTTTGTTCCTTTGCCAAAGCTGTGATTTTTTTTTTCTCTTCTCACATTGCTAGAATTGGTCAAACATTTTGTCCCTTGTGAAATGCCCCCTGCTACCTGTGCAGTTTGCTAAATTGGGGGTGTTTCCCGATAGTAGTGAGTCCAGCTTCCTTCCTTCCTATTATTTTCCTTGCCATTCAAATAAGAAATTTGAAATATTTTTCAGTTGTACTAATTTATCTTCAGGCAAAGTGAGATTGTTCATAGAATCTCATTTCCTTTCTTGGAGTCCTTGCACCAGCATTATCAATTGATATTAAATATTCTTTGTGAAATTTTTTGTTTTGCATTTATGTTTTCTGAAACAGAGCATGATGCAAGATTTGTGATATGGTCTCATTTTTTTTGTTGCTATATTTTCTCTGGAAACCTCTTAGCAGCTGAATATGTCAAAGACGAGATGAACCAGACCATTATAATAGGAGATGATTTTATCCAGGCTCTTACAAGAGGGGGAATGCTCACTCACGCGCAAAGTCTCAGAGGAGGAGGAGAAGAGTTGAGGTTAGCTGGTTTTTTGTACCAGGGTGGCTGATGTAGCTTTGCTTGTAGTTGTGAAAAATTGGAAACATCCTAGATGTCCAACAGTAGAAGATAGTTGGTATCAATTATGGCGTTTAGAAAGGCATGTTTCCTATGCAACTGTTGTCAAAGATGAGGTAAACATTTTGAGGTTTTATGAAATAAGGGCATCGTGAGGAAGGGTGGATGTGGGTTTCAGAATATCCAAGGGCAGATCGGTCCTGGTATTTTGGGATGTTTCCCAAAACACGGAAGGGTAAGAATTTCTTGACCTTGGCTATTTCCTGGGAGCATGGGGTTCAGGTTAAGTTCAACATTGCCAGATAGATAAAATTCATGAAAATTACTTTTTTGAATAATAATAAAATGTTACTGGGGCTTTTCATTAAAATTGCTTTTTTGCTAATGTTTAATTCAAAGCATTTCAATATTGTGATGGACTTCTTAGTTGGCTTAAGAACTCTTAGAAACAAGTTTTTTTTTTTAATTTTTTTTTTTTTTGAACAGAGAGAGAGAGATCACAAGTAGGCAGAGAGGCAGGCAGAGAGAGAGGGGGAAGCAGGCTCCCTGCTGAGCAGAGAGCCCAATGCGGGGCTGGATCCCAGGACCCTGATATCATGACTTCAACTGAAGGCAGAGGCTTTAACACACTGAGCCATCCAGGCACCCCAACAAGTTTTCATTATACAAGTAACAAGTATCTATTGTGACTCTAAACTATTGGAAACAGTTAATTTGAAAAAAGTTTTATCTGTTTATAAATCTCATTGCAATAGCTTATATGGATAAAAGAGATTACAATGTTCTACATATAAAATACTAAATGGAAATCAGCTTTTTCATTTTCTATATTAATCTAAGGTAAACTAAGGATTTACTTGTATGAAATTTTTTTTTGGAAACAAGTAGTTTCATATTTTAAAGCCTCCTTCCATGATAAGAAACAACCATCTATTTTACAATACTTTTAATAATACCCTCCCACCCACACCCCTGCTTACTTCCATGTCCCCTGCCCTTCATTTCCCTTTATCTTATTTCTAGTCTTCAAGTATGGTGCTTCTTCCAAGTATGGAGCTTCGCTGTGTCTATCCTTGCTGCTTTTCTTTGACTTTCTCCCTTAACTGTCTTATCTAGATGCATAGCTCTCTACTGATTATCTCTTTGTGTATCAGCAATTCTTAGCCTTTCTCCCAGCCAACATTTTAGAAGGGGAACTACTGATTCCCACCAGCACAGTGGATCCTATACTAGTGGTTCTTCCTAGAGTTCTCTGAAGGTCTTGGAGTGGGGACTACTTTGTAAAGCACTCTACACTGACATCCATACCTGTGAAGGTACCCCACCCCTGCCATCATGAACCTCAAGCCCAACCTCTGTCTCTAGATTAGGTTCACTCCAATGTTTTCAGTGGTCTCCTGCTATCCCACAGATACTTAAGCTATTAATCAAATTTATCAAATTTGTAATATTTAACCCTTAACTGTCCATTGAGTTCCTCATTTCCTTCTTTCTCTTTTCTTTTTCCTTTCTCCCTCCCTTCCCTACCTTCCCTCCTTTTCTTTTCTTTCCTTCCTTCCTTCCTTCCTTCCTTCCTTCCTTCCTTCCTCTCTTTCTCTCTCTCCCTCCCTCCCTCCCTTCTTTCCTTCCTTCTTTCCTTCCACCCACCCACCCACCCACCCACAGATGACCTAAAGTATTTGGAAAGAAGAGTCGTCCTTAGGAAGGAAAAATAAAGATGCATTTTAATTCTTCAACTGCTTTCTCTTATTGGTTACAAAAGTCAGATATAATACTTAAGGATATTGAAAACTCACCTGTGATCCCACTGTACAGAAAGAGTGCTATGAACAGTTGAGTGTATACCATACCTGACTTTTCCCCTATATTTAAACACAAAGTTGTTCTACAGAAATATAGCTTGATGGACATACTGGTTTGATCCTGAAAATGGTTTAGAGAGGCAGCATAGCAAGGTGGTCAAGGAGCTTATCTCCAGGTTCAAACAAGTTCTACAGGTCCTGTTTGAACCTGGCCTCTACCACTTACTCCCTGTATGGACCTGACAATAAATTGCTCAAAGCCTCTGATACCTAATCAGTAAGTAGGGGGTATTCCTTCACTGGCTTATTATTAGGAGCAAGCAGGATCCCGCATGTTGACATTTTTGGTCTATGGTGCCCTGGCACACAGCCTTTCTATATCATATTATTTTTCGCTAATGAGTGGTTCTTGTCTCTTGCTATTTCCAGAATTCCACACATACCCAGTGTTCTTTAGGTAAGGCTCTCTAGAAACTACTTCTGTAGCCAACCTGTGTCCTCCTTTCCCTCCCTGTCCCTCTGCCTGGACTGCTCTGTCCTTTCCCATCACCATGGGAACTGGGCATCTCCTCACAGACTCACTTCCTGGTGGGGGGAGAGAGGGTGCTGCAGCTTAGTGGACTTGTGCCTTCTACCTGGTTAATCATCTAGCCATTGACATCTGGTTGATATGCATGACTTAGTCCTTGGTGCTGTGTAAGTATATATATGTGTATATATGGCACATATCTGATCTTTAATTTGAATAGTTTTTCCAAGTGCTTTCACAGGTTCCACATGGACATCATGAGGCAGGTTGGCATCTTTTCTTGAGGAAACTGAAGCTCGTAGTGTGACTTGCTCATGGTGGCACAGCTATGAGCCGGAAAAGTCAGGAACAGGATGTTGGCCTGCAGGTTGGGGTCCGAGTTCTCCTTCCTCCAGTGCTCACAAATGCTCATTGAAATGCATATTTGCAATGTTGAATTTCTAGGCCATCGCAACAGGTTTGTGCCTTCTCAGAGATACTTGGTCTAAACGCTGATGTGCAGTTTGCAACAACATTGAGGGAAGCAAACTCCATGTGTCAAATGTGGACTTAGCCAACTCTGTGTAGAGTGACCAATCTTTATGCAGCCCTAGTAACGTGTGAAAAGGGATAGACCAGGTGCTTCATTTTCAAAATCTACTAAATTACTTATTACTTGGTGGCAAAAAACTAGTCGGAATGAAGAATTCTTAGCCCTTACAGCAATTTACATTGCCCATGGGTAATATCCCCCTAAAACGAACTTCCCCGCAAGACTTAGTAAACACATTTCAACTAGATAAAAAGATTTCATAAGCCATGTTCTTAGCAAAATGAGTAAGGGAAGAATCACAGCTCCCAAGATGTCATTAATTTTATATTTAGCGCAGAATTTAAGGACAGCTAGGAAAGGCACATCATGAACCTCATAGTCACATTATTAAAGTACAGGGAATAGGCAGTGAGACATTAAGATGATCAGTGCAGTCCAGGAGGCCTGTAAAGGGATGTGGTTAAGCGTCTGTGACACGGCATCCTGAGACCTAGTTTCAAGTTGACTCTCTACCGCTTACTACTTGGAGTAAATTACTAAATTGCTCTGTGCTTCATTTTTCTCATCTATCAGAGGATTGTGAGAGTGTTTACCTTGAAGAGTTGTCATGAAGATGAACAGATTTCATGTAATATCCTTGGCACAGTGCCTGCCATATACAGAAAATGGTTTTTGTTTTGTTTTTTTCCCTAGTAGTTGGTACTGATACTGTACTCTGTGTTAGTCAATTTTATTTACTTCTTTTTTGCTTTACAAGCCTAAGGTTTTATTTTTTATTTGATATTTTATTTTTATTTATTTGCCATTCAGCCTTAGTTTAGGATATGTGTCATGTCCTGATGTCTTTCCTTATCTCCATTGGATGCCTGGGTATTTTAATTATTGTACAGGCACGTTATAGAGGTGACAAGAGCTCTGTCAGCAGGGACCTGCCATGGGGTCCATCATGGTTGTACAGGAACTGAAGTCTGCATTCACTGTGGACAGTACTATCCCAAGCCCACTGCCACATTCTCCAGTTATCCACGTGGTGGAGAGCTCCATACCTGTTAGGGTAGATGTCCTAATAGGGCAGTAATCTCAAAGAACGTTCAACATTTTTGATAAAGAGAATTCCTTGCACTTCTGCAGATGAATTCCCAGGCACCCACAGTTGGAGATGGCACATGGTAGTGGGAATAACTCGGCTATTTTTACCCTGTGTATCCTATGTGCATCTGCATCCAGGGCACTGCATTATACAGAAAGGCTTAAGTCAGATAGTGTCTCCATTTAAATCCGTCCTCTTTGCTTTATGCGGGGCCAATTACTGGCAACTACGAGAGTGATACTCTGCCAGAGCATTCTCATCTCATTCCCTCATAAGCATAAGGGTGGGTGTCTTGTCACTTTCTTCTATTACATATTAGAGAAACCATTCCTCCACCTATTGTCCATCTACCATCAAATATTTATCTGGTGTGTCTCAAGTACTCTAAAGTGTAACAATGATTTGTGGTTACTTGGAATTTCTTTTAGGCTGCTGACAAAATACAAAAATTGCTTGACATATCTGTCTTAAAAGAGATCACTGAACCAAGAGTATTAGTTTTATGTCTTGTTTGAAATTATATATATATATATATATACACACACACACACACACATTTATAGTCAATTTTTACTAAAATTGCTACATAGCTCATGTGGATTAAGTGTTTAAATATGAAGGTAACTCCTGAATTTCAGAATAAACAGATTATTTCCTGGGCAAGTAGTTATATTACTCTGTTAAATTAACCTGGGGCTGGGGCCCATGGCTGCCTCACCAGAGCCCAGTGATTCCACCAAAGGGAGGCTCCTAGGAATTTTAGATGACAGAAACATTCCCTGTGCACAGGATTCGATGTTGTATGGTTCATGAGGCTCCACTGTGGTTCCCCTTGGACATTTTTTTGTTAAGCAGAATGACAAGATCATACGATGTTGGCGTAGGAGGATTTATTTATCTTAGTGACTCGAGAATGCTGGTCCCATGGTAGGTATATTTATACAAAGCTAAGAATCCTGGAAAGAATTGTCAGAGTAGGAATTAAAAGTAAGATTTTATATGAAAGTACCCAACTCGATCCAGAAAGAAAACAATCGTATGGCAACGGCAGCAGCTGAGCTGTCCCAGGCATAGAAAATCCAAATGCAGCTCACTTGAGTCAGTGTGAACAAGACCAAGGTCAACTCTTAAAGATGTCATATGTACCATGAGGCTTTCAATCAAGGAAATAAAAAATCAGTCCATCAACCAACCAGTCAACCAACCAATCAGTCAACCAACCTACCTGGGGTCTTTTGCCTCTGGCAAGTGGGGTAATCTATGAAAAACCAACACTTCTTCAAAAACAGTAGAGAAGTTAAATTAAAACCTGAAATGCACCTAATCTGAACACATTGAAGAGTTGCCAAGAAAACCAGGACTCCTAGAGCATAGGGAACTAACTATATGGTGGTCAGGCAGCATTCCACCAGCTGCTTTTCCCTTAAGGGATTGCTCCAGTTTTTGGTTGGGGAGAAAGCTGAGAAATCAGACAAAAGATTGTGCTTGATAGCAGAGAAGGCAGAAGATCTTTTGGCAATCCCATAAGGCAGAAGAGACAAACATCAAAGTTTAGGGAAAGAAAAGTAGCTGGGAGTTGAGGGCGTGAGACCTCAGAAAGAAGGTAGGTGCTAGATAATTAGCCTGATGCTGGGCGGTCTCATCCCTGGACACAATTGCCTAATTCCTGTACTATGTAAGGTGTGGAGCTAGGAAGCTAAGAAGCAAATCACTGAAAAGGCAAAGCGCTCAATGTGATAGTCTCCTATTGCTGAGGGTAAAACTATTGGAGTTCAACATCCATGAAGGATAAGGGGTACTGGTAAACACTGTAGACTACATCCCATAGACTACATCCAAAAATGTGAGCAAAAGAGGCAGACCAAATCTTTCAAAATGTCAGTCAACTTTGAGTCAACTCAATCTCGAGTTGGATAAAGGCGACATGACCCATCCCAGACTGCCTACCACAGCCTAGGATGGAAGTTAACTTTCATCTAGTTTCCCTGTGACTTTTCATAGTATCTGTAACTTAACTTAAAATACAAGAAATAGGACTGGAAGGAATAAAGAAAAAGAATTTCTGATGTTACCATAGTTGGACTTCAGCTAATTAGGAGTGGCTGATAAGGCCAAGACTTTCAGGGTCTCCATCGTCCATGGTGCTCTCTGTTGGCTTACTCCTGGTTTCATCCCTTAAATTATCTTACTTAGGCTGTAGTCATTCAGATTTGCAACCCTGCTTTATCATAAGGAGTATGTCTGGTTTTTTTTAGATGTTTGGTGTTCCAACAACCACTGTATGGATATGCACACAAAGGGTTTAAACATGTTGCCGATAATCTGACTTTTGGATGATTTTCATTTAATCATTTTTGAAGAGTGGCTATTACAGTCTTAAGTTTCCTCTTTTGTATAGGAGGATGAATAGAGCGATTGTGAGGTGAATCTTGATATAAACAGAAATGCTTGATTTTTATTTTTTGCTTTAAAGTTTGCTAGTTTTTGGTGATGTCAACTCTGTGTCTTTGAGTTCTCTCTTGAAAAAAATAAAATAAACCACATGAGTGCCTACAGGGGAAAAAATAAGAAAAGCAAGTTCAGGCTGGCTTAAATAAAATTACAGTTGGCCCTGTGAGTGGCTTCCTGGGAGTGTGCAGTGTGCACATTGACACGACTGCTCACATCTCACTCAAATGACAAAGGATTGGGAATGAGATAGGCCTTTATAAACCAGAGTCAGCTTGCCTTCTGTTCCAAGTGAAGACCCATTGCTTTGTTTCTTTTCATTTCTCTTTCTGTCTCCCTCTTTCTTTCCCTTCCTTCCTCTCTCCCTCCCTCTTTCCTCTTTCTTTCCTCTTTCTTTCCCTCCCTTTCCTCCCTTTCCTCCCTTTCCTCCCTTTCCTCCCTTTTCTCCCTTTCCTCCCTTTCCTCCCTTTCCTCCCTTTCCTCCCTTTCCTCCCTTTCCTCCCTTTCCTCCCTTCCTTCCTGATAGCCTCCCATTTCAGGAGTATGGTTTCTTTGAAGACCAAATGCTTCTTAAGACTACAGACTGAAATAATCCAAGAACAGAATTTTAGGGACAGAGTGAGTGATAGTTTACCCCAAGTGCTTTTGTATCACAGTGCCCTGGAGCGATATTCAAAGTGTGGTCCTCAGACTGGCATTTGGCATCACCTGTGAGCTTATTAGGAATGCAGATTCATGGGCCCCACCCAGATCTGGTGAATCAGAACCTCTGGAGGTGGGGCTCAGGAAATTATGTTAGAACAAGCTGTCAAAGTTATACTTAAGTACATTAGGATTTGACAACCCTGCTGTAGTGTGTGGATGGTAATTCATATAGAGTCACCAGGCGGTACCTATGGTGAGGCTCTTGGGGCCACGTCAGGAAAACATTGCACTGATAACTTAGTCATCTTTGAATCTAATGTAGTTAGGGTCTTTGGGCAGTCTTTCCTTGGCCAGAAAATCATGATCTACCTTGCCTGTTAGAAGGATTTTTTTTTTTTAAGACAGTTGGGGAAGATCTTCCCTTTGCCATAGACCTTTCCTCCTCTCACCAGCAGAAGCTCTCTTGATATTGTATAAAAGATCTTTGTTAATCGGAAGATGAATTGAGAGCCTCAGCTAGATGATGAAGCAATCAGACTTTGAGGAGAAATCCATTCTATTTGAACAAAGAGCAAATCATGTCCCTTTAAGAGGGACTGGAAGGAAAAATAACCTTAAATGACTGACCAGAATAATGGTACTTGGAAAAAAGAATCAACTTTCAGAAAGAGGATACATGGAACAGAAAGTTGAACTTTTGAAGGCATCTCTGTATACATCATAAAATTCTCTTTAGTACTATTATATACCTACATTTCTCTCTGTATATATTTCAAATATTAAGTGTTAAATTCTTGGTCTAAGACTTCCAGTATCCACTTGAAAATGTTTGCTTATGTTAGCCAGTTAGTATGTGGCTATATTATTATTATTTTTTTAAAGGTTTTTTATTTACTTGACAGAGAGGAGAGAGATCACAAGTAGGCAGAGAGGCAGGCAGAGAGAGGAGGGAGCAGGCTCCCTGCTGAGCAGAGAGCCCGATGTGGGGCTCGATCCCAGGACCCTAAGATCATGACCTGAGCCGAAGGCAGAGGCTTAACCCACTAAGCCACCCAGGCGCCCCAGTATGTGGCTATATTAAAAAAAAAAAAAAAGCATCCATATTTTGATCCCTAGAGGTTAAGTGATTTTTTTTTCTCTGCACCTCTTCTATAAGGTTAAAAAAAATTGAAACAGTTGATAAAGGAGAAGTTTGAGATGATAAATTGTTTCAAAGATCTTACTGTTTTCTTCACCCCACTCTTTAAATAATTGGGTAAAGTGAGTAGAGACTTCTCTTGCTCCCAAGAAAATATGTTCAAGAAGAGCATATCTACTGTTTAAAAATTGCTGGTCATTTTTACTAGCATAGAGTTTCATGAATACATGCCCTCTGTTGACACTTTATTAACAGGCAAGTGATTTGGTCAAACTTACTGCTAGCACAATCAAGAAGGAATCCAAAGAGGGAAAAGCTCCTCAGTGATTCATCAAACATTAGTGAAATACTCAGTTCGGTTCTTCATGTGTAAATGCCCCCCAGTTCCTCCCAGTTCTTCCCCGTTCTTCTTCCTGCTCCATCAAGTAAAGACAGTGATTCCATCTGGTTCTACCTTAATGTGCTTTGGAAGAATTTTGAGAACAAAACAACAAAAACAGAAGAAAGAATGACTTTCTTTTCAAGAAAGTCATTTTCAAGAAAGGATGACTTCTTGGAATTAAGTAAAATGTTTAAGAGGTTCATGAAATGTTGCTCTCACTAGGTTGCAAAATAACAGAATAGTATCCCAGTGAAAACACTAAAATACCTTAAGTTCTAAATATAATGTATAGTATTGTCCTACATTATTTGTACTTAGGCTCAGTTCTAAGTTGACCAACTAGAAAGACATGCCAGATAGTTTTTGTGTGAGAGATTTAGCTTTAGTGAAAATGCCCTGAAATGAGAAATTCTAGAGATTTGTTGCCTCACTGGATATTTTTTTAAAAGAACATCTAGAGAAGAACTATAGATCTGTATAAATTTTGTTTATTTGTTCATATGTATTTGGAGATCCTTTGAGCTGTAAAGTTTGGACTAGAAATTTGACGTAAATGAATTTATAGTCCTTATGACTACGGACACTTTTTTATGCTTAGCTTCCTTGTGATGGGATAACAATAGCACATTTGTTATAGGACTGCTGAGAGAATGAAATTATAACACAGGTAAAGTTCTGGGTACGGGACTTGGTACATAGTAAGTGCTCAGTATATGGTCTCTTATTAGTTAGGATATTGTGTTATTTGGTATATGCTGAATTTGATATATCTAAAGTTCCTTGTAAAAATTAGAATGGTGCTTGTAAAAAAAGGTAGACTTTATATGTCCTCTTCCAAGTAGAGACAGGCAGCAGGACATTTGGAATGAAGTGACAGAAATGAAACAAGCCCATAGGACACCTGGGTGGCTCAGTCAGTTAAGCCTCTGCCAGGTTCCTGGGATCATGTCCTGCATCAGGCTTCTTGCTCTGCCGGCCGATTCCCCTACTTGTGCTTTCTTTCTCTATCTGTCAAATAAATAAAATCTTAAAAAAAATTCTTAAAAAAAGAAAAAAGAAATGAAGCAAGACCAATTTCTCCTTGATTGATAGAAAATCCAGTTTGGGGAGCTTATGGTTGGATAGATACCATTACTAGTCTGGCATTTAAATGGGGAGGAGAAGCAGACCCAGGATAGTGAGTAGTTAGTTGTTCCTGGACCACTCAGAGAAGCTTAGGAACCATTTGGTTATTTATGAAATTTTTCACTGGTTAATGGATAATGGCCTTTACTCTGTTACTTCTCTAAAATGAGACTCAAGGGACAAGGTCAAGTTGAAACTTGCAGAACTGTGATTGAGTGTGAATGGTAGTGCATCTGTAGGTGTAAAGCAGGAGTGAGAGTATCTTTGCAAGTAAAAGGGAAGAATAAAGGATTTAAATGTGATGACAGGCAGTGTGAATATGAACATGGCTTCAATGCATTAAGACCAGCATGGGAATCCCTTGCTCACAAAGCAGTGGGAGAAGGGGAGTACTTTTGAACAAACTCTACTGTCCCTGGATTAGCCAGTTTTTTCAGAGATACTCTATCCTACTCTTTTCATTCTAAAAGACAATAGGAAACTTCAACCCTTCTGGGCATCTAAGAATTTTAAAGAAGAGGTTCTTGACATGCATGGGTCAGGAGACACATGGTGCTGGGGGGAAGAGAATGCCATTTGACTTCTTATCACGCTGCTCAGTGTTGGTTCTGGTGGTTAGGAAGAACAGAAGATGCCCCCAAGGAAATCACCCAGACCGTGTGACTCGGGGTGGGATCCCTCTGAGCACCTACCACCTGGCATTGGTCCTTATAGCCCCCTCTGCGAAACATAAAGAGCAGAGTTCAGAAATGGATGTAAAAGGCCCCAGTTCAAATCTTTCAGCACAGGGAAACAGCCCGGAGTGGCTTCATATGCAGGGTGCCATAGAGAAAACACAAGGGAGAGAAGGAAGAATTCCTGTCTTTGGGAATTTTGTAGGAAAAATTACCTAAATTAGTTCATTAATGAGTGTATCCATAAATTAAGTATTTGAGTGCTTCCTTTCTGCCAGGCAAAAGGCTGGATGCTAGGGATCCTACAGTTAAAACAACGTGGATCTTGATCCTTGTGGTGCTTATAGCCGAGGATGAATACAGCCAGGTTAAACATAAAATGGGGCCAGCATGTATTTGGTGATAAGGGGGTACAGAGGAGGAGATGCCTGTAACCAGGTGCAGAAGAAGTGGGCTGGAGTATAGGAAGATAGCAAGTGTCCAAGCAGGAAGGAATGGACATTCACAGTGCTTGGGGGCCTTCCAGGAAGAATTTGAGGGAGGAAGAACTTGTGCATAAGAGACTAGACCAGAGGACTTGAGGAGGTGCCATGAGGCTCTCAGAGCTAGCACAGGTAAAAATAGGCTAAGAGTGTACAGAATGAGGACAATTCTGGAAGCAAAGCCCAGGACCAGAGCCTGTCTTCCCTCTAGCCACCGTTGGCTTGCATATAGTACTACAGAAGCCTTTTTACTCAGATAAGTTATGATTTCTGTTTGGTCATTTGATTGAGACATTTGGTTGAAGCAACAAAAAGTTGCTTTAAAAATAGAAAAGAAATTTTAGAAAAGAGAAAAAATTAAACCGCTACATGAAATTTTTAACTGAGGACATTGAAATGTGCACCTGTTGGCCCATCCTTTGTTGAATTTAGACCCTATTTAAATGTGAGTTTGCTATTTGGAGTTTTACTCCTACTTTTTTGTATAAATGGTAGTCCTAATGCACTCCTTACCATTTCTTCAAAGTAGGAAAAAATTGAACACTTGCAAAGCAATTAAAGGCATGATTCTTTTGGAATTTTACCATGTTTTTTTTTTTCCCACCTTGTAAAGTTTCTTTTATCTAATTTAAAGCCACTTATTCTCATGAGTTTGGACTTACCTTCCCAAGGAAACAGATCTCTTTCCTGCTGTCGTATTTCATCACTTTATATTATGCTTATATGATGTGAATACAGTCACAAGTGTGATAGACTTGAGAATGAGTATACAGATCCCCAATTCAACCTACAACTGAGCTGATGGAAGTCGATTGTATAGTGTGGTGGGAAGGAGCTTACACAACCAGTGTTCTGGACACCAAGGACATCACTCATTGTGATTGAAAAGGAAATGGAGAGTTTGGATTAATCGAGCTGTATGATTAGTTGGTTATCAGCAAGAGTGTTTCAATTTTCCTGCTGTCTTAATAAAAGGGAGCTGATGATCAAGCACAAACAATTTCTTTTAAATTGGAATTGTAGAGTTTCCTAAGTTAATATATAGTTAGCCTATGTACGTATGTTGGGTCTTAATTTTTTATAACTTCTATAATACTGTGATACATTATTCCAGGCAGCTATTGTTGAACTTCAAGTATGTAGGTATTAATTCAACTGACTAGTTGCAATTTTGGTGCGTAGGGTAGGAAATACCTTAAATTAAATCGAGCAAGTGGCTATTAGTTTAATGCTTGTTTATAAAATATATTTAGATGTGGACTTTCCCTGAATTTGGAGATGGGTTTTGTATGAGCAACCCTCTGTCAAATTTAGTAATGTGGATTTAAACTATCTTTGTCAGCTACCTGCTACATTTTTTAATGTCCACTTCAGGAAGTTTTTGCTGAGAGTCTACTGCAGTCAGTGCATTGTGAGAGTGAGGTACTGGGGGAAGAACAGATAGAATTAAAGATACAATCTCTGATCTCAGAAGCAATGATACATTGGGAGATGGTGTGTGTGTTCACAGAATCAAGCCAATAGGAGCCAAAATCTCAAAGCATGGTTGAGAAAAGGATATAAATTTGGATGAGGAGGGTCAAAGAAGCATTATAGAGAAACTGAGGGGTTTTTTTCTTTTTAAAGTTTGATACATTGAGAAAATTTGATTTTTCTATCAAGAGCAGAATAGTATAGTAGTTAAAGCTGGCCTTGAGAACTGTGCAGATATGGCTTCAGATCTTGGCTCCTTCACTTAGTACTTAGGTACCCTTGGAAAAGACATCATCCTGTGTCACAGTTGTGCACTTGTTACATGAGGATGGTGAGATCCATTTTTTCTTACGTTGTGAAGATTAAATGAGTGCTTAAAATTTTGGAAGATAGATTACTAAATAGATTCCACAAGTGTTACCTGCTATTATCCTTATTGTTATGGTTTATTCACAATTACATATGGAATAGTAGAATCAAGCTTATATTAGAACTTAAATTCTAGTTTCATCTCTGCTGTCAACAAGTTAGATGATCATGAGAAATGGGCCAACTTCTGAAGTTTATCATTCATTAGATAATGTTTAAAGTCCTTTTCAACTCAGATACAAAGCTGATGATGCAAATGAATCCACAATTCAGCAACTGATTTGGGAATAATGTAATAGTTAAGACTATAGGCTTACTCCCATCTTATACGATACATAAAAATCAACTCGAAATGGATCAAAGACTTGAACATAAGATTTGAAACCATAATACTCTTAGAAGAAAACACTAGGGATGAGCCCTTTGATATTGGTCTTGGCAATGTGTTTTTGGATTTGACACCAAAAGTACAAACAACAGAAGAAAAAAATCAAGAAGTGGAACTACATCAGACTTAAAAGCTTTTTTGTATGGCAAAGGATATCAATAAAATGAAAAGACGACCTACAGAATGAGAGAAAATATTTGCAATTATATATCTGATAAGTTAATATTGAAAATATATACAAAAACTCCAACTCAATAGAAAAAAATCTGATTAAAAATGAGCAAAGGAACTAAATAGACATTTTTCTGAAAAAGATATACATGGTCCATAGATACATGAAAAGGTACTCAACATCACTAGTTATTAGGGAAACGCAAATCAAAACTGCAGTGAGGTATCACTTCACACCTGTCAGAATGGCTAATAGCAAAAAGACGAGAGACAGTAAGTGTTGGTGAGGATGTGGAGAAAAGGGGACTCCTGTACTCCTGTTAGTAGGAATATTGGTCAGCCACTGTGGAAAAGACTATGCAAATTCCTCAAAAAAAAATTTTTTTAAAAAGAGCCATAGAATCCCACTTCTGGAAATCCATCCAAAGGAAATGAAAATGGTATCTCAAAGAAATATCTATCCATCCATGTTCATTTCAACATTATTCACAGTAACCAGGTTAACTATTGGTCGTTGGATGAGTGACTAAAGATATGGGGTGTATATATGTATATATACACAGTGAAGTATTATTCAGCCACAAAAAAGAAGGAAACCTTATTATTTTAGTCAACACGGATGGACCTTGAGGGCATTATGCTATGTGAAATAACTTAGAGAAAAACAGATACCATGTATTAGTTACATTTGGAACCTCACAAAGCTAAATTTTTAGAAACTGAGATGAGAATGCTGATTACCAGGGCCTGGGGTGGGGGAAAATGGAAGATGTTGGTTCAAGACTATACACTTCCAGTTACAAGAGAAATAAGTTGGAATCTAATGTACATTGTGGTGCTTATAGTCAATAATATTTCATTATATATTTGAAAGTTGCTAAGGGTAGATCTTAAATGTTCTCATCACACACAAAAAATGGTTATTATATGAAGTGATAAAAGTGACAGTTAAAGCTATGGTGGTAGTTTGCAGTATGTGTATGTATCCAATTAGCATGTCTTACACATTAAACTCAATGCTATATGTCAGTTATATCTCAAAGCTGGAGCAAGGGGTGGGTAAGGACTATTGTCTTAAGAGATTGGTAGATGCTCATTTGGTGCCTGATTATTGAATTTGCTGTGGGACCACAAGTGGATACCATGACCCCTTTGATAACATTTACTTCATCTGCTCATCTAAAATGAGGATGACACTTATACCCAACTTCTAAAGGGTTCTTCACTGGTTAGATGAGATGAGCCATGCCATCAAGCAGCTCCGTGTTTGGTACACAGTAAATTCAACACAGTGATGATGGTGAAGAAGAAGATGAGGAGGATGATGTGCCCTGCTGGATAGAGAGCGAGGATTCAGTAGGTTTGGGCCAAATGAATGATTAATAGAGCTTTCCTTTTATTTTTATTTTTTCTAAGTTAAGTGGTTCACAGGAAGCCTTCCTAAGGACAAACAGAATTTTATAACTTAATGGAGTGTTTATTTATGGGTTGGATGTATTATATAATCACTTCCCTCTTATTGCAAATCTGCCTGGCTTCTCTCTGCCTAAATGACATCAGTGTCCATATTAAGAAAAATCCTTGCCTGGCTCCAACAGTCTTGCCCGCACATCTATCTGAGATTTATTGATGCCAGCTATTGATCAAGAGCATCAGTGATGGGTTTTTAAGGTAGATGTTCTCCTCAATTTGTTTGCCACTTTGAAAATTTTCAAGAAAGCTGTACTGAACTTGGGGTTTTAATGGATCTCATCTGTGAATTTGAGCCAAAGATGGATGTCATAAAAATTGTATATATTTAAAGTAGGAAAGTACAGAGTAGGTATACATTAGATGTTCTACTTTATTTCTACTCAGAAAACAGTTTTTACTTTTCCTGTAGTCTGTGTAGTTTCATTTACAGCCTCACATTCTGTAAAACAGATGAGGAGTTAAAGGAATCTCAGATTAAAAATCCTTTTCCTAGACATCAGGGTAATATCCTCTGAAGATGATTGGCTTCTTAAAATCCATACCCTCAGGGTGCCTGGGTAGCTCAGTGGGTTAAGCTTCTGCCCTCAGCTTAGGTCATGATCTCAGGATCCTGGGATCGAGCCCCACATCCGGCTCTCTGCTCAGCAGGGAGCCTGCTTCCCTCTCTCCCTCTGCCTGCCTCTCTGCCTACTTGTGATTTCTCTCTGTGTCAAATAAATACATAAAATATAAAAAAAAAATAAATCTCTAAAAAATAAAATCTATACCCTCTAGGAAAATGAATAAAATTGGAACTGTGTTAAGTTTCACATAAAGTACTTCAGAAATGAAAATAGGCATCTTTTGGCTCAAATCAATGAAGTTGAGAAAAATGCATGGATTAGAATGGACTTCATGAAGGCAGAATTAATTGGTCTTTTTTGTTCACTTCTGGATTCTCAGAATCTTGGCAGTGCCTGGCATAGAGTAGATATACAACACAGACATGTTGATTAGATTTTTGAATGGAAGTAACGCGTTCTGACATTGTCTGTGTAAAGGAACCAAAAGGAGTCCTAGATTTTCATGTGCCCGCCCATGAAGCATTCGCCTTGCTACCTCGCCTGTGGAAATGAAATGTTTACTTTCATATTTTAGCGGGCATGTGCACCATCCTTCATAAACCTAGTTGGTGGTGAAAAATTCATGTTTTTTTTTATTACATCATGAAGTATATAATTCCTCAATACTGTATCAACTCCCAGATCACATGGGAGACTGTGAAAAACTGCCTTACCATCACATCTGAATTTTTCATTTAAAAATCAACTCCAATAACACTCTGTCATTTATAAGTTAAGAGTCTCTGGAAGTGTTGGTGGCTCTATTTGCATACTTTATCCATTAAGAATGTTTTTAAAGGACTGAGAATTTATGGCTTACAGTTATTCTCCACCGGACTTTGGCCAAAGACCAGTAGGCACTGGGCGGCCGATGTTTCAGCAGCAGTCACAGAGGAAAATGTGCATGCTGATGGCTTGCCACTGGCACATGCCGTCATCTTTGCCACCAACTGATGGATCAGGGGTGGTCCTGTGATGCATCACTGCTTTCTTTCTGTGCCATTGATCCTGTCTGGCTAGTCCAGTTCAGTCATGCACTATGTGTATGTTACCCTTTTCATTGCAAGGGATACTATTTTTACCCCAGATGTATTTGTTTGGAGGCAATGTAAAATAAAGGGAAAAAGAAAAACCCTGATCTATGTTACAGATGAGGAAAACATTGTAACAAATGATACCTCTTTGCTTTGGTTTAACTACCAATGTTGTAGTTAGTAAAATGTTCAAAACTGACAACTGTGGAGTGTAAAAAACTATGATTGGGGGGTGGGTGGGAGTGGTTCAGAAATTTAGGAGAGATTTTTCATTTTAATGGGGTGGAGCAATCTATTGCAAAAATGTTTCAAAATAATTAACAGGCAAAATGCAGGAATAAATTGAAGAGAAATTGCTCTTTCTGCTATCTCTTTGGGATGAAGCAAGCATTTATCTAGAGTAGCACTAGTACGAGTCTGTCAAGGCATTAAAGAAAATGGCTTGAAAAGACAGTTTGAATTTATTATTAAAACCTGAAATAGAGACAAGGTAATGTACATCAGGCAGCATTTTTCAGGACGCAGAGAAATTCAACGGTATTACTCCAGAAGTCTTGTGGAAAACCAGGATGGCATGTGATTATTTTCAACTTGATATACACCTAGAATTATCCCCTTTGCACCACCCCCAGCCCTCATCCCCCAGGACGGAGGAGGAGGACAGAAGAAAGTATGTCTGAAAAGCAAAGATGTCATCTTGGGGACCTCTGGTTCTTGCTGAGTATTTAATTTGCCCATTCTTTCAAAGTGACTATAGCATAGAGGTTTTCTTGGAGACTTGACTGTCAGTAGAGATCTGGAAGAATAAATATCCAAACACTGAGGGCTGAACAGTGGGATGCAACTTTGAAAGATTCCCAAAGGGAAGAGTAAATGTTGAGAGAAATAGTGGGTACAGATGAGGTGGCCAGTAACCAGCAGGTGTCGAGGTTGGCAGTTCTTGTTGCCAGTGTTTTGATCTCTCTTGACCTTGTCTTATAAGTAAAAAACAAATGTGAAACATTTTTCTTTTTTTTTTTAATCATCAAATATAAATGATGTGTCAGATGATGTTGGTAGGTGGCAAAATCCAAGAATGCATTGTCTTGTGTGGCAACACATTAACTTTGTTCTTCTTGTAAGTTGCATTCCTAATAGAACTGTGTTTTATGTACTAGGAGCCCTTGTTCTTCAAAAGATATTTCTTAAGGATCCCATAACCCTTCTCAATGGCTTTGCTGTGAAAATTAGAAGTTACCTTCCTTTGACAAGTGACCTGTACTCTGTTTCCTGCTTATCAAGTATTGATAAGCCATCCTCTAAGGCTTTTAAAAGAGTCTCTGTTGAGATAAAAATTCCATAGAGAGGTATTTGGCCACTATCTTACTTTGTACTCAATTTTTATCGTTATTCCATCAGCATATTGTGGATCACCCAGATGAGTTACCTATATAGAACACTAGTAACCTATATTATTAGATATAGCCCATATATTATATGCCGATATGGATACATTATTCACACACGTTTTCATGCACTCTTTCCTTTTCTCAATTATAATACCTATCCTGATTTTCCTCTGTTATCTAGATTAGGTTCAACACTCAGTTTTGGGGAACCTGCAATGTGCTCGAAGTTCAGTTCAGCTCTGAGAATTAAAAACGAGGCCCCTGCCTTCAAGGAGATTTGGGGCAGTGGGGCAAACAGAGGTATAAATGCAGTGTTTTATATCTTCCCTAATAAAATTAGGCAAGAGGCGAGGGGTACACAAATGGAGCAGCAGTTAATTTTATCTCAGACCGGTCATGTAAAAGTAGCAAGGGAAAATTGGGTTGGCATTAGAGATTCAGGAAGTGCTCACTGCAAGGGTGAGTTTGCAGGGCTTTTGGGAGTAGAGGGAATGATGTCAGCAAAGGCTCTTGGTGGGAGTGGAGTGCTTAGGAGACGGAGACTGGTGACCTTGGTATGACAGCACTGCCCCTGGCTAAGTGTGTGGCCGCAGATAGGATATTGGACTTGGTTGAGGCTTCTTCCATCAATAGCAAAAGAAATAAAATAATTAAAAGATATACTGAAAGCACAGGTGCTAGCTCCTTTTTAAGAAGTCGAGGAATGAGTTGGAGAGAGCCGGTGGCAAAAGACAGGGCCAGGGCAGGCAGGGAGCACTGGTGTGCCATTCTAGGGCCTTCCGAACCAGCTCCATAGTTTAGGGTGACCCTGCAGAGGTTTGCAAGTTGCGAGGGCTTCCTCCGCCCTTCCATAACGTGTTGTTAATCCACTTTGTCGGGAAAAGTTAAAATACTAGATTATCAAGCCTATATCATAAAAGGAAATTATGGAGCCAAGAATGTTGGATTCAGGGGCAGAAGGAAGTGAATGGTAATATTTCTGGTATTTTTTTTTAATATATTCAGGAAAACCAAGGTCGAGACCAAGGTGCACTGTTACTTTCGAGTAGTCAAATATTATCGCTGCCAAAAACTCACTGCCCTTGAAACTATTGGCTTACTCTCAAAGGATGAAAACTTCTGGAAGGTGGTAGAAAGAGATCTTTGATCAGCAGAGTACATCAAGCCTTTTATGGATGTAATCCCCACAATGTTCCCTAAAAGCTTTGGGTCCTCAAAGAGCCCCTGACTATTATCTAAACTTGATGGAGGTAAGTGCAGGAAACAAAAAACACACAAACAAATGCCAGATGAGATACACAAAAATACAGTGAAGAGTAAAGTGCTCTTTGGGGAGATAATGATATAAAAGAATAAAATGCAATCTTGCCAGTTAATGTGGTTTGTAAAAATAACAGCTCAAGTAGGCAGCTTAAGGGAGGGGGAGAAACAAAAACAACCCGTAAGACAGCCAGGAGAAAGCAGAGCAAAATGAAGTACACGCTTGAAGAATCCAGTTTACTCAGAAGCAAGACATACTAAGTAACAGGTGTGCTATTTTTAGAATTTGTGAGGTAGGAATAAGAAACTAGGTTTCTATATTGAGCTCCACCTACTCCTCTTTTCTGAGCAGGAGAACTAATATTTGTTTAGAAAATGGCTTCTGTGTTTCAGCCAGGGGACCCAGTGTTGATCGGCAAAAAATCATTTTTAGACCCCTCAGTAAATGGGTGACTTACTGTATCAGTGGGATGCAATACTAGCCTTGTGTTCTCACAGCTCTGTTTACCCTGCCAGCCTCCTGGTGGGCTACTTGACTCATGTGGGTGCTCTGGGTGCAGACTTCATGCTGCCTGGAGCATATTCTTCTCAGCGTTGTCAGAAGCTGCAAAGGGGACAAAGCAAAAACCTCTTCAGGCATAAGGCTTAGGAAGGGACAGTATTCTTCCATTCACATTGCATGCATGTCACATGACTGAGTCTAATGTCAAAGGCAAAGGATAGTATTCTTCTCTTGTGACTGTTGGGGAAAGGAAGGGAATGTTTGCTGTACAATAACCTAGTTTCTCCCTTGGCCTCTTGGTGCCTCTATTTCTGTATCTGTACAATGGGTACAATGATGGTAACCTTAGTTTTGGGGATCTTGTGTACAAAATCACATGTACGTGTTTGCACCAAACAGTAACATTTTTAGCCTCTGCTTGACCATCTCACGCTCATACCCAGCTCATGCGTCTGTGGGTTCTCTCCTGCCCTCCCCACCACCCTGGGAGTGTTACCACCACATTACCCATCACATCAACGGAACCGCCCACCAGAGTTGCTCTTGTCCCACCACGCTTGTTCTCTTTGCTAGGTGTATGTGGCAAAGCCCCCTAGAAGCTTCACTTCGCTTATTTCTGCATTCTGTGTAGGACCTGAAGTTGTTTGCACCTGTTTGTGAAAGTTCTCCTGACTCCCTACCTCCTTCCTGTTTGTGTTTCTTTTAATTCTGTCTACATATTCAGTTCCTCCTGCTCTGAAACTCCCTTCCTTATCACATGTTGACTAGAACATATCTACTTTTAGAACTTTTTTTTTTTTCCTTTTCCTGATTCTCTGACAATGATGGTTGGAAGAAATCAGTGAAAGCTTTTTAAGCCTCTTAAAAGAAGTTATTTATAAAATTTTTAACTGATGCCTTCTGGTTTGTCATAAATTAGAACCAGAATATTTATGAATGTTGTGTCCCTGATGTTTGGCAGAAAATAAAGTTGTGTCACTGTTGGATACTCTGAGGAAGAGCCCGCTGGGTTTACGAAAGGCTGTCGTAGATCCCAGGGCTGTCATCTCTTTGGCAATGTGGTTCGAAGTTTCCCCATTTTATAGAGAGATTTTTCAGCTGCAGAAGGAGGGAAAAAAAAAAGATTTTCAACCCTTCTCACCTTTGGGGCAAATGAACTAACTGAAAATTGTCAAGCATATTCAATTGCTTAACTACAAAAGTATTCGGTTGATATTGTACTCTCTCTGGATTGCATGTGATGAGGATCGAGTCTGCCTCCCTCCTCCCTTTGGGAAAATCTTAACAATCCTGAAGAAGATCTGATTTTAGTAGCAGCCATGTGTCCCAAGGAGGACCGTTCATTAAGAGTAACCTCAGAGTGCAGGGGCATTTTTGCTTCATTTGATTTTTTAGGTGAGATGAAGCTTGTCTGTCACACTTACCAATTCTACTTTCTTCTCTGTCCTCTTCCTCTCCAACTGCCAAGTGCCCATTGAACCACTTCTCAGTTTTTTCTTCATTGTTTATCTTGGATTTGGTAGCAAGCGTTCAGGGCACCAAGGATAAGCAAGCAATGTTGTTGATGTTCTCCAAGAGTTTACAAGCTGAGTGGGCACTCCTAACAT
The DNA here is from genome assembly GCA_028533885.1 of Nasua narica. Lineage (NCBI taxonomy): Eukaryota > Metazoa > Chordata > Mammalia > Carnivora > Procyonidae > Nasua > Nasua narica. Next base: position 24,144,116 of record CM052799.1, on the reverse strand, counting down.
GCTCCGATGAACTTACCATGCAAGATGATGGCCATGGTCACCCTATGGGTTCAGTAACTGGATAGAAAAAGGAGAACAGGAAGCCTTGGGAAGCTTTCCAGCCTGATGAGCAAGGAAACTGATTCTGTTGCTGGTAACTCAGGGAATGATGAGGACAGCCACCATTTATTGGATTCCTTTTCATGGAATCCTCTGGTTAACACTGTGAGGTAAATGTCTCTTTCCCCAATAATCAGATAGGAAACTGAGGCCCGGAGATGTTAAAGAAAATATTAGGAGTCCATTGCAATTAAATGACAACAGCTAAGGATTGAAATTACACATGTTAGACTTTGAGGGTGCTTTTGAGGGAATATTAATTTTATTGCCTTTTGTAAGACCTACAAATACATAGATTTTGTGAATATGTATACTTTTAAATAGGTTTTTGATAAATTAGGAAAAAAAACCTCAGAGCAGTAGTAATAAGGGTCTAAATTCCATCGGCACTAGGAAAGAGGGCTGAATGTGAATTATATTGTTAAAAGCTATCAGGATTTGGCCTGTTGTTGATTCTAATCATAGAAAGGGAAGAGGATGAATTTCCTAGTGATACCTACAGATTAAATGCTGGGAAAATAGAAATGCCATGAATAGGACTGGCCCAATTAGAGCATAATGTGGAGGGACAAAAACAAGGTAGATTTTGGGCCCATCCAATGAGTAGTTTGGGACTCACACAGAATACCAATAGGGAAATAGGACATGGATTTAAGTGGGAAGAAGAGTAGAGAGATCTAGAGAGAACCACATACAGATACTTGTGAAAGTGACTCAGTCACTTTGGAGAGGGCTAAGACAAAAGGAAAACAACATACCCTGAAGTATAAAGTGAGGACAACAGAGCCAGGGAAGGTCGTGGAAGGCAGTGGGACATAAGGAAATGGTATATTACCTTTCTGGTGCTGGGTAACAAATGACCGCAAACCTAGTAAGGTAGTCTTATCTTCGGTTTTACTTTACATGATTTTAGTTCCCATAGTCGACTGTGGTTTATCCTCCTTCTGTTGTATTAGCTGAAGGTTACTAGTAGCCTAACACTATGTTCCAATGCCTATGTTAGTGCCCTCACTTCGTCTCATCACATAGGCATTTTATCATCTCACACCATCTCAAGAAGAAGGGTGAACACATTACAGTGTAATTCGAGAGTGAGAGCGCACATTCGCATAACGTTTATTATAATTATTTTATTACTAAGCTTTATAAGTTAAACTTTATTATAGGTATGTTATGTATAGGAGAAATAGTGTAATGGGCTAGGTAGCAGGCAGTTTCAAGCATCCACTGAGGGTCTTGGAACATATCACCCATGGGTAAGGGGAAATTATTAAAAAACCAAACTTGCTGTCTCCCTTTCCTTGGGCTAGAACCTGGCACATATTACCTGGGTTCTCTGCTAGGTATTGTTTAAATCGAAATCAAAATATCAGCTGGCTGTTTTTATCTAGGAGCATGGCAAGGGAAAGATCCATTTCTAAACTCCCTCTTGTTGGCATAATTTATTTCCTTGTGGTTGTAGGATTAACTTACGCAACATCTTGTTAGTTGTTGGACAGTGACCATTTTAACTTCTAGAAAATGTGCTTAAGTCTTTGCCACATGATTTTCTCTAAAAGCCCTCACAAGCTGGTAACTTACTTTTACTTGGGTTCCAGCAGAATTCCTTTTAGGTTTTGAGCTGCTTCTGTCTGGAAAGGCCAAACTTTCTTTTAAGAGCTCACCTGATTAGGTGAGGCCCACCCACAATAACCTCCCCTTTGATTAACTCAAAGTTACCTGATCAGATGGGGCAGAGTGTGGTTTTTAACGACATCTATGAGATCCTTCTTTGTCATATAACATAACCTAATCATGGGAGTGAACTCTATCATGTTGAATTCCTGCCCAGTATTAAGAGAAAGGAATTAGATAAGTACGTCCACCAGGTGTAGAAATCTTGGGGGCCATCTCAGTAGTCTCCTTAACACATTGGGTAGAGAGAAGAGTCTAGCAGAGCAATTTAGGTTTTGATACACTGAGTACCAGGAGATGTAGATGTGAGGAAGAAAATTGCTTGTTGCCGTTGCTGCAAGTCAATATTCTAATGGCAGAGACAGAGCCTACGGAGGAGAAAGTTGGGATGATGGATTGGTGAATAATTTTTAATGTTCTAGATAGATGGGAGGATGATGCCAGATCAAAAGGGGATGTTGGATTTATGCATTAGGGTATTTATCATACTCCGGGCAAGATGGTGGGGGGTAGAGTCAGATTTGGAGTGGCTGAGGAATGAATGATCATGAATAGTTACTAGGTGTATGTGTAGCCGAGGCTTAAAATGTTTATCACTGAGGGGAAGGAGAGAATTTAACAGAAAGTTAATGATGTAGAGGACCATTCCATCAGTTGTAGGTTTTAGAATGGTTGAGACCGTAGGATGTTTATAGCGGTAGGGAAAGAATCAGCAGTAAGGAGAAAATTAACATCTTTCCTCCCCGTTTAAATTCTACTAGCATTAAAAAAAAAATTCTACTAGTATTTTAGGAAACTTTAGCCTGATAGGTCTTTTCCTTCTCTCATTAGTAGTTCCTTTATTTAACCATTATGGACACTTCTAATTTTTACCACCATCATGGATGGTAGATACTGTCTCCTCATCTCAGGAAACTGAGGCACTGAAAGACTAATTGTCCAAGGTCAATGAGCTGGATGAACCTGAAAAGCTTGGTTCTGGATACCACACTCTTAACCACTGCACCATTGCCATCACTCTTGTGCATGAGTTTGTTGGTCTGTATTTGTATGGGGTCTCATGACACACTGGCATTGTGACTGCCATCGGGGGGAACCCTTCTAATGCTGCATACGGACTTCCCAGCCAGATGGTGAGCCCCTCGAAGGCACAGAACATGACTTTATACTGCCTTGCCTTCCTCGTGGCATTTTAAATGTAATAGATGCCAATAAATATGTATTGATTTGATTTAAGCTAGGATCCTATCATTTATTTTACTTCCTCATTTCCTTTAATCTCTATTGATTATAAAATTAATGGGGTGGTGTGTGATTTGGATTTAACTACTTAGCCTGTAACTATAATTTTATGACTTTGAACATCATGATAAATCTGTGACCTCTTTGAGGACTTTCTTGCTTTATTAAATAGAGTTCACCTAATTAAAAAAAAAGGAATGAATATATTATAGTTCTGAGAACTATTTTCAGTAAAAGATGATTGCCTGTTGACTTCTTGGATTGTGGTTGAATCTCTGAGTGATGGAGCCATGGAGTGGGATGAGACTGAATCTTGGAAAGGAGGCTCATTCATCTTTGGTAGAGGTCCTGACATTATTTTATCCTCTATCAAGTATTTTCTGTTAGTAAGGAATTAAGCAAGAGAATTTCTTTTTGATTAGTGCCAGCCACTATTTGTAATTGAGCTTAATGACCATGTTTATTTCCATGCTCAGCCCTATATTCACCTCTACTGCGGGACAATATTTTCCAACCCCTGGTGTTATGTAGGTGCTTCAGGTAGCTGCTTTTGGCCTTGATAGAGATGTGAGAAGACCATTCTGACTTTATCCATGTGCTTCCTCCACACAGGCAGGCAAATTCAGCAAGGTGTCTTCATTCAGGCCCACCTACGTCTAAGGACGTCCTCTAACTTGCCCCTTGCCTATTACAAAATATTTGCTCTAATGTTAGAAGGAAGACAGGATTAAAATTGCTTTTTGATTTATTTATGAATGCGAAAGGTGATTACTAATGAAAACTTCAGAACCTGTGGATCAGTTATTTTTGATCACCTAGATGCACTAGAAATAAAGAAAAACCTTACTGCTAGAGATGACACTCACCAGGGAAGTTGAATTTTATGGCATTTTTTTTCTTTCAGTATGGTACATAAAGTTACTTCTCTGTGTTCTTTTTCAAAGCGGTTGTACATGAAGTAAGCATCAAGATAGTTATCCCCTGATGACTGCGCAGCGACATTTGATCAACAAAGAGGAGACTGCTTTTATTTCATTGTGCTCCCATGTATTTGGGGCACAATTGTGCTCGAGAGTTGGGTATGTGCAGGTGGACAGATGTGTGTACGTGTTAGTGCCTCAGAGAGCAAGAGATTATGATTGATTTGAAACCAAAGTTTCAGGATGTAGAAGGTTAAAGATGACCAGGCAGAATAGTAGAGTGATGAGTTTCTAACCGGAGCTTTGCAAGCTCTTCAAGAAATACTTTGTTTCATTTGTTCTCTTTGTGAAACAGTATTTATCTTCCTGCATCCAAAAGCTTTGAGGTTCCTGCAGATTCATTTTCTAATATTTTCAAGACATGTTTTCCAATGTCAGCCAGTCTTTCCCCCAGCATGTTCTGTATCGAGAAGAATGATTAAGAGCACTGACCTTCCGTTCAAATCTTGGCTTACAGCTGTGTGACTTTGGCCAAGTGACTTTATCTCTCTGTGCTTTAGCGTTCTCATCAGGAAGATAGGAATATAAAGTAGTAATTACGCTTTTCCAGTTATTACAGGATTAAAGGAGTTACTGCTTTCAAAGTGTTTAGAATAGAAACCTAGTATACAATTGGCTCCATACAAGTGTTAGCTCTTAATTGCTATAGTTATTGTAATACGTTTATAACTGAAGAGGAAAAGCAGGGAGGAATACAACATGAGTGGTATCATTGCCAATTTAGTATCGATTTTAGCTTTTGGAAAGAATGAGAAGAAAAAGATGGGGGAAGTGGTTTTCTTATGGTATTAGGGAAATGACACTTAAAAGGGGATATAGATAATCACTTACAAGAAGTTAACTATGGGCTTTTAGTTTCCTCACCTTGCCCATGAAACCCCACAGGAGTGTGGGACTGTAGTCACGCTGATGGTCAGCCGTGTTGCTTAGCTGCACCAGCATGGGTAGGAAAAGGCATGGTAACCAGCTCTGATAGCTTTGGATTAATACTTGCACCATTGCCTTAAAGACCCGAGGCATATGTTATACAGTTAAGTTAAAGCATGTAAGTAATCAGGAAAGTTGGATCTTAGTCTTGAGGGATTATCAGGTCGAAACGTGTTCCTAAACACCTCGATTAGGCTGTTGTGCTAACACATCATTTCTATGAAGTCCCTGGTATCTCATACTTAAAAATCAGAGAAGAACACTAATTTTTCTATTTTCTTTGGGTGATCATAATAAGCATGCTTTAGACAGTCTGATGAGAGAGTTGGCACTGTTCCTCATGCCCTGTGTTCAGTTACATGTGTTGGTGATGAGGTTCTATGTCCTAGGCAGTTAACCCAATGCAGAGAGTTTAACTGTAAAGGAATTTATTGGTTTGGATCATCTGAACATAGTGTGGGCTTCAGGATAGGTTGGCTCAGCAGCTCTGTGAAGTCACCATGAACCTGAGTTCTCAGTGTCTCTGCTGTGCCATGTATGGTGTTTGCCTCATTTCAGGCCAGCCTGTCTCCTAGTCCTGGGACGCCTGCTGGGGGAAACTGACGCTATGTGTTCTCTTGTGTACATTTAGAGAAATAAGAACTTTTAACACACTTTATTCCATTTTAAGATTTCTCTTCCATAGTAAAGAGGAGATATTATCATAACACTACCTGAAGAGTGTAGATAAATCATTTTAGTGGTAGATCTCATTCCAGGAGACAAAAGAGGGCATCACACAATATTTGTATTAAAAATTGGGCCAGGAGCGCGTGGGTGGCTCGGTCGGTTAAGCATCTGCCTTTGGCTCAGGTCATGATCCCAGGGTCCTGGGATGGAGTCCTGCATGGGGCTCCCTGCTCAGCAGGGGAGTCTACTCTTTCCTTTGCCCCTCCCTGCCACTTGTGCTCACCCTCTCTCTCTGTCCCTATCCCTCTTTCTCTCGCAAAAATAAGTAAAATCTTTTTTTAAAAAGTCTATTAAAACAAACAACCAAACCAAACAAACAAACTGGGCTGAGTCTGCTGGCACTGAGAGCCCTGAAGTAGGTTCTTAGAAGCCATGTTGAGGAATTTGGATTGTAATTTGGATTGTATCCTTAGCATGATGGAAAATCATGGAAAAGGTTCAATATGTTGAGTTACATGATGGGATTAGGATTTTCATTTGAGGAAAAAACAAACACACACCCAGGGAGCTGTTTGGGGAAAAGACAAGAGGAGAAGACTAGTGTGTTACAGAGACTTGAATCCTCTCTGTTAAGAGATGAAAGCCATTTCTATGTATAACACCTCACCAGGGAAAGACATGCCAGTTTCAATCTGAGTTATTGCAGTTGTCTTTTAAATTGCCCTTGAGTTTATGTAAATCACCATTGATTGTCCTTCAACAATAGCAACAACAAAAAATGAGAATGTTGTAAAGAACAAATATCGATTCTTTTAGATACTTAAAAAGTGATAAGATGTGAAAAGAGCTTCAAAAACCTTAGGACAGTTATGGAAGGGAGCCGCTTTAGAGGACGTGTTCTGTATGGGGACACGCAGATATCTTATCTGAACACTGCTTGATCCCACGCATTGCAGTGCTGGCTTACAAAATTGATTCTTTGCAAAACCGCCCAGAGTCAACAAATCTATTGCCTGTTCTCTCCTCCTGTGTCAGGCTTCGGCATGTACATCATTGGGATATTTTCCCCCACCAGAGTTTGGACTTTGGGACCTATGATAAAGAATGAGAACTAATAGGAATGGGAAAAATGCCACTCGACTCAAAGAAATATGATACCACATAGGAGCAAGCTTAAGAGGCTGAGATTTTGATGGGCAAGACTTATAATTGGTCAGGAAATTTAAAATGCGGAAGGTTTTAAGGTGTCAAACTCGGCCCTTGGGCTTCCTAAAAACTCTGCAGCCTGTGAGTGTACCCTTTAAAATGGATCTCTGATCTCTGACCTTATTTCTCCTGAGTGACTCCAGGCTGGAAGCACCTTCCCAAATAAGGTCTTCTGCCACCCCTCAAAACTAGTTGCTCTGCATCCCCTGGGGTCTTCACACCCATGGTGAACAAGAGTGGCGCTTCCCCCAATTTACAGGGGGGAATAATTTAACAGACTGTCCTCCAATTCTAGTTATTCAACCTTAATATTTTAAAACTATTTGGTGCTAGCTCCCAAATAAGCAAAATGTAGCAAATTGATATTAATAGGAAAATAATTAGAGAAAGTTAAGTTGGAAAAAAAACTGGCTTTTCTGGGCTGTGTCTGGTATTTTATGATAATAGTGCTTCGATAGTAATAAATAACACACCGTGTGTTAATTATACTGAAAAATGAAGAAATGCTGTAACTCCTCTATAGGAAAAAATAGAATATCTAATATAAAAATAAAATAATGGTTTTTACATAATTACATATATTTGTATCATGATTTTCTCCTTAAGTTGAAACATTTCCAGTTCACAGGATAAAATTGAATGTCACTATTTAATAGTGTTTTGCAAAAATAATTAAAATTTCTAGGTTTCATCTTCTGAAGCTGTCTGAAAACATCTATGCTACTGAAATTGAACCCACTTAGGCTAAAATGTTTATTGATTGAACTGAAGTCAATAAATGAGTGAATCTAGGAGCCAGAGGCAGCCTTTTCGGGGATGGGATTCAGAATCCAGAGAGGTTATGAGGCTAGATACAGTAAATCAGTGAAACCAGACCAAACCTGGCAGCTAAACAGTAGAAGTAGAGGAAAACAGAATGTGGAGTTAAAGCAGCAAAAGTCAAAAGCCATAAAGCAAAGATAGATGGAGGTGGTAGAAACAAATGGGTCCCAAACCACCGAGCAATATTTCCTAAATGCCAATGAAGGAAAGCAGTTTTTCTAGCCATCTCATCAAAACTGTCATTGGTCAAAGCTTTATTCTCCCTTTGGAAAAAAAAAAAAAAAGGAGGGGAGGCAGGGAGAGGGAGAAATCTTAGTTCTTTATGGACATAATTGTGTGCGCTCTCGCTCTCTTTCTGTCAAATAAATATATAAAAGCTTTAAAGCATATGTTCCCCTTAACAGCCTTTCAAAGTATGTGTTTGACCATATGCAAATTAAAATGCAAACAATAACCTAGGTTAAAAAAAATTTAATTAATTAAAAAAAATATGTATAACCTGACAGAAATAGTTAAGCCACTTAAATGCCAAGATCCTCCATAAGAGATGTTTTTTTTAAAAAGTCAGCCAGATGAAGTGGGCAATGAATGTGGATGGGCAATTACAGAACAGAAAAATTCAAATGATCAGTATAAAAGGAAGGTATTAATCTCAGAATTGCTAAGTAAAATAACAAGATTTTTACCTACAAATTGGGCAAAACTAAAAAATACCTAACACACTAGTTAGAATTGTAGAGAAATGTTGGGGGCAGTTTATACTGCTTAGTAGTTTGATATCATTAATATCAAATCATATCATCATTTTCAATTAAAATATTTTGAATTAAAAATATATCTCTAATACAACAGTATGATCTTTATAAATTTATTCTGTGTAAAAACTACAAGATTATCCATTGCAACATTGTTCATAGTAGCAAAAATTTGAAACAAAATGAATTTTGATCAATAGATGGTTGAATAGACCATGATATGTCTATACTATAGATTATTATAAGATTAAAGGTGAGAATATATATTTGATGTGGAGGTTTGCACATGATATATAAAATTAGCAAAGCAATGTAGCCAATGGGTGGCTCAGTGGGTTAAAGCCTCTGCCTTTGCCACAGGTCATGATCTCAGGATCCTGGGACCGAGCCCTGCATCGGGCTCTCTGCTTGGCAGGGAGCCTGCTTCCTCTTCTCCCTCTGCCTGCCTCTCTGCCTACTTGTGATCTCTCTCTCTCTCCCTGTCAAATGAATAAATAAAAGTTTAAAAAATAGCAAAGCAAGTTACAGGTAATGTGTACAGCATGATGCCTTTTTTTTTTTTTTTTTTGGTTAAAATAAAACAAAACCTATATATTTGTGATTATGGGGATATAGTTAGGCACAGTGTAAAACATATCAGACTGGAAGTTAACTTTGAAAGTGGTCTGAGAGGAAAGAATGAAAGCCAAAAAAAGAAAGAAAAGAAAGAAAAAGAAAAGCAAGATTCAGAATTCTCTAAACCACTTGATCCCATACCTTTAGATTTATCTACATTTCCAAGGATTAGAAGGTAATATAACAGACTTTTGAGATTGGTAGTGGAATTATGGGTGGTTTTAATTATCTTCTGGTACTTATTTTTTATCTTTGATAAAATGGCATGAATTCTATAATTGGAAAAAAATGAAATTTATTTCAAAACTAAGGGTAAAAATATTAATACTATTATCTCTATCTTACCCATAAGAAAGCTGAGCCTCACCAATAAGTGTACCTCTCCTGGACTCCAGATAGTACACAGTGGAGATATGATTAGGTTTCACCAAAATGACAGAAATTTTTAGATCACTATGGAAAGACAATTACAAGTAAGAAATTAGAGAAGGAACAATTTCAGCAAAAAAGAATATTAAAGGAAAAAAACAAACCACAAATGTGCTAATGGAACTGTCGGCTACCAAGAAAAGCCCACCTCACCCCCATCACCTTCAGACCACAGCCGAGAATTAACTCATGTTAGAAACAAGGTGGTCTCTGATGCCCTTGATCTATAACAGAGAGAAAAAATTTCAGGAATGTAAAAACGAAAAATTTAGGGGCTCAAAGTGGTGTTGGAAGGGGGTGGGGCACGGGGGCTGTGCCGTTTCTTGCCCCCATTTCACATTTGGCAAATTAGAAAAAGCAGCGATTAAGGGAAGTTCGCATTATGGCTGCGACAAGATGAGGCTCTGAGCTAATGATGATGGAGAGGGGACTGTTCACAGCACTTGCTAAGCCGAGGGCTGCTTCATAGTTACTAAATCATTTAACCCTCACAACAGTTTGATGAGGTAGGCACCGTTAGCTCCACTGTGCACACGAGGAAATGGTGTGAAGCAAAATGTACTAACTTGTCCGAGAAGACGGGGCTCGGAAGCGGTGGATGTGAGATTGGCGGTTGGGCCGTTTGCCTCTGGGGAACGTGATTTAAAGGGCTGTGCTCTGCCCTCTCTGGGTGAGAAGTGACCACAAAAACCATACAGACCATTTGGGACTCCTACTTTCCATTGGGACTAAAGGTGACAGAATTAATTGGCTTCTAAGACCTTCTAGTTCAGCTTAGGTCAAGATTTCAGGGTTGTCACGTCGAGCCCGGAGTCAGGCTCTGAGCTCAGTATGGAGTCTGCTTCTCTTTCTCTTTCTGTCTCCCTTGGCCTCTCCCCCGACTTGCGCACTCTCTCTCTAATAAGTAAATCTTAAAGAGGGCACCTGGGTGGCTCAGTGGGTTGAGCCTCTGCCTTCGGCTCAGGTCATGATCTCGGGGTCCTGGGACTGAGCCCCTCATTGGGCTCTCTGCTCAGCAGGGAGCGTGCTTCCTCCTCTCTCTCTGCCTGCCTGTCTGCTTGTGATCTCTCTCTCTGTAAAATAAATAAATAAAATCTTAAATAAAAAAAAAAAAGACTTTGTAGTTGTATATGTTTTCAGAGCCCTTTTTGTGTGTATACAAATCTAAAGATGTATAGATACAGATTTGGGGTGTTACTTTTACAAAATGTAGATGACCATATGCTGTATGTTCGGCAGCTTACTCTCTTGAACTTGGTCTCTCACAGACTACTTGCTCTGTCAGTAGATGTAGATCTTCTTCAGTATTTTTAACTGCTGTGTAGTATTCCATGATGTGCAATTGCTCATGGAGTTATTTCTTATTCCTTGTGTTGCTGGACTAAGCAAATGGAAATGAAGAAGGATTTCATTTCTGCCTCCAGCTCTACCTCCTGCTGGAAAAGGAGGAGAGTTACTAGCTGACTTTTAATTAACTTTAAGAAGAGTTGAATATTATTGAGGTTCAATACCATTTAAGAGAAGTAAGAAATATGTCGTGATAACTGTGCTAATTGTCTCTGAGAGAACTATGTGTCTATATTTAATATGGAATATATATTAATCGGACATTATATGACATTACATAAAATGCATATCATATAATTTTATGACCTAATATGGTAATAATTTAGCATATATTTAAAGCCTTCTCTTGAAGCCTTCTTGGTTTCTGATTTTTGCAGTGTTGCTTTATTTAAGGTGAGATAGAGGAGGGTTTTGGGTATATTGCGTCACCACAATGCTATCTCATCTTTCAGCTAAGATTACAAAATGTAGTGATTAATTTAGTGCACACAGGTTAGCAGCCTTTTATAATAGTAATTGCAACAAGAGGCCCATTTGTGCCCCATAAAATACAAACCCGCCTGCTTTATTTATTGAACGAATGTACATCTTAGGCACTTGTTTCCTTCGTAGAAGATGCTGCTGTGTGTGAAGCTCTGAGTGACTCACATGGGGGTTCATAAAATACTCCATAGATTTTGGTGATGTTGGAGACCTTGTGGAAGGAGACTAACGTGAAAATGAAGTCAACTTCACAGACCTCTGGGATCCATTACAGCCCGAGATGCTCTTAACACATAATTAGCCAGGGGTGTTAATCATGTTTAACAGGTGTTGAGAAATGAACTGAGACAAGGTATCTGCTGTCACCACTTTCTTCTCTGCTTTGGTTAGGTGAGCTAATGCCATCGGAGCCCCTCCACCGCCCCAGGCCCCATGCACACACTCTGAAACGTGACTCCGCATTGTATTTTCTGCACGTTGTCGTCAGTCTCTTGATCATTGAGGTTGGTGACATTCACAGTAAAAAATCCACAAGGAATCTGTCTGAAAGTCCCCAGGAGTGCTCTTCATGAATGCATGTTCCTTGGCTTTATTCTATTTTCCTCACCTTTTTTCTCATTCAAGCCTGTATCTGACTTGTCTGTGGGTTATTGAGAGGCACATGCAAGCTTCTGTGAATGGCAGGTAATTCCATCTCAGCAAACGAGCTTCTTCTGTCTCTGGGGTCAGAAAGTGTCAGACCAAAAGCAACCCCCTCCTCCTTTTACACATGTCCTCACTGCTTCAGTAGTGCAAGAGTGAAAACCTCTGTGCTCAGTCTCCTTTCAGCTCTTTTCGTGAATCCAGTCTCGTGGAACAAAATGGAAATAATACAGCTAAAAACTATCCTTTTACACCACTAACCCTCCTCCTGGTCCCTCCTCCTCACCCCTCCTCTTGCGAACAGTTTGTGCTAATTCTTCCAAACTTTTGAAAGAAAAGCAATTGCTTGCCAGAAAAATGTTCCATAGAAAACATAAAGCATTGCTAAATTGGAATTTTTTTTTTTTTTGCTTTTGTTCTTAGTTACTGGAATCATACTGTGGAGCTGCAACTTTTTCAGTGACTAGTTTGTCTTTTATATGAGGATCTTCAGAATTACTTTCTTCTTTTTTACGAGCATTGCATTTCAGACTACAGGTATGCCAGAATTTAGTTAGCCATTTCCCTGTTGATGAACTGATGGCGTGTTTCTAGGTTTTTCACAGTTAGACCAGCCACTCAGACAAAGCCAAACCACTGCTGTTTTTGTGTGGCCCACAAGCTAACAATTACTTTCCATTTTTAAATAGCGGGGGAAAAAAATAAGAGGAATATTATTTCTTGACATGGGAAAATTATATGAAATTCAAATATCGGTGTCTTTAAATAAAATTTTACTGGAACACAGCCATGCTCATTCATTTATGCATCATCTGTGGCTGCTTTTCTACTTCCCCTGGCTAATTTGAGTTGTTTCCACAGAGACTGGAAGACTTGCAAAGCCTAAAATATTCACTATTTGTCCCTTTACAGAAAATGTTTACTGACTTCTGTTCTAAGGTCAATAAGAAGAACAATTTCTGTATCACACAACTAAAAATCTTAATAAACTTCCAAATGCTCTTTAAGTGGTTGTATAAATTTGCAGTGTGTAGCAAAAAATACTTATTTCTCTATATTGTTGCCATTTAAAAAATATTCTATCAAAGTTGCATCTCACCTGCCTTAATGGGGGGGTGATAATGGCATTTTGCTATTCTAGTTAGTTTTGCTCTTTCCTACTTCTAATATGGTCGGTCTCATCTTTTCATTATTTCTTGGTCTTCCGTGGGTTTTCTTTATTTTTATAATGAAATCACATGCCTCTTGGGGGTAGTAATAACCAAGAAGTGAAAATACCATTTACAGAACTGCCCTATGCTAGGTACTCTGCTGAGTACTTCATGGATGGTATTTTAAATGAGTACTACAGGAACCCCTGAGGTAAGTAGTAGTATCATCTCATTTTATAGATGAAAACAGTGAGGCTCAGAGAGGTTAATCATTTACCCATGGTCACACAGCTCATCTACAATAGGGTCAATTTTTTTTAAAAGATTTATTTATTTATTTATTTATTTATTTATTTATTTATTTGAGAAAGAAAGAGAGTGAGAGAGAGCATGGGGAGGGAGAAGGTCAGAGTGAGAAGTGGACTCCCTGTGAAGCTGGGAGCCCGATGTGGGACTCGATCCTGGGTCTCCGGGATCATGACCTGAGCCGAAGGCAGTTGCCCAACCAACTGAGCCACCCAGGCGCCCCGATGTGGGACTCGATCCTGGGTCTCCGGGATCATGACCTGAGCCGAAGGCAGTTGCCCAACCAACTGAGCCACCCAGGCGCCCGAATTTTTTTTTTTTAATGTAGGTGTTCAGTCTCTGCTTCTGTGAGTGTAGGATAAATAAGCATACAATTAGTAGAAAAAACTTGAAGTTAGGAACCTTGTTTCTGAGCCATGCTCTTGCTTGTCCTGCACCCATGAAAATTTTCAGGTAGCCAAGGATCTTTCAAAGTCTCAAGACATAGTTAAACCTTGCTTCTCTTTAATTCAGAAGTCTATATCATCTAATACTTTAGGGGAACCTGTAATTGCCAAAAATCACTTAATGATTGTTGTGGTTTCACAAAGGCTGGCAATCACGAGCTCAGTGTAGTCAAAGCAGATCTATTATTGGAGGCAAAAACCTTCAGTTCACATTTTGGCTCTCTGACTTACCTGCTACGTGACTTTGGCCAAGTTATTTTGCCTTGCTAGGTTCCTTCCCCCGCCCCCTGCTTGCTTAAATATGAATGACAATATTATTCCAGATTAAAGGAGGGGCTTTGAAGATCTGCCGAGTGTAGTACCTGGCATATAATAGTCCTTCAATGACAGTTGCCTCTCTATCAATTGCATAAGGCATTATTTTGAGATAACTTTGCCCTTGACAGGGAAACAGGACTAACCTACGCTTTCGTCAAACTGTAGTACTCCCTCTCTCCCACAGCAGAATGCCTGAGGATTTCTACCAAAATGCATATTCTTGTGTTCCGTGTTGTCTGATGGCGTCAGGAGCTCTGAGGGTTGTTTTTGGATTTCAATCCTTCCAGCAGGTTTCCAGATGATTTTTGCACAAAATGAGAACCAATCACCAAACCCTCAAAATTCTGATGGCTTTCTCCGTTAACAGAGATGCCGCCTTTGCCATAATGGTTACAAGGTCACATGTTTAAAGGCAGTTGTCACCCTTTGGACTCTTTTATCTTTTCTATGAAATATGCTGTGAGAACATTGAGTTCTTTGGATGATAGAGGCTGTGTTAGTTTAGGAACACCTTGTAAAATACTTTGTTTGATTTTGAAGTCGGTTCTTTGCATTCCTTGATGGATTTCTTACAGGTTCTTAGATTGGAAGAGGGTGGTAGAGAAACAGCCTGACTATATAGACTGACTCCGTGTCCTAGACCGGTTTTGCTTTGGCACCAACACCATCAACCTTCATTTGTTAGGACATCTAGAATTCCGTGCCTCCTCTTTCAGCCTCGGTTCCTGTAACTCACGTTCACGTGCCTGCATGCTTCTGGGTGAATTTTCAAAGTATGTGTCCCAGTCTAGAGGCATCAGAAGCACTATGTCTGGGAACTCATTGGAAATGCAGATTCTCCGCATGACTGTTGAGTCAGACGTTTAGGGGTGAGGGTGAGACTCTGCAATCTGTTTAATAAGCCGCCCATGTGATGTTGACGCATGCTCAAGTTTGAGAAGCAGCGGGAGTCTAGGGTTCCAAATCCTCGGCCTTTTCTGCCGATTTGAACTAAATACCTCCCTCCCTGGTCTCTCACCTGTCTTGCTTGTCTTTTTCACTGCACCTACTAGGTTTCCTTCATGCTCTATCACCATTTGCAGTTATTTATTTATTTATTTATTTATTTATTTACTAGATCATAAACTTTGTAATTGCTAAAAATCATACCTATTTCCTTCACCAGTATATGCTCCAGCAGTGCCTGGTAGATGTTAAAAAAGATGGATGAGTGAATGATCAGGTAATATGGAGTGACTGAGGTTATATTTCTTCCCATCTGCTTTATTTGTTTTTTTGGGGTTTTTTTTGTTTTTTTTTTTTTTGCTTGTTTGCTTTTTTTTTGTTACTGATGTAGACAACCACACACTCTGTTTCATAACTAATGTGTAAACAGTTTATGGGAAACACACACCCACCCACCCACCTACCCACCCACCCACCCTTCCTGCGGTCAGCTTGCTCCAGGGCTTTTAAATCCAGTGGCGTTATCTTTACCATTACAGATACTTCGATTTCAGGACAGAGACTGCTGGATTCACTTCACATGCACTCAGTAAGGAACTAACATGTAGCACAGCAGGTGCTGACAGCTAGGAATGGGGTCGGCATGATACTTCTTGAGCCAGACCTTTAGCTTTGTTGACCCAGCAATTCTGGTGTCCTGAGCTATGCCCCATTGCCATAGTTAAACTCAGGGAAGATATTCTGTATGTCTGCCTTGGTCTTCCTCAGTGTTTCTCCCCCCTTGCCCTCCTGCCCCCCACCCCGCCCTCCACCCCCCAGCTTCGCATCTTACCCTCTCTCCAATGCTCACTTGAACCCTTTATGATTCATTAACTCCTTGATGGCCATCCCTTCTATTTTGCAAGTGTTTCCCCCCTGGTTCACGCTTCCAATATTAAGAGCTGGGGAAAATTATTTGCTGCATGGATGTAAGAGAATGTCCTGCCTCCTAAAAATCGGCTCTTTTCCCTTGTATCAGCAGGAGCAGCAGGAACACAGGTTTGAGAAGTTAGATAGGGATTTGAATTTCTGCTCACCCCCTTCTTGGGTGAGAGGCTTTGAGCCAGGGTCTTTGCTTCCTGCAGCCAGAGTTTGCCCGTCTGTAAAATGGAGATAATGGCCACCTTCTGGCACAGCTGTGAGGATGGGGGGGCTTTGCAGAGGAATACATTCCTCCTTGGTGCTCAGGGTATGGCTCTTAGAGTCGACAGATATCAGGTACAATTCACGGATCTCGGGAACAACTAGGAGCACTAGAGAGAGAGAGATTTGTAACAGGCCTCATTAAAAATCAAATTTAAATCTTGGCAGAAAGAAGGAAGGTGGAGACTGAATCTCTGAGGGGAAGTAAATGTGAAACTGGTCTTTCTTTTCTTTTCTTGCACACTGTTGAGAAAAGTACCTGCTAATGGATTGTGAGGAGTGCAAAGCTAATGCATGTCCCTCCCCCACTACTCCCCTGCCCTCCTCAGAATTCTTCTTAAATAGATGATAATAAACTTTCCTCATTTTATCTTGCTAATCATTCCAGGCTAAAATCCTAAAAGGGAAGATAACACAGGTGAAAAGGTATTCCTCCCAAATAATAAAGAAAAAGATTCTGTTTGTGAAATGTTTAAAACATGTGTTCCAACATAACTCTCGTAAGGAGTCCTCCTGCAGCTTTCCAGAGGGAAAAGTCAGATTCATAGCTCCTTAGAAACTACTTCTAGAGATTTGAGCATTGTCGAGTCGATCCAGCTCAAATAGGTTAATGGCAGGACATTTGGATCTTTCCTCTTTTACCTCAAATTACACAGCGTATGAGGTTTGTTGAAAGCATTTTCTTTTTTATAACCACTGTCGGACACATTTTTTTCTTGACCTGGTCTAAAGCATGATTTTAAGTTCTTACCTTGCCAATCACAAAATAGACCAGCCTCCTCCCTGTCATTCGCATTATGTGGCAAGTAAACAACATTCAGCTGGACGGACGTAATCCAGAAAGTTCAGCCAATGCATCGCCATTAGGTCCAGGAATACAATATACATAGTAATTAGCAGGGGCTGTATGAACCCTACAGCACTTGGCACTTGCTCAGAGATTTGGTAAATGGCTGTGTTCCTGGGAATCTGTACTCCCCTAGCATTGTAGTAGGATTATTGTCCTTCTGGACACATTAAGTGGATTATTTTGTTAGAGGAGGAGAAGCCATGAAAAATAATGTACCATTCTCCCCCGTCCCCCCTTAGCAGATGCTTATTTCTTTGATAATTTCCAAGTTGAAATGAGAAATAAGAAAAGCTTTCCTTCTTAACAAGAGGCAAAATGTCTTATTGAATAGACTGGGGAAAACCAATTAATCAGATTTAAGAACTAGTTTCAGACTTTTCTGATTTGTAAAGATATTGGCATCAATACCTTATAATTTAGAGTACTTGGGAGCTCAGATCCTCATATGCTGGTGCAGAGAGAACCCCATTATGTTTCTGTAAGTGACATTACATCTTAAGTACACATAGGAGAAGTTAATGCTTCTCCAACTTCTCTCAAATGTTTCTGCCTCTCAGGGACCTTGGGCACACTAAAGTTTTCCTGCCTGCCTCAGGATCTTTGAATCAGGGGTTGACAGGAATGTAGCTGTGTTTTCTAAAATGAAACTTTCTGTCTTTTTACTCCATGTAGGGAAAAAAAAAAAAAAGATCTTGGATTATAGTGTGTTTATTTGGAGAGAGTGACTAAATAAGCAGAATGCTTATGAGAAGAGAAGCCAGCCTGTAGATATCAACCTTTTTTTCTGTTTTTTTTTTCTTCTTCTCTTTTTTACTTTTTGACCCCTTTACCATCACCCAACACTCATCGACCACTGGCAGCCACCAATCTCTTCTCTGTATCGATTTCTATGAACTTGTTTTTGTTTTTAGATGCCACATATAGGAGAGATTGGAAGTATGTCTCTTTGTTTGTCTGACTTACATTACTTAGCACAAGGCCTCAAGGTTCATTTATGTTGTCACAAATGGTAGGATTTTCTCATTTTTTATAGCTGAATAATACTCCGGTGTATATGTATGTATACCACATCATCTTTGTCCATTCATCCATCAGGGGACACTTAGATTGTTGCCCTCTCCTGGCTATTGTCAGTATTGCTGCGATGAACCTGGAAATGCATGTATCCTTTCCAGTAAGTGGTTTTATTTTCTTTGGGTAATTACACAGAAGTGGAATTGCTGGATCCTATGGTAGTTCTATTTTAATTTTTCAAGGAAACGCGTATTATTTTCCAAAGTGGCTGCACCACCTAACGTTCTCAACAGCAAGTGCACAAGCATTCTCTTTTATACACGTCCTTGTCAATACTTTTTTCTTTTTGGTAATAGCCACTTGAACAAATGTGAAGTGCTAGCTCATTGTGTTTTGACGTATATTTCCCTGATTAAAGATGATGAGCATCTTTTCACATGCCTGGGAGCTATCTGTATGTCTTCTTGCGAAAAATGTCTGCACGGATCTTCCGTCCATTTTTTAAATTGGTCATTTGCTCTTTGGTAGTTCTTTATATATTTTGAGTATTAGCCCCTAATCAGATACATGATCTGTAAATACTGTATCCCATTCAATAGATTGCCTTTTCATTTCAATGATGGTTTTCTTTTCTTTCCCTTTCCTTTCTTGACTCCCTTGTGGGGCTCGAACTCTCAGACTCATGATGCCAAGATCAAGAGCAAGAGTCTCATGCTGTACTGATTGAGCCAGCTAAGCTTCCCTTCATGATGGTTATCTCTGCTGTGCATAAGCTTGTTAGTTTCATGCAGTCCCTTTTGTTTATTTCTGCTTTTGTTGTTTTTGTTGTTAGATTAAAAAATCATCACCAAGACCTATGTCAGGAGCTTATAACTTACGTTTTTCTAAGAGTTTTATCCTTGCAGATCTTATGTTAAGGTCTTTAATCCATTAATAGTTAATTGTTGTGTATGAACAGATCTTATGTTCAGGTCTTTAATCCATTAACAGTTTCATTATTTTGCATGTAGCTGTCCAATTTTCCCAACACCATTTATTGAAGAGACTGTCCTTTCCCTGTTGTATATTCTTGGCTCCTTTGTCATAAATTAATTGACCATATATGTGTGGGTTTATTTCTAGGTTCTCTCTTCTCAATGATCAATGTGTCTGTCTTTTATGCCAAAACCATTCTGTTTTAATTAGCGTAGCGTTGTAATGTAGTTTGAAATCAAGAAGTGTGATGCCTCCAGCTTTGCTCTTCTTTCTCAAGATTACTTTGGCTATTGAGGGCCTTCTGTGGTTCCATACAAATTTTAGGATACTTTGTTCTAGCTCTGTTAAAATACCATTGGGATTTTGAAAGGTATTGCACCAAAACTTTGTGTAGTACAGGCACTTTAACAATATTGATTCTTCCAATCTGTGAGCATGGAATACCTTTCCATTTATTTATGTCTTCTTCAATTCCCTTCATTAATGTCTTACAGTTTTTAATATATAGATATTTCATCTCATTGGTTAAATGTATTCCTAGGTATCTTATTCTTTTTGATGCAGTAAATGGGACTGTTCTCTTAATTTCTTTTTCTGATAGTTTGTTATTAGTATATAGAGCTGCAACAGATTTTTGTGAACTGTTTTATATCCTGCAACTTTATGAAATTTATTCTAAAAGGTTTTTTTTGTTGGAGTCTTTAGTGTTTTCTCTATATAATGTCGTCTTCAAAGAACAACATTTTAACATTTTCCTTTCCCATTTGGATGCCTTTCATTTCTTTTACTTGATTAATTGCTCTGGCTAGGACTTCCACTAATTCATTGAAAGTGCCAAGAGTGGGCATCCTTGTCTTGTTCCTGATCTTAGAGGAAAAGCTTTTAGCTTTTCATCTTGAGTAAGATATTGGCTGTGGGCTTGTCATACATGGCTTTATTATGTTTAGTCGTGTTTCCTCTATATCTGCTCTGTTGAGAGTTTTTATCATAAGTGAATGTTGAATTTTGTCAAATGATTTTTCTGCATCTCTTGATATGAACATAAGACTTTTATCCTTTATTTTGTTGCTGTGGGGTATCTTGTTGACTGATGTGTGGATATTGAACCATCCTTGCATCTTTAGAATAAATCATACTTGATTGTGGTATATAATCCTTTTAATGTATTGTTCAGTTTATTTATATAAGCCTCCTAAATAACATTTGAAAAATTAATCTTAGGATCTTGAATCTTAAGTCCCATTCAGTAGTTTTCCAGGAAAACTACTTAACCCATTAACTTTAGTTTTTAAAACAAAATGAAGAATATATTGTTTATCCTACATATAGAAATTCAACTCTGTCTTTTAGCACAATTGTGTGAATAATTACCCGTGTGCATTTTAAGTAGTTATCTATAAAGTGTTATCTGCTTATGTCAATTGTTTTTAAAGTAATGATTCAAATTCTCTATGAATTTTATCTTTTGTCAGTTAACATTTTATTATTTTTTTTAAGATTTTATTTATTTATTTGACAGAGAGAGATCACAAGTAGGCAGAGAGGCAGGCAGAGAGAGAGGGGGAAGCAGGCTCCCTCCGAGCAGAGAGCCCCATGTGTCGCTGGATCCCAGGACCCCGAGATCATGACCCGAGCCTAAGGCAGAGGCTTTAACCCACCGAGCCACCCAGGCACCCCTCAGTTAACATTTTAAATAATTTCTTGCAGTACTTGTATCCACAGTAATATCTTATGAGAATCTATTGATAATTACTTGATGAGAATGAAATGAACTTGTGTCAGGATTGTAACTAAAAAGGCCCAGTGTAATCAGGTGTTTTGTCTTCCTTTCTCCTCTTTAGATGTAGACTTTCTCTTCAGTATTCTGTTGAACTCCAGAGAGGCTTCCAATTATTCAAAATTATCTGCTGTTTTTACTATCTGGGTAACCATGTATTCCTGTTTTCTTCTTGATGGTAAATAACTTTACCAAAATTGGGCAGAAATGTTCTCTCTAGATGTAGCTGGTGAGCAGCCATATCAAAACTTCACATCACTGATCTTTTTAAATTTTACCTAAGCATTCAGCTAAATAATAACAGATTCTTAATATTCTGGATTATCCTAAATTTGCTTTTTTCCCCTTAACTTCACTCATAGTGTCAGAATTTTTAAGCATCAAAATGGCATTTTTGTTCTTAAGACGTTGTTTTTGCTAATTTGTTTTTAAATTTTCCCATTTTTAAAAGTTGAGTGCTTTTATTATTAAAATTAAAAGCTTTTTAAACTTTGCTTATGGTGACCAGCCCTATGGGATGCATACCATTTGCATATCCAACAGAAAACCTAAAGTAGTTGGGTGTTACATAGAAGTATTTAGGATTGTTCATTGAATTGCGTTATTGTGAAAAAGGGAGGTTTTGCACTGTTTTGATGATAAACTATTCCTTTCCTATTTATTTTAACTGAAAAATAAGTTGTTATTCCAAGGAAGGATAACTTTAGATGTTTTATTAACAGCAAGGAAATGTTCTGTTTTTAAGGCAGCTTGAGTAAATTACAACCAGACCTTTGAGGTCTTAGTGGTTATTACAAGATTAAATAACAGAAAAGGAATAAAACAAACATTCCAATAAATGTTGTTTCTTATAAACATCCACAGTCCAAGGTTACAGATTGACTGCTGATGTTTATTAAAGCAAATCATTGCCACCTTTGGTAAACTGAATTATGCAAATACTCAATTTTATAAGAACTTGAAAATCATAAATTTGTCTCAAATTTGACTTTGGATTCCTTTCTCTCTAAACAAAGGTTATGATTAGTCTTGGACTTAGGTTTGCAATAGCCTTTGAGTCAACAATGTCTTTACCTAGAAGTTTTTCACTAACTGCTCTGAAATTAATGGCCAGTATTTTTAATTACAATTTTAATCAAGGCAGACTTAAAAAAAAAACTTGAAGCTTATGACTTCGTTTTACAGCATATACTATCATATTTCTTAAGAATCCACTGAAGTAGATATTACTCTGTTGTGCAAAGGAAGAAACTGAGACTCAGTGACATACTATGGAACTGGGAGAAGGCACCTAATTCTCAAGCTGCAGTGCTCAGTTTTGAGCCTTGAGAATCTGACGTCAGACTTGGAGACCATGGCCTTAACCTTGTGGTGAGAACCTCCTTGTTATCATCAGCTAACAGATATTCATTCTTTTTTTTTTTTTTAAAGATTTTATTTATTTATTAGAGAAAGAGAGAGACTGAGAATGAGAGGGGAGAAGGTCAAAGGGAGAAGCAGACTTCCCGCAGAGCCGGGAGTCCGATATGGGACTCGATCCCAGGACTCCGGGATCATGACCTGAGCCGAAGGCAGTCGCTTAACCAACTGAGCCACCCAGGCGCCCCAGATATTAATTCTTTAATCTATGGCAAGTAACTCTTCTAAATACTATCAGGAAAGTCATTTGGGAATCATAAAAAAAAAAAGTTCATCCCCAATAATAGGAATTGATCTTTCCTTTGAAAGCAGGTGTTGGGATAGAACTGAATCTTTGTTGAAGTCCTATTTTTTCCAATTTCTGTTAGATCCTAGGAAATACCACATTGATAAGTAGATGATACACTTGGTCTAAATTATTGACCTTCATTTTCTATCATTAGTTCTTCCTACTCTTGACCCTTGCCATCCCTTTTCTTTGTCTCCCTCATTTTAGTCTTCCCATGGCTTTTTTCACAATCTTCTTGCTTCCTTCCTTTCCTGTTATTTACCTTTAAAGATCTGCAAATCTCATTCTTTTTGCTCACTTCTTTTGACTGCAATTTCTTGTCACATTGTATTTTACATGTAGTGAACTTCTGGGATATCCATATTCTTTTCAATGTTATGAATGGAGATTGCTGTTCTAGAGAATGCCCAGTAGACAAATGTGGGTTGAGAGCTATGGGAAGGGGCCCAGGATGGGCTTTATTCAGAACAAAAAGTTCAGGCCTGGGTCTGAAAGCCCAATTTAATCTCAGTTTTTAGCTCAAGTCTCAGTTGAAGGAGTGTGTTGAAACTTCACATCGTATTTAGAGCCCTTGAACGTTACAGACTAGGATGGTGACAGTGAAACTTATTATCTGCAGGATAAATGTGCCTGTGTATGTCCATACATGTGCGCACATAAATTTTGCCTATGCTTTCAAAAGGATACTTAATAGGTGCTGATTGAAGAAACTTGAAGAAAGTCCCCTTAGATACCTTCAAAATGAGCCATATGCTATCATAAGGTAGAGCCATCGTTTAGTGTTTAATTGATATATGAACATTGAAATATGACCTTCGTTGCTAGTGACTTCCACAGGTCCTAATAATGGTTGTATGAAACTCTTCTCATTATGGATCATTAATTCATCAAGGGGAAAAGAAATGTAGGGGTATTACTAAAATATGTATATGGCTATGTATTTATACATATGTACCAATATTTAAATAGGGAATGCTTGAATATCGTATAAACTAGGATATTTTTCTTAACCCAGAAGTTGCCTGAGTCATCCTTAATAAATAGGAATTGATCTTAATAAATGTGTGATGTAGTTAAATTTCAAGGGATTGAAAAAGATATAATAAGTTGCTTATGTTTTCAGATAACCTGATCTTAGGAAACTTGGTGGTAGCAAAGCTCCCATGGCTTACTAAGCATCCCTCATTATAAGGCTTCCTCAACCTTTTTTCCCCACAGACTTATGAACTGAGGAACAAGGCATCTAAGAGATTAAGCAAAGGAAGAAGGGGAAATACATTCTGACTCCAGTTTCATTCATATTAGTAGAGCTTTGTAATATCCCAAGTAATTTAGTATCTTTACCAGTAACAGTTTTGTCCTGATTATAAGCAAACAGGGGTAGATTCTAGTTAGGCTTAAGCAAAAAAGGAATTTATTGGCAGTCTCTTGAGTTCACTGTACAGATTATAGGAGATGGGAGAATCTTGGGGTCGTGAACAGGAAGCAGCCTAGATTTGGGGCGATAGCCCTCAAGTGCTGTTTAGCAGTCTTCTGAGGACTCTACCATAGGGAAAAATCAATTTCCAGGGTTTTTTTTCTGTATTTTTTTTTTCTAAGCCTTCTGGTTACTGTAAGATTGAAAGGTCAAAGGAGGAGTATCCAATTGGCAAAATTGGAAGATGTGCCTGGTCGTGGCAAGGGCACGTCTTCACCAGCGGTTGCCGACAGTGAAGATGATTTTGGGGTGCTGTTATCAAAAAGCCACAGAAGAGCTGGGCCACTGGAATCAAGAAAGTCTACTATATAATTTCCCATCTTTCTCTAGAACTGAGCTTCACCACAAAATCTGACAACAACCTTCAAGTGAAAGCGCATATTGAGATTGATCTTTACATGAAAATGATTAACTTGATCCACAAAACATACAGTAAAAACAAGCGATAAAGAAAGGAAGCTAATAAAGGAAATTGATTTATTTGAAGTGCTGCGTGTCTCTTTCACTTTGCTGCCTATAGCAGGACAGGATTAGTGGCAGGCTTGGCTCCAGTGGTCTGCCGGACCGGCATTAATGGGTCTTGGCTACACCTCATTTGATTGTATTTTGTCTGAAGAAAAGGATAAAACAGCTTTGTCTTTACGTGTCAGATTGCCTGGTTCTTAAGATCAGGAACTTTCTAGAGGAAAGCATTCTTAATGGAATAAGAGGAATTTAATTTACTGTTTTCAGCATTGTGTCCTGATAACCATTTTATATCTTCTCTATGGGCGTACGTATATGACCATTTAATAAACACTCCTCCACCAACGTTTATCACTTTACCAAGTGTGTTTGGAGGACTGGAAGATATGACATTATAATATCAACTTTTTTTTGAAGATTTTTTTTTTTAAAGATTTTATTTATTCACTTGAGAAGGGGGGGAGAAGTTCAGAGGGAGAAGCAGACTCCCCGTGGAGGCGGGAGCCCAATGCAGGACTCGATCCCAGGACTCCGGGATCATGACCTGAGCCGAAGGCAGTCGCCCAACCAACTGAGCCACCCAGGCGCCCTATAATATCGACTTTTAAGAGACTTAGCACAGTGCCTGACACATTCATCATCGGTGCAGAATTACTGTTGGCTTTTGTTAGGATAATAATTACTACAAATACTTGATAATAATTAAACACCTGTTTTGTGCCAGGTCTCAACACTTATGAAGCTGACTTTTGTGGCCTTGATACTGATGAGGACATTGAGGCTTAGAGAGGCAAAGACAGTGAACTGAATGGCAGACAACGAAAATCATTTTTACTCTGTTTCAGAACCTCTGTATCATCAGCATTTTTGAGGGGGTCTGTTCTGTGCACTGCACCACGTGTAGCACCATCCTTGATCTTCACTTACTTTAGCCAGTAGCATCTTTTAGTTGGAATGGCCTCAAATGTCTCCAAAAATTGCCCAAAGCCCTAGGGTTGGGACATGGGGGCAAGTGAGAGCAAAATCCTAAAATTACACTCACTTGAGAACTACTGTTATAGCTGGTTTGGGGGGAGGGAATATACCACAGGGACTCTGCTGGTGTGTCACTGAAAGCTAGATGTCCTTCTGTCACCCTCCTTTGGAAGCTGGATTTCTGTGGTGGCTCCTGCTGCTTCCTGTTTTCTGAGTCTGTCACCGTGAGACCGGAGTCCTTTGACTGTGTCCTTACTGAGGAGGAATCTGGGAAAGTGAGTTCTTCTGCCTTGCTGAGTGGGCATCCATACTACTGGAAACTCGGCAAACATTTTGGCTTTGGGTATGGGGTATGTAAAGCATGGTCCTGGAACTTTAAAAACAACCAGAAAAAAACCGTAAAACCCTCTTTCGTTCAGCAGATGGAAAGGCTGCCATGTGTCTTTACGGGTCCCGGGAATTCAGAAGACAGACATGGTGCTGGCTCTTCCAGAGCCTACAGTCCTATTAGAACTATAATGGTAGGGCCATACCAGAGCTGTGATGGTGAGAGGGACAGGGAGCTAACTGTCTATCCAGTGAAAGGAATGCCTGCTTGAGCTCAGGGAGTATGTGGAGAGGAGGTGAGTTTCAACCTTGTCCCACAGAATGAATGATTTTCAGGGTGCCTGGGTAACTCAGTCGTTGAAGCATTCTGACTCTTGATTTCAGCTCAGGTCATGATCCTGGAGTGCTGAGATCCAGCCCTATGGAGGGCTCTGCACTGAGCATGGAGCCTGCTTGAGACTCTCTGTCCCTCTCCCCTTCCCCCAACGTGTATGTGATCTCCCTTTCTCTCTCTCTCTCTCTCTCTGTCTCTCAGAAAAAAAAAAAAAAAATAAAACAAATGAATAATTTTCGCCCAAGTTGGGAAGAGGGTCTTGGTGGTTATTGCCATATCTGAGTGCAACCACTAGTATAGACTCAGTGACCTGAAATGAGATGGATTCTCATTTTGTGGGCTTCAGTTTAAAATGCACTCTCCTGTTAAGTGATGAGTAGCCTCGACAGTTTTAGGTTTAAGATGGGAGATTTTGGATACTTGTCACATTTTTGATGGTTTACCCTGTGCAGAGAATCTTTTTGCTCTTGGGCTATCTTAGCTGCATTGCCACAGGGTTCCTTGATGTTGGAGGAGCTCTAAGTACTGTAAACCTTCATCTTTTAAAGGGAGGCTAACAACTTAGAAATATGTAGGTGTTGAAACTTAGTGCCTAAATGAGCCTCTCCCTCTTTGGTGTAATTAGGAGAAATCTTTACCAAAGGGCATGTTATTTCTTAATTGGCATATTAGGCTATTGGAAGATTTACTGTGATTGATGGTATATATATATATATATTCTTTTCTCATGAGGTAGATATGCCATACAAATTTTCAAGTATAACTTTCTCTTAAAGGATTCAGTACCACCCTCTATCAAGGGACCCTCAACCAGCATGCACTCATGGAATACTTTTTGGTTTTTTAAAATTTTATTTATTTGAGCGAGAGTGAGCAAGTGAGCATGAGCAGGGAGAAGGGGGAGAGGGAGAAGCAGGCTCTCCACTGAGCAGGGAACCTGATGTGGGGCTCAATCCCAGGACACTGGGGTTGTGACCTGAGGTGAAGGCAGACATGTAACCAACCAAGCTACCCAGGCACCCCCAGAATACTTAAATATAAATAAATAAATAAATAAATAAATAAATAAATAAATAAATAAATGGGTGTGTATGTATGTATGTAAGTAAGTAAGTAGTTTCCATGCCTATGTGGGGCTGGGGCTCATGACCCTGAGATCAAGAATCACAAGCTCTACCAATCGAGCCAGTCAGGTGCTCCCCCACCAGTGTTCTTGAAGCTGCACCAAGACAAGTCTACCGATTGGTTCTTTCTATGCCCGACTCTGTCATTGCAATTCTTCTTGCTTACGTTCAGTGTTGCTTTTTCTGTCTTTGTGTCCCTGGGCTTTTATATTCAGAGGAAGTAAGTGCCACTTGCGGAAGACTGGGATGTTGACTCCTATTATCCTCTCTATAGGCAGGCTTTGTATGCTAATAGAGAGACCCAGTCAGAACCTTTCTATGGTGCTGGAGATCTCTCTGCTAAGTAAGAATTGTGTTCTGGGCATGAGCATTACTGCCAAAAGGTGGTCCTATCCTTGTTCTAAGTGTTGGACTAAGTGTGGTTGAAGTCTGCCAAGTGGCCACAAAGGCATTTTTTTCTTTCCATAAACATTAATTGAGCATTTACCTTGTGCCAGGTTCTGTGTGCATCAGTGAAGATCCAGTGATTGATAGTCTCTACCCTCCAGGATCTAAAAAGCTGATCTGTTCCATTTTTGGATTCTTTGTAGCCCTCAGTGCTAATACTCCTTTATTGTGGGTGAAAGACTGTATTTTCTAAACCACTACCAGGCTTCCCTGAAAATTTAGATAATTTGAAAACAGGTGTCTATGAAAAACCTGGTGCATAATGTTACAGTAATAGGTTTTTAAAAAATGAATGGAATTAATCACTTGTAAAAATAAAGATTATTTTTCTTTCTCTCAGCCAACAGAGAAACTAAGCAGTTTTTAGAATTAGTGTCCTCTTTAAAGGACACTATCTGCCAGATTTGATTAGTTTCACAAAAGATAATAGCTATACCTAAAATAAATGAGACTAAATATCATGACCAAAAAAATGTTAGTAAGCAAGTGGCAGCTACAGTAAAATCCAACCAGACTCTTGATGCTGGAATTTCCATCACATTTAACTTCTGTCCCTCTTATGCTCCTTGGAAAAACTTCCTCCCTGTTTTGCAACTGACTGCAGGTTATTCTTAGATTCAGACAAGGAAACAAAGACTGAGTGACAAGACCAGATGCACTTTACCTCGGTTATGAATACAGCCTGATGTGGCTGTCTATGGGATTATCTTTTTTTCTTTTAGACCCTTCTTTAAGTAGAATGCAAGATGATAAAGATCAGGAGATGGGAGGAGTTGGCAGAAAGGGGAAAACAATGGCCCCTTAATAAGACTCTTAGTAATCAGGCAGGCATTTGTGTTCTGCATTAGAGATGTGAAAGTGACAGACTGACCATTTTGAAGGCTGCCATCATTACAGACTGGCGTGTTTCTAATTACACATGAAATGAAAGGCTTCAGAGAAGAAATGACCCAGAACACTCAACCATTTAAGTATCTGATTAAGGCAAGTAAGCCTTGTAGAGACCAAACTGCAAGATTGCACTAGTCCAGTTTTGTTTTTTTTTTTCAAACTCATTTGAAATCTACTCTTTTTTTTTCTCTACCTCCTTTTGTTTTTTTTCTGTCCAGCCACTTTTGTACCCAAATTTGGAATGTTGATATCTGATCTATCAAGTGCCAGTGGGAAACAGATGGCAACATAGGAGGATTGAATGGAAGGGAGTTGTTTATAAAGGGACTGTTTATAAGGTATGAGTAAGGTGGAGGGTGGTAAAGGGAGTGGAGAAGCACCAGGGAGTAGCAATGGAGGGAAACCTGTCTCACCTCTGTGCCAGGACGGGCAAATAGGAGAGCCACGCAAGAGCTGACCCCATCTGGGGGGGGGGGGGTCCATGGAGATGACACAAGCATGATAAGAATCAGAGGGAGTAAGTACTCCATCTTCTCTCTCTTCATAGCCACCAGTCTTTTGCTTGTAATTCTCATTGGCCAAACCTACCCGAAGTCAGAGGAGGGAGGAGTCTGAGAGATACATAGAAAATAACTTGCTGAGATGCAGGACAGGAAGAACAGAGAATGGATCTGGGGGCAAATGGAAAATAACCAGCACACATGCCTTTCATTAACATAAACCAACAGGAGATCCTATGTATATTGGCAGGTTAACTTGTCTTTCACCTGATAGTACAGAATCAAGGAATTCATAATTGTATTGAGCCACTACTATGGTCAAGGCAAAGATAGCTGTTGCAAATGCATAGGCTATGTCACTTGTCAGGTGTGGACCCCTCAGATCCTGTACTATCAGGGTTTGCACAGTAGTGTCTCCAGACACAAGTGGGGCATATGAATGAGTGAACTGGTCTGGGTGGTGGGTGATGGGGAGTCGTGTCTGTTAGGAACTCTGTAAGCATCAGCTGCCATGCAGTGCCTGGAAATTCAAGCCTGACATTTTCAGACTGACTCTCTCTCTCTCTCTCTCTTAACCAAAGAAGCCATATAGCTGCAAGAAAAATTTCATTTTTAAATGTTGACAGCTAATTCAATTTCCTTTTTAGAGACTTGTACTTTAGATTAACAAACTCCTCTCTTTGAGAGCTGATAGCCCTTAAGCTCTTTGGTCTTTTGACCTCCTCTATGTACTGTTCCAAAGGAAATGGCATCATCCTACCCACTGTGAGCAGACTGGCTTCCCATCCCCAGTGCATTCAAACATTTGGGAGGTTCTGGAATGATCTGCCCTCTCGTGGTCTGGCTTCCTGCTTGCGTGTGTGTGTGTGCGCGCGTGCGTGCTGGTGTCTCCACTCATCCTCTCACCTTTGGTGACCAACAGACCTCTTTTGCCTACTCCCCCAGTCCCCAGAGCACTACTAACCCAAGGTGATTGTAACAGACTTTATCTGGATGCGTGGATTTATCTGGATTATTTTACGTGGACGTAACAGAAGGTAATTCTTGGACGAAGCAGGGATCCACTTCCCATACAAAGTCTCTTCCACAAGTTGGGCCACCCTTTTAGGAAGAACTTCTCCTTAAGCTCTTTCCTTCTTAGCAGCAGGCTAAGATCTGTCGTGATCTTTCCTTCCTTGCTTCCCATTCTAGTGTGTCTTCCATCCCTTCTCTTCTCCAGGTCCTCAGGTTGTGCTGTCCCCTCTTGTCCCCTGCCTTACCATGGCACCTAGAGACAACTCAAGCATTCCTATGCTGTATATCCCAATTGCTGTTAGGCGTTTTGTTGGAACCTCTACCTCAGGTTAGAGCCTTAGATAATCAAAAGACCCACTGAAAGAAGCAGTCTTACCTAAGAAACAATTGTTAGTCCACCCAGAATTCTGCTATCCTTCCAGAGCAATCAGCTCAGTCATTGCTGCCCTCTATAACACACTTCTTCGGTCTTCTTTCCGCAATAGAACTGCCTGCCTCAGACTCCTTCCTGAAGGTGGGAAGCAAGAGCATAGGCTGAATTAAGAAACAGGGTTTACTTTAAAAGAAATATCAAACTCTGTTAAGTCTGGTAATAGGGGCCATTAGGGACAGCTTGCCAAGCTGAGACACAAAAACTTTTCTTTCGGAAGGCATGGAAATTTAACAAAAAAAATTAAATAAAAAAGGCATCGTAACTGATGAGATTGGAGCACACAAAAGCTTTTCTTTTAGAAGACATGAAAATCTAAAACAATATTTATGTATCATAGCTGATGAGATAGGGACTGGTTTCAAGGCTAAAAGGTGATTATAATCACCCACGTAGTTATTGCAAATGGTGTCCTACTTTGTGTTTTTGTTTATTACAGGCTGGAGAGAAGTAAATTACCACCTCGTTGTCAGCCAATAATCATTTTCCAGGAAAAGGTAATTTATCCTCTGAAAGGGAATATTCACCCGCTCACCTTTTTGATTGCTCCATTGTGTATGTGACTCCGACACTGCCTACTGATTATGAAATCCATGTTTCTGTCCTCCAGATCCCAGCTGAAACCAGCCCAAACTGGGAACGAGCCCAGACTGGGTTGTGAGGCAGAGATGTGTGATCAGATGGCAGTTAACCGACATTCTCTTGGTGGTCGTCATGGGAGACCGTGAACGCCACAGGTGGCCAGTAGTCGGTGTCCGTCTCATAGAGTTTAATGTTTGGGGAAATCAGTCTGTCTTAGCAAAATGTTGAAGGATACTACTCCCTCCATCCTGAGGGTTAAGTATGGGAGGAAATGGTATATTCACCGTAGAACCAGAGGGAAAATCCCATTGTAAAAAAAAAAAAAATTAGAGAAATTTGACTCAAAAACTCAGGTACAACGAGAGGAAACATTTCCTGGGCTTTGAATGAAATACCTTGAGACGTACTTTAAGTTTTAGGTGGTTTATTTAGTTCTTGGTTAGCAGACTGTTTTTTTGCAAGGACTGGAAAGCTGATGGGAAGTGCTTCGTACTCTAAAAGGGGCTGATTATCTGGCACAAAGTAAATGATACTAGCATTGGCTTTTAAAAACTCTGCTGTGCATAGTATTTACTTCTCAGAATATAATACAGTTTCATTTTTACCCATAGGCTTTCCCTCTTTTAATTCTTATTTTTAAAATTATATATGTATGTGTGTATATATATATATACACACATATATATATTTACGTATATATATTTGCAGAAGTATGTAAATTTAATGAATGGAAATGCAACAGGATACACGTACATGCATATACAAATGCTTTTATTCATATTATTATTTTATTTTTAAAGCCTTTTCTTGTAACAAAATTGGACTTTGTTTTTTCCAAAAAACAGATTTTGCTGTTATATTTTGCTATATAAATATGTTTTTATTTGATTCCCATGAAATCACATAGATTCATTCCATGTTCCTTATGCCTCCCATGTAATTGGTTTTATTGAATCATATAGTAGTCTCCAAATTTTTAACGTATCAAGTATGCAGTTTACTAAGTATCTGTCTAGATTTTAGACAAAAATAATAAATACAAAATTTGTGGATGTGTGTTATAAAATGTTCATATTAGTCTAAAAGAACAGGTTTATTACTCATGGGAGGAGGGAAGTGCTAACACTTAAAAGAATACTTAGTGACCCTGTTCCCCATATGGTTAAACAGACAAAAATCTGTATTTCTTTCTAACATTTCCAATTAACGTTAATTAGTTGTCACACTTGATGTGCAGGATCTGACTTGCCATTTGTAGATTGTAGCCTTGGCGTTGACTTGCTCATTTGGTTAGTTGCTTCCTGGCTGGACTTGGGCTTAGTGTGAATGCTTACAATATCATTTTTATGAATTTCATTTTTTTCCCTCCCTAGCAATATACCTCATAGATTTAGGGGGGAGAGGTTACAGCAATTTTTACTTAAAATAAAATTGGGTATTGTTTCGAGATTTCACCGAACCACACTTGCCAGTACCTCACTATTATGGGACTTCGAGCACTAAATCCCTGCTAAATACATACAGTAAGGATTTTGAAAATATGTCCGGGTGGTTCTGTGAGAATGTGTCGCTCAGATCTTTTGTTGCAAGAGCAAAATTGACAGAACGCAGTCGCTGCTGCTGTGGACCCACCACTGTGTCGTGTCGAGGGTATGTTTCCCGTGGCCAACAAACGAAGGCAGATGGGCTAGTAGTACAGACCCATACCTGTGATATATGTGTCTCTTCCATTGGAAGACTGGCTCAAAGGTTCCTTCTGGGTCTGGCCAAACCTTTCATGGAAATGCCCTGGAGCCCAAGACTCTTCCCACCCATACTACCTTCTGCCCCATCATTTAGAGGAGTCAGATTTACATCGTGGTCTGGCAGTTAGCTCTTTCTGCCTGCCACTCTTCCTTCCTTCTACCGCCCCCCCCCAAACTGCCCCCCCCCCCCGACATACATCTCTTGCATGTCTAATCCTAACAGGTTCTGCTGATCAGAGAGCCTGAACTAACCCAAATAGCACTAAGCTCTGCCTCTAAATGAATTGTAAAGTTACTTCTCTCTCCTGTAAATGAAGATAATCTTTGAACACTTTGATGGAGGAGGGAACTATGTTCATAGTCAGGAGATTTGTTTATCCATGTGGTACATTGTCTTTATCTTCTACTGGAGTGACTATAAGTATAGAGAACTTTCATTGTTGCTGTGGTACATTTTTGTATATGATTTTGTAGGGTAATAAATAGGGAAAAAAAGAATAAAAAAGCCTCCCCCTTCCCAAATTAAACCCAAACATGGGAATAATAATGTTTTCATCTTTCATAGTGATTTTTTTTAATACTCTGGGGGCAAAAAATAGAAGATCCCTTTGTTAATTGACATCCTAAAACTTATTTTTTTGATGTTAAAAATAATTTGTTGAGTTGAAATTTTGAAGTGGACAATGCAGATTCATTTAGTACATTCACAGTGTTGTGCACCTCTAGCTCTATCTGGTTTCAAAACGTTTCCATCATCCCAAAGTAAACTCCTTACCTGTGAAGCAGCTTCTCCCCATGCCGCCCCAGCCATTAGTGACCATTAACCTGTGTTCTATCTCTATGAATTTACCTATTCTAGTTATTTCATATAAAGGGACTCCTACAATAGGTATATAAATGTATACTCATACATATGTAACCTTTTGTCTGTTTTCTTTCACTTAGCACCTATAATTTGATCTTTTGTTTGCTTCCTCATCAAAAATGTCCTTGGCACTAGTGATCATCTCACCCTGCTTAGGATTGAATTTTTTTTGTTTTTTTAGTACCATCTTCTCCAAAGCCTACAAAGATTCTTAATTGTGTTTTTTGTTTTGTTTTGTTTTTCTCTTTTTCCTTCTAGTCCCTCCCTCACAGACTTTGCCAGAAAGATGCGGGGCTTACTCCTCCCCCTACATCAGATAGCTACTTTCTCTAGATCTTTGTACAACAGTGATCATAAATTATATATGCTGTAGTGGCCATCAGAACACATGTGCTTACCTTTCCGAGGGAAGAAATAGATGTTTCTAGTTGTAAGGGATTTACCCTGGTATCAAGGAGGTCAGACTGTGGGTACCAGGAGACTGGACTGGTTTTAAAGATTAACTTGGCTTGGCCACTTGACAGTTGTGGACTAAACCTTCGATTATCAGCTTTGACTGTGACTGATGCTGGGACCAATCACATGGGGAATATTTCTGAATAGTAAATGAAATGGGATACTGGCCCCAGTTAGTGTGGTACCTGATAGGTTGTAAGCTCCTTGAGCTAGCTCTTGTGGATCTTAGCCGTTGCTGTGGTCAGGGGTGCTGTGTGGTGGGGTATGATTGTGGTATAGTGTGGTTGCAGCGGTTGTGAAGTTGACGTGATTCATTACCATAGGATGTGTGTCTCTAAAGTCAGTGTCTTTATGAATCCTGGAAGCCTCCCAGCAAAAAATAGTAACTCCACCCACGCGGGACAGAAGTACAACAGAGAATTCCAAAATTCTATTGTAAATGAGTTTGAAAGCAGAATTCTCGTATTTGTTTCTTTGGTGAAACTAAACAATGAAATCCTGCTGCTTGTCCTACATTATAGCTGAAAATGGTACTTAATCTTGGGGTGACTTGCTTTCTTACGAGGTATTCAATGTAACAGGTATATCTGTGTTAGTCTTTTAGCCCCCTCCCCAATCCCTCTAAATGTTTGGGGTTTTTTTGTTTTGTTTGTTTGTTTGTTTTATGATTTGAGAGAGAGCGAGAGAGAGAGAAAGCAGGTGCAGTTCCGCACCTGTGCATGAATGGGAGAGGGAGAGGGAGAGAGAATCTTAAACAGGCTGCACACCCATCATGGAGCACCGGTGGGGCTTGATTTCATGACCCTGAGATCATGGCCTGAGCTGAAATCAGGAGTAAAACACTTAACCAACTGAGCCACCTCGGTGGCCCCAATCCTTCTTAATTTTTAGATGCTTTTCTCTGTCTTCAGAGCCCAGTTTAGCCTTGTGATGGCTCTCTGCCCAGCTCATAAACCCATTACCTTTCTCTTCTCTAGAGGCATGACTCATTGACTTTTGCCTCTTACTGTTTCTAATTTCTCTCTCTCTCTCTCGTCTTAGAAAAACACATAGACTTCCCTTTCCTTTTATGGGAAGGAGTGCAGCAAACGATTAAGAGTAAAGACTCTGGATTCTACTCTTTATCCATGCTAAGGCCGGGTGCCTCTGAGCAATTTTAACCTCTCTAAGCCTCAGCGTCCCCATCTATGAAATGGGGAGGTAGTTACACGCTTAGGACTTAAGGGGATAAACCGCTTAAAATGCTTAGGACAGTTTCTGGCACATAGTAAATGTTATCTAATGATGATGCTCATGGTAGGGTGTCTTATCTATGCTCCTAATTCCTTTACTTGGTAGAATTTAATCTCAAATATTATTAGCTGTTTTCGAATGTGCATCTTCGCTCAGACCTTTCTTTTGAATTAGACTTCGGCCTTTTTACCTGCTTTCTGAATAGTTGTACCCCTCGGTGCTGCTGACACCTTAAATGTGACTTCTCCAAAGAGCAGATTCTGTTTCTGACCTTTCCCATCTCTGCTGCCTCAAAGTATCCACCACCTTCAGGTTCTTGCAGTGATCTTTGAATACTTGTGAAGAGGTCATCTTCCCCCCATTTCTAAAATAACCAAGTCCTATGTGTTCTCACAACCTTGTTGTCATCTGTTTACTTCCATTTCTATGTCCAGGGCTGCAAATGAAATCTGAGAAGCCCCCTCCAGGACTAAGTGTAGTTTGAGTGATGATGGTGATGATAGCAGCGCAGTTAATGGTTACTAAGCTCTTAACTTTGTGCCAGAAACTCTTGCGAGTGTATATAACATGTATCCCTTTATTAAGTCTTCACAATAGCTTTCTGACATAGGTACTATTTCCTCTATCAGAGCTGAAAAAATTCAGGCTCAAAGACGTTGAAAAACCTGTACAAGGCCATGGTACTTAGACTTGGAACCCAGCGTGTGTGACTCAGATGCTTGTGTACTTAACAACCCTCTACCACTTCCTTAGCTTTTCCCCTTCCGTGCCAGTCGTTCTTCCTGCTTCCAGTGCCAGTCCTCTCCAGTTTAGGCGCCCTTACTGCCAGATTCCTGTAGTACTAATAAGTGCAGTTCCTTGACTGAAATGATGGGAGGTTGGGAGGTAGGGCATGTCATTCATGCTTAAGTGGGCATATAAACACGCTGAAATGACATATGGAGTGGGTTGATTGGTTTCTCAAAAGGAAGCTAAGAGCTGTATCTTGGATAATGTTCCAGAAGCAGCTTGAGTTGGCATTCAAGGCTCTCCTCTGCAGTCAGTTCTTTTTAGACTTTCTCACAATATCCCCATTCCTACACCTCTGTCCCAATCAGATCTGTCCATTTACTGTTCTTCTTGCCTTACAAATCCCTCCCCACCTTCACTCCTGACACTTTGCCTACACCATTATCAGATCCCAAGAGACCCCGACACCCCTCTCCCCATTTTCTTTCCTGTCCATTCTCCAAAGTTTACCCTCTGTCCCTCCTCCTTTGGAGATCTTCATAGATGACTCCAAGCTGGTAATGAGAGGACTTTTCTCTAACTGCCACAGAACACAAAACAGAGGTGCCAACTCTGTGGCCCGTAGGAACCCCTCAGGATCCTTACAGAGTGAAGCTAGCCCATCATTACCATGGGGGTTAAACAGCCCACTGTTGCCAGGTGGCCCAGTTTTTTGAGAGGTAATATAAATTTAAATATTCAAGTACAATCTCATAAATTTTTAAAGCTGACTTTTAAATGAAAACAAAATTACCAGGGGGCAAACAAAATTTGTTTGGGGGAAGCCACCAGGTTTGGGCTTCTGCTAAGGAGTGTGTTGTCCACATTTACTGATTGAAAGTTGCTCATACTGTCTGCTCAAGGGAATTCTCTTTTTATTTGCTCAGAGTTTCCAAAGTTGTTTAGAAGAAACTGACCCTCTGTTGTTTGTTTCGTAAATGATCTCCTCCCCCCCCCCAAAATAATTAGTACGGAAAA
The DNA here is from genome assembly GCA_028533885.1 of Nasua narica. Lineage (NCBI taxonomy): Eukaryota > Metazoa > Chordata > Mammalia > Carnivora > Procyonidae > Nasua > Nasua narica. The sequence continues at coordinate 24,106,943 of CM052799.1, read as the reverse complement.
TTTTAGAATGAAAGTCAATGTCATGTAATCAAAGTATTCATCGTAGTGCATTGATCATGCATGATATCTTGTTTGGGTGCTACCTTCTTTCACAAAAAGTGATTAGAATTAACAACAACAAAAAAAAAAAACCCAGGTAAGACAGCAATCAAAAGCTTCAAGAGCATTTGGCTTAAAACACACATTTCAGTACTTATTATAGTAAATTATTAGGCAACAACTCACTTGCAAGTGTTTTGGGAGGAGTTAGGCTTCTCTAACTAGAGAAAATTGGACTGAGTGCCTTTCCTCTTTGTAATATTGGACATGCAGATTGAAAATAAGCTTTTCAAAAAAAATTGAATATCCACATATTGTTATTAAGGTAAACTGAAATTATTTTCATTTGGCAGTTCTGAAGCAAGTAAGTGAATGAAATTTGTAGTTGATGACTTATAATTACATCGATTTTCATTTTCTTTCTTGCGTATTCTTCGAAGTGACAATGCTTAGAGCAAATGTCACTTTATCAGCAAGAGCTTTAGCACCCTAATTGCAGCAGACAGATACAGTCTGAGAACGGCAGGCAAAAGCCTCTGCCAACCGTTAGGGCTGGCCAACCATCCCACTTGCCTCCGAGTCCCCAAGAACTTATTCAGTGCTTGACTTTAGTTAAGGGAAAAACAAACAAACATGTTGATGGGAGTGGTGGTGGACAACACAGGACCCAGGAAAATAGAAGAAGCTGACAATCCATCAAATAAGAAATGTTCTTCTGACAGGTATATTGTGTATAGAGAATACATAATGAAAGAAGTGACAGTAATTAAAATATGGCTACTTAAGTGAATGACTGCTTGAAATTCGGTTGCATGGTAAAGACCTTATTATAGACCCTACTTGGCATGTAAATAAACTTATGTCGAGGGGTAAATAATTTGCTCTCAGGTGGAGTGATTTTGTCACCTGCATTGGACAGGTCCACTCCAGAAACAAAGATGCTTTCTCTTCTCGCATTTTAAAATCTGCCAGGCCAGACCCTCATTTTAGAAGCTGTTAGGTGGTTGTAATTGAGAAATTATGAGCAGAAAGCCCTTGTGTGAGGACAGATTAGTGTGTGAGGAATTATAGACAGAATGTGCCCCTGGGTATTACTGAAGCAAGATGCCTCACAAGGCAGTTTCTACCTTCATTTCTTACTGTGATTCTTCAAAGGGACCATTACCTAACATTTGCAGTAAGTATCAGAGTGGTAATTCTGAAACTTTAAAATAGATCAGAATTAGTTCAAAAGCTTAAAAAATCCCAAGCTGTTGGACCCCAGCCCCAGAGTTTGGGATGCAGCAGGTCTGGGATGGGGCCTGAGGGTGAATATTTCTAACATGCTCCCAAGTGGTGCTGATGCTGCTAACCATTAATCTAGAACACCACTTAGTGAATGCAAATGAATTACTAAATCGAGTGCCTTCATGTGGACTGTACCATTCTGGTGCAAGAGAAATGAGGGTAATTCTCAGGCAATTCCTGTCACACAAAGAACACCAAGCTCAAAGGAAGAAGCCAGAGTGGTATGGAGGAGAAGATAGGCTTTGTGTTCAGAGAATGTGGGTTCTAGGAATGAGTATTTTCCGCTTGGTAACTTTGTGATAGTAAGCAAGTTACTGAGGCCCTCTGTGCCTTGACCTCCTCATCTGTAAAACACAGATGTCAGTAGTCTATACAATGGAATCGTTGGGGGGCTTCCAAGGGGGCTGCATGAAGTACTTTGAGCACGAGAGTTGGCATGTGGGGAGGGCTGTCTCATTACATGACAATGTCAGTAATACACCAAAGGGAAGTGACTGTATGTGGGTGCATATATGCCTCTATTTGGGCTGTTGTAACAAAATGTTGCAGACACAATAGATTATAAACAACAGAAATTTATTCGTCACAGTTTCCAGAGACTTGCAGTCTGAGATCAAGGTGGCAACATGGTTGGGTAAGGGCCCTCTTCTGGGTTGCAAGCTTCTCATTGTATCCTCACATGGTGGAAGGAGCTAGAGAGCTCTGTGGGATCTCATCTATAAGAGCATTCTTCTCTTTCATGAGGCCTCCCTGCTCATGACTGAATCACCTGCTGAAGGCTTCACTTTTTCGCACTATCAGAATCTGGGGGTACAGATGCCAACATGGGAATTTTGTGGGCACACATTCTGACCACAGCAATACACATGGGAGAAATTGAGAGGTATCACTTATTTTTTGAGATCCAGGTGTCAGGTTTGGGGCTCCTTAGTTTAGAAGGCTTATCTTGTGCACAAAACTACCTAAGGTAGAGTTGTTTGTCATGTCAGTCCCATGAGCATGCTTTTTTAGGGTTTTCTCTCAGATGCGGTTAGGGATATTTCACATGAGATTGTTGACCATGGGTATGGTAGCTGCCATGAGCAGTGGTGACAGTGGTGGTATGTGGGAGAGATGAACAGAGACAAATGGAGAGGGGAGAGAAGCAGAAAGATGGAGAAGTGGGAGATGAAGAAAGGGGAGGTCTGAGACAGGAAGATGAGAGAGAACTAGGAATTCAGGGCTATTGTATCAAAATGCATTCAACTGAGGTTAAATGGAGTCTTCTTAAGACTTCTAATCTGTAAAAAAAAAAAAAAAAAGACTTCTAATCTGTATATGTACATTTATACCATAAGTACTTCTGTGCCTACTGAGTGCTAGGTGCTCTCCTCTCATATTTTGAGTAGTTCAAGAAATTCTGAGTGCCCTTTTCTTAAGAGCTATAATGGAAATGGGGGTGAACACATAGTCCCTGCTCCCAGGGAGAGTACAGACTAGTGGAAGAGAAATTGAAGAATAAGTAAGATATCCTTATGCAAATGAGGCAGGGGGGAAGATATTGCTGAGTATGGGCTTTCTAGAATAGCCTAGTTAGAATCCTGCCTTCAATCCTAATTAGCCATGAGATCTTGGACATGTTGGTTGTTCTCCACGACTCTTCAGTGTTCTCATGGATACAGTAGAGGTGGTTCTGCTTTAAAGAGCTGTTGGTGCATGTAAAGGACTCAGCATGTGCCATTTATTGCATGGCTCACATAGTAGGCCCTTCATTAATGAACGTGTGGGCTGCTTGGTCTATTGGGTGCTATTCTTTCGTTGTGGAGGACTTGACTTTAGGCTTGGGTTTTCACCCATGTCTACTGTGATGATAGTGTAACAGGAGAAACTGCTTAGAGAAGAACCAAGAAGTGGAGTGTGAGGTCATACCAGCTTGAAGGAACATTGCTCTTTACTGGAAGACATGCAAACCTTCTTCTCTGGGTATGTGAGAGAGCTGGCAGGCCAGTCCATGGGTTTCTATAGAAACAATGTCAAAGAGCAGAAAGAGGAACAAGTAATGGGTATAGTAACTGTGGGTGGTTTTTTTTCATGTTTTATTTATTTATTTCAAGAGGGAAAGAAAGCAAGCATGAGCCAGCTTGAGAGCTTCTCCACCATGGGTGGTTGGCTGGTGGTCTCAAAACTTATTGCTGCCTTGTATTTTTTAATCTGCCCGAGTAGGTATTTCTTACTTCTGTTGTATCTGAAATCGTGGAGTGAAGTAGAGCCCGGTGTAGGACACCAGGATTAGGTAAGGTGGTGGGTATAGAGCAAATGTTATTTTGCATGCATTTTTAAAATTGTACCAAGGATCTGTTCCTTTAGTGACTTACCTGTTCATTTTTCTTTGCTCTAATAATAGGTTTTTGCTTAGAAGACTCTGTCCATTACTGAGCAATTAGAGCAAGATGAACATATTTAAAGGCTGTGTGGAGTAGAAGGAGGGGATGGCATTGAGCATAATGAGACTTCTGACAATAGATTTTCATTTAAATGATTTTTTTTTTTGTTGCCAGCATATAAATACTCACTAGCCTTGTTCATCTCTGACACAGTGTTTATCTTAAAGGGTGCGTGTACTTGTGCCCACATTTGAGCACCAAATTTGTTCCGTTTGTGCTGAGGGACTACTGTGACTCAGAGTCGTGGTTTTTATTTTTCTTATTTTTAGATTTTGTAATTATGTTCTGTAGTGATTGAACATGGAGTTAGCCCTTGGCAGTTCTATGTAAGTAAAAGTCAGCTCCATTCTTGCACATTTTGTCATTTCCTGCTACAGTAGCAGCATGTGAGCATCAAATATTGGTCCTTTTTTTCTTTCCCAAATGTGAGGCTTGAGATTCCTTCTGAAACATTTAATTCATATTTTTAAGCTAGAAATATCGTGTCATAGACATAACAACTTCTGTGCCAGATAGTGACTACTCTGGAACATTTTTATTTATTCAATCAAGGCTACTATTTTATGAAGTAATTGACTTGAAAACTCGGAGTCAAAGTAGTTGTTAGAGATGACAGTACTTTCATGCTGTCATTTATTTTCTCAGTAGTATTTCAAATAATTGTATTCAATTATTACTGAAGTTGTGAGACCTACCTGCAAATTATATGTGTTTTCTTCTGCAACTGAAGTCGTGGTACTTGACATTCTCTTCTATTAATAATGTTAATAAAGACTTAGGGAAGGGATGGTTGTAACAGGTGGACACAGCATTTTTTCAGGTTTTAGAATTTGCCTTTAGTGGTAGAAAATGCTGAGAAATACTCCCATCCTGTGTGCATATGTGTATGCCCATCACTGAGCGGTACCTGGTAATGAGACAAAGCAAGACAGGGACTAATAAACTATGAGAGGTTAACTCCTGTGTGTTTGCTTTGCCTTTTCTGTAGTATGTGGGAAAGAAAAAGTATTACCATGCCCTCATCTGTGCACAAGGGTACCAAACCATCAAATTATAATTCGATTCTCTCAAAGACAAGAAACAACTTAATACCACTTAATTCCACTTTATGCTATGATTTCTGTTATAAACTCTATCTTTAAGAAGTATGAAAGTTCTTATTAAATAAGTAAAAATGCCTATGGAATTTTTTTTAAAAAAACAAACTATCTCTAGAATTGTGAGGCAGTTTTGATAGAAGGATTTTCCGGAAAATACTCAGCACTGTAAAGATCGTCACATTCTACTTTTTGTAATTAATGTCTTTTTGACAATGAGAATTTGATCTAACAATATTTAAATGCTGAAAATATATTAAAAAGAAATTATTCATTGGGAGACGAAAGGAATAAGGAATGAACAAATGACAAAACAGCTTGTGTTGAAAAGTAGTATCTTTACTAAGACATGTGCCTCTTCACCCTTTAAATATCAATTGTGCCCTTGTTTAAGCTTGAAATCTGTGAATGGAGAGAAAACTTTTTTATTTTATTTTTTTTAAGCAGCTCGTGTCCATGCAGATTGTAAGTCTTTGAATTATCAGGTATGCTTTCAACCTCAGAATTATTGACATTTGGGGCTAGATAATTCTTTGTTGTGAGGGGACTGCCCTGTGCATTGGGCTGTTGTGATCCCACTAGATGCCAGTAGTATCCTCACCCCCAAATGTGAAAACTGAAAGTATGAATAGACATTGCCAAATGACTCAAGGAGTGAAGGAGGGGCAAAATTGTCCCTGGATTGAGAAACACTGCTCTGGGGATGGGGGACAGGAATATCTATTTCAAGTTTTCAGTGTTTTTTCTCTTATTTTCAATCATAACTATGACTGGGCAAGTCTTTAAGACCATTATAAGCTGAGATCTCACCCAGTGGTCATAGCTGAAATAAACTCTTATCACTCTGGCCTCATGGAAACTCTAGGACTTCACTGGAAAGTAAGCACAAAAGAGACTCCTTGTCCCTCCTTACTTTTCCATCAGTATACATTCTTATTCCTCTGTTTTCAGTGCCAATTCATTTTAGTAATGCAACTCAAATGGTTTAGAATTGCAGTAGATAATGGATAATCTACCTACTAAGCAGAGTTCATTTCTTACCAGTGAATGAAAATGCAAAATGAGAAATGTCGCTCTAGATGTCTGTGCCCCACTGAATTTGATTTGACAAGCTAATCATGACATCAGCAAGAGGTCTGTGGAAGGTAAAGGTGGTGTACTAGGGAGTAGAGGGAGCGTCCGGGGAAGATGATTGCTAATGATAGCTAGAGGCCTGATTTCTCATTCTCTGCCTCATTCCAAATACATGTTATGCTTGCTTTATGTGCTTGTCATTTAGAAATTTAGAGCAGACCAGATGCTGCATTTGAAATTTTGTACACAGTTCTGTTTGGTTTACCGAAGGGCCTGTTGGAGCCAGAGTATCCAAAAATGATTTCTAAGTGAGAGGAAAATCTCTGATTAGACTGAGTTCCATCAGGGAAGAATACGGATTCTAGATTGAAGCCATTAACAATGGCTCAGTTGTTTATTTAATGAGAGAGAGAGAGAGAAAAGATATTCAGAAGATAAGGTTTTCATGTAGGTAAATAGGCATTTTAAAAATTATGTTGATATTATCTGTATCATCAATTTGTATTTTCTGATTCAATAAGACTGGTCTGTTTTGGACTAGGATCTAGATTGTGATCAGGGGTGACATCAGATACTTATTTAATTCTGAGTGCCTGGGGGGAGTTACTTCTCCCGTGCCTTGGAAATAGCATGTGGAAAGACATGGGTTATTTCTAAGATGCGGTGTTCTTTGGTTTTAGATATTTGGCCGTTTGCTCTTGATGCTAATTGAAGGTCTTACGAAGTATACTTGGCATATTTGGCTACCATTCCTCATTTCTGTGTCCTGGAGAGACATCACTGTTCCAGGCACTGCATTTTTTCCCCCTGCATTTTACTCCAAGAAGCCAATTCACGTGAGCAGTGTTAGCATATGAGCCCAGACCCATTGACTGGTCTTTATTTAAACCCTGGTCAAGGTTACACATTGGGAAATGTTACTCCATGCCAGGGCGGAACTGTGTTTGCGCTGCCCAGTATGGTAAGCTGATGACAGGTAGCTACATGTGGCCATTGAAAACTTGTTGCGGGAAACTGAAGCGACCGTGGAAACTCAAGTGGCACACAGAGCACAGGGAGAACACAGCTTTATTGATGCTGGTGGGCTTAATGGGATAATTCCCAAAAGACTGAGCAACCAACAGGGTTAGGGGTGAGTTTTTATGGTCATGGGTCACGGGTGATGGGGGATGGTATGGGACCGTTTTCGAGGTCTTTCAGGGCCTATTGGCTCCCCTTTGCGTGGGAGTATAATCTATTCGGGAACTCTCAGGGGAGTGCTGAATCTCAGGAGAGTGCTAAATCATCCCAGTGGCTTGTTTCTTTTCTTAACCAAATGGGAGGGCCATTTGATCTTTTCTTCCACCAGTGGCAAAAGGAGCCCAGTGGACAGGAAGGGGCCGGGGCCCTTCTCGATCCACCTCAAAATCTTCAAAAAAAATATAGTTGATGTTTGGTTCATTTTTCTAATATGTGTCTGAAATGTAGAAAATATTTATATTACAAGACAATTAAGCTTTCACATGTATGAAAGCATTGAAGAGATTCATAGTAGCACCCCTCTTTTTTTTTTTTAAGATTTATGTATTTGAGAAAAAGAATGAGCAGGGGAAGGGACAGAGGGTGAGGGAGAGAAAGAACCTCAAGCAGACTCCTTGCTGAGCAGGGAGCCCAAGACAGGGCTCCATCCCTGCCCCTGAGATCACGACCTGAGCTGAAATCGAGAGTACCGAGGCACCCGCTCATGGTAGCGCTTCTCTAAAAGCCTTTTTAAAATTAAGAAAAGATTTTCACTTTATTCTTTTTTTCCAAGGAAGCTGCAAAATCTTGAGAAGTTATCCTGAGTCTCAGGGTTCTCACTATAAAAGAAAAAGGAGAGCATGGAACCCTGAGGGGTACTATGAGACTTAGTTAGATAACAAATGCATAGATTCAGCATCATGCATAGACCACAGAAATTGCTTCATAAATTATAGCTACTGTTACTGATGCTGCTGCTATTCTGTATCTTAAAGGTTATATATTAAATAAGATACAGTAAATCCAAATACACAAAGGCCTAGAAGTGCTATTGGTAAAGGGATATTGGTGTGGGGGTTTCTTTTCTTTTCCCCATCCTGGGGATTCTTTTGCAATGCAAATCAATCTCCCTTAATTTCATTTGCTTTGTAAATTAAGATATTTTTCTACCAGGTGTTCTGAAAACTGGGTCCATCCCTACCGCTCAAAAATGGCTCTTGGAAGCTTACCAGATGCTTTATTGTAGCAACAAATAGGCCTATCTTTAAAGATATTATCTAATTATACATGATCATGCTCTAATTAAACTCGAAAATACTTACGGCAATTCTTTTCATTGATGAGCTGCTTGGAATGCAGGAATAAATAGCCTGTCAACCTTATTCCTATTGAGCCAACAGGAACTCAGTTTTCCAGGTAGGGAAAGAGACCAGTCAAGGTCTTACCACTAACTTAACTTGAAGTGTTATTATTATGAAAACATAGTTCCCTCAGAAAAATGACATGCTGTGTATTCTTGACATGCCCCAAACTTTCCTTATCGAGTATCAGTAGTGTTAGAATTAACTAGGTAACTCTTTTACTCATTCACTTGCTTAAAGTGACATTTTAGGGGACTTTTGATTAATTTGACCTATTTCATCTAGGAAGTTGGAGTCTCATTGTAAGAATTATCTGGGAAAAATGCTTTTCTTTTTGGGTAGAAAGACACATTTAATTTTAAAATGAAATCTATTCCTTATGGACTCAGGGAACCTGTGAATTAATGCAGAAATTGATATTAGGATAAAATCTTAAACAATTAGGGTTAAGTATCTAAAACTCAATTAACCTTTAACAGTTCACCCCATAGCCATAGCATGCTCTCATTTTCATTGCTGTGGGATTAAATGGATTCTTTATCATTATAAGACCAGACAAAAGTCAAACTCTGCAAGACTGGTTTTAGCCAGGGTACATTTGCAATTCTCCCAGGATCAGGGATGTATACCACTTACTTGATTTGTAGTGCTTTCAATAGGTAGTTTTCTCCTTCCTGGTGGTGCTTTATTTTTATGAATCCATGCTGAATCTCCCTTCAGGTTATTTTGTGATAATGAAATGAACTTCCCAGTCGGGACCTCGAGGCCCAGATTCTTGTAACAATCACCATGATCTCCGCATTACTCTCTGGGTCAGGGAGTCTGAAGGTCAGGCCTTGCTAAGGATATCCAAAGACATTTTTCATTTTTTAGAAACCCAAAAAGCCAAGTGTCACACCCATCCTGAAATTACCTTAATAGTAAAATAATTTTATCACATTAGTTTGACATGTTAAATCCCTGTAGGTTTTTCTGTAATTTTGACACATAACTTCCATTGTTTAAATTATTGCTGAAGGGTGATAGGACTTGGCAGAAATTTCTTAGTATTTCAACCTCCTAATGAGTAATTTAAATGTCTATACCTATCTCAAGAAGAGCCGTGAAGGTGCCACATGTGCCCTGATGGTCTCGGGTTGTAAGCTTTCTGTGGGCGGCCTTCTGAAGATAGAAGTATGCACCGGAAGAAGAACATCGTGGCACAAGTTATCATCGGATGCTTTTCCATCTCTCTTCATAATGAGCTTATTTGGGTTGATACCGTGGGTTTTAATAATGATGGCCTCCACATATAAAATACCTATAGGGCCCCTGGGTGGCGCAGTTGGTTGAGCGACTGCCTTCGGCTCAGGTCATGGTCCCGGAGTCCCAGGATCGAGTCCCACATCGGGCTCCCAGCTCCATGGGGAGTCCGCTTCTCACTCTGACCTGCTCTCTCTCACTTTATCTCTTTCCTAATAAATAAATAAATAAATCTTTAAAAAAAAATACCTATATTACGTACAGTATTCTAATATATTTTTCTTGCATGTTCAGCATTGACAAAGAATAACTATTGAGCATTTGTGTGTGAAGTTAATATATTTCAAAGGATTTAAGAAAATTAGCTACCGTGATCCTAAAGATAAAGTGTTCATCTCAACGAGGGAGGGACAGCTTCTCTGTGTCAACTTTGTCCTACATCCTGAGCTAAATTGTGGATTTGTTTGGCAATGCATTTTTCTTTCCACAGAGCAGTGTCCTCATTTTCACAGCCAAAACAGATTTTAGAGCAAAATAGAAGACTCTTTTCCGAAGGCAGCTGTGTTTGTATGTGTGTGTTGTGTGTATGTGTGTGTTTAGGAAAAATCTGTGGCAAACACATTTCCCACAGATTTTGATAATTTTTGCTACCACTTTATGGACTTGATCAGAAAGTTCCCACCTCGTAAACAGCTAGTCTTCTGATTTTCGTCCTCCCACCTTTGGTAGTCACATATCCAACAGATTAACATCTGATATCATATGATTAAAATAATGAAAGGTTTTATTTAAATGGTAAGTCACTCAGTCAACAGCTCTTTGAGTTGCCACTGTGCTTCAGGCATGACCGATCATAGTGGGATCAAGACAGTTTTGATAGTTTCATGGGGAAGACGGTCATTAAACAAATAATTATAAACACTACGTAACTGCAAATGCCCCCAAGTGCTGCAAAGGAGACACAGAATACTAATGGAGTACAAGACTAGAGTCTTTGTCTTGCTGTGATTTTTGTATGGTAACCACTAGCCACGGATGGCTAGTTCAAGTTAATTGCAATTCATTTTTGTAATGTCAAAATTAAATTTATTTAATTAAAATAAAACAAAACTGAAAATTCCCTCCTTCAGTCATACTGTCACATTTCAGATACTCAGTGGTCCCATGTGGCAAGCATGTTGGCAATACAGATGTAAAACACTTCCATCATTGTGGTCATGCTGGACAGGATTATAGCTATAGGTTTGGGGAGGACCTCTCTGCAGAACAGATCTTTAAGCTTAGATATGGTATCTAAGTAGGCGGTGACCCTATGAAAATTTGAGATACAGTGGAGAAAAGGCCTGGCAGAGGAACCCTCCAGCATCTGGAAGTAACTGGGCTTAAAGTTGAGCTATTGTGTTTGCTGAATGGTGTTATTCCAATTCCACGCATGTCTGTTTTAAGGTGGTATAATAGTATCACTACTCTCAATATTACTGCAACCATACAAAAGCAAGTCTTATTGGGCTTCTGCTTAAGGATGGTGTCATGTTCACAGACTAATGAATCTGACATCCAGAGTAATTGAAAAACATTTTAAAATCTCTAATTTTTTCCTCCAAAAAAAGAACAAAAGAAGAATTCTTTTGTAATAGAACATGAAATCACGTACCAACTTTCTCTCACTTGTCCTACTACCATTCACCACTGCTACTCTTAAAATCTCCTTTCTGCTTCTAGAATTCTAAATGTCTTAACAAACCTTCTCTAACTCTGCTCTCAGCTCTTCATTAGATGCGTTAACTTGTTCTGTTCCTTATTTTTTTTTTCATTTTTCTCCTCATGATGCCCTGCTAATTGGCTATTGGACGACAAAGAAAACTGTAAGAACTGATTCAATGAGTAGTGGTCTCTTCTCAACAGACTTTTTCAAAAAGACACTGCCACACAACTGTCATCCCATCCCAATGTTGAAGAAACATTCCAAATGCTTATGGGAAAATTGATTATGCTCTTTGGTCTTGACTTTGAGCTCTACAGGTTTTAGATTCAAGTTGTTACTTTGGTATGGATATTCTTTAGTCCCATGCTGGAATTCCTTTCCTGTGTCGCTACTTTGCCTGAGAGACTGTGTTGTAGAAAATCTAGTGTGTGGGTTTATCTAAATTTTCATTTGCTTAGCACACTGTAGGTAAGAAAGCTAGAATAGAAGGCTCTACTGACCATACCTTGCAGTCTCCAAACTCTGTTATTATATACCTTACAAGGTCATGGGTTTTGTTTTTTTTTTTTAAGCTTCACTAAACTTAGCACTTCCATTCAGTTCAGAGTAAAACTGAGAAAACCTTACAGAATTGGATTAGCAGGGGAGGAAGTTAATTTTGAATCAGTGGAAGCTGAAGTGATTAGCTATTACTGAAGATACAGGAATTTATTATTTTCAATTGGAAAAACTAAATCTGGACTTTGATGCTCTACAACACACTCTTAATAGGTCTTTTTAAAGGATTAGGTAAGAATTGTTTATAAATAAACTGTGAGTGGTCCTTTTGTTAAGTAACTAAAGCTTTGAGTTTGACTTATTTGTTGGCTTAATTCCTTGGTTTTAAACATCTGGCAGAGTCAAAATTTAATTATGTTTTATATATGAAAAAATAATTGGGATTCATGAGTATATTCCAGTATCACGTACATACCAAAAAGAACCAAAACAATTTTTCAAAAACTGTATGTAATAATACTAATAAGAGGTTCACTGTGTGCTATAGATTCTCCCTTGTGTGTGGCTCATATCCTTTCACTTTTTTTCCGGAATCGTGGGGATCACTTGCCTAGGCAATAATCTAATTAGCCTCTCTGCCTCCAGTCCTACTGCCTTGAACCAATTCTAACATGCTTCCAAGGCTGTTTGAATAAGAAATCTGAAATTGAGATTTAAGAATGACAGTTTGGTTATTCATTGAAAGCTGGGGAAATTCCATCAAATGTGAACTCTGCTTTCCTTAGATTGCTTATTCTCTGTGATTTTTTTTCCCCCAGTAATTAATGACCATTATTATAATGAGCACCCTCCTCCCTGTCACCAAGATTTGGAGGATCTGTTAAAACAAGTGATCATGACCATTTTCGGCTTCTAAAACCTTTGATAGCTTCCCATTCCTTTCAGCATAAAGTTCTAAATTAAGATGGCCTCTGAGGTCCTATGATAGTGTCCTGCTTATTCTTTGACTTACTGCCACACCGTTCTCCCTTGTTCTCTGTCCTGCAAACACACTGGCCCTCTCCCTCCTCAAAACATGTCAAGCTTCTTCCTATTTGATGCTGCTATATATCTGGAAGTTCACCCAGTCCTCCTTATTCTTTGGGTCTTAGCTTAAATGTGACTTTCTCAGGTCATTTTCCTCTGATTTCTTCCTCACACATTCTCCCCACCTACCGACTATGCAGGTCAGCTCAAACATTTCCCTCTTGGCATTGATCACAATTGTGATCAGAGCACTACAAACTTAATGGTCAAAGGAATATGTCCTTCTCTGCTAGACTAAAACCTCTTGAAGGCAAAGACAGTGTTTAGACAGGTTATATTAGTATGCCCAGCATCCAAAGTGTGTCTTGCACATAAAAGACATTTACTAACTATTTGTGGAATAAATAAACTTAATACAATTTTGGAGACACTTTGAAATTTGAATCTGATAGATCCTCTCTATTTGATTATGAAACCCAATACCAGCAAATTAAATTCCTCAGTATTGACTTAAATCTTTTCACCAGTCTAAGTCATTTGATTTCCACTCTAAATGTACTGAACTCAATATCAAAAGAAACTTTTTTTTTTTCTTTTTCAAAAGAAACTTTAATTTCAGAAGAAGTGCGCTGATCATATCAGCCACCAAACATTTCTTAAGTCTGTGGGGAAGTAGGAGTCCCAGATAAGGAAGACATAAAAGACATCCTAAAACATATTGAGTACTGAAGATAAAAGAGGCAGCTTCTAAAAAAGAGGTTAATGCATATTGAAGTAGATGTCACTAATTTCATATAATTTTTCTGTCAGGAAGTCAATAGCTTAGTTCATTGAAGTAGATTGACTAGAATTTGTCCTCATGACTCTCTTGGTCTTGGACCAACAATAGAGAATCCAAGTGTGGGCATGTGTTGGAGGTGGAGGAGAAAAAGGAGACAAAGAGAAGAAGTAAAAAATAAAAAAAGATGAGCAAAGCGACTCATGATATTAAGTCTATTCTTTGACATAATGTTTCAAATAGCTAAGTTACAGATGCACCACAAGCCTGGATTAATACCCCGCTAATGTTTTATAGGATGTTAAGTATTTCTGAGGGAACGAAAAAGGTGGTGGTGAAGGGGTGGTGGTCTCTGCTCAGGTAAATTTGGAGGATTGGTTTAAACCAAACTCTTCATTTTTCTGACTTTTCAGAGAAAGAAGTAGACTATTGAGCATTTCCCAGCCTTGCTGGGCTGGAAACAGCATTTCTAGGTCCCAAGCACTGACAGCTCTAGTAATACCTCAGATAGTATTAGGGCAAAGTTAGATGAAGCATTGGAGCCATTCTGGAACCTCCACCAGGCAGCGATGATGTCATGCCCTCTTGGCAATTCAGAAGCTCAAAGGCCTGATGGTATAAAAACAGAGGAGTTATCATTAGCAGGACCTTGACAGTTTTTACATAATCATGAGGATCCCATTGTGAAAAGACACAATTAAGGGGACAGTTAAAGAATCCTACCTTTCACTTACCTCTCGGCAACTCAGATGCCAAAATGTTAAACATTTTGAGTTAAAAAAAAAAATCCACCAAATGCAGATTAAGTTCTCAAGTAACCATTGCTCCTCTTCTCCTTTTCCTCCTTATCCTGCTCCCACCTTTGCAAGTGACCATCAAATAACTTAATGAATGTTCGTCTATCCGGGTGTATTTTTCACAGTGTATTTCAGAAAGAGGTTGCAATGTTATTTTATTTTGTAAATTAAATTGTAGAAAAGAATGATAACTTTAATATTAGGAATTATTATTGCTTCTCATTCCAATAATATCGAGAAACAAAAGGCTCTGTGGCAACTGCCGCATCGTCTTAGTTAAACACAGCCGCTGACAAGGGCACAGTCTCTGTACTTCTAGTTACATTGGACTTCTTTGATTTAATCCTCCTCATTTCCTCTGAGAAGGTTTACTACACTAAAAAATGCATTTTTAATAGAGATTTTATTATAAAGCACGACCTCTCTCTCACAAATGATTCTAATACCATTTTGACTCAAATCTGGCAACATTAAAGCTGGAAGGAGCATTAGAGATTGTCTAGTCTTATTCTCTGAACAGGAAGCTAGTGTCAGAGGCAGGAGTAGAGCCTGGGCCTTTTTTTCCGGAGTTCCTCTGTGCTGTCTCCTCCTCTCTACCTCTAGGTTGCCTCTTCTGTATAAAGAAGCAGTGACACATACTAGGGTTGACATCATAGGGTTGTCCTGAGACCAAATGAGACTCTACATGTCAATCAACACATTGCTTCGGATATAATACACCCTCACTAAGGAGTAACTAAAATTGATACCATGGGTAATATCAGCTGGTCAAATATTAGCATCTGCCACAGATTTTGAAAAGGCATTTGCCCTAATGGTGTGGACCCACCCTAAGCTCTTCATGTTGCCCCTAGTACCACATCTTCACGAACGGGGTATAGTGGGGGAGTCCACTAGGACAGTACCTTTCCTGGCTTTTCCCTTTATCAAGTGAGTACAAGACTGAGAGAGAAGCTTGAGGTAAGAAATCGATGAGGATTTGGAAAAGTCCAGATTTGCCAAAGGTACTCATTAGGGTACGTCCATGCTCTTAGGTTGCCAATTCAGATATCTTAAAATAATAACTGAAAATTTTAAAATTACTTGCCAAAGGATCATCACAAAATAAGAGGAAAAAAAATCTAACACCTCTTGTTTCTTGATTAAAAAGATGTATACAGTTAAGTCACAGATAATTTATATATATTTATACTTTATATTTATATATAGTTATAGGCACACATAGTTGACTCCTGAACAGCATGCAGGTTATAGGCACTGACTCCCCTCCATGCAGTTGAAAATCCACATATAACTTTTGACTCCCCCAAAAACTTAACCGCTAAAACCCCCTGTTGACCAGAATCCTTGCCGAAACATAGATGATAAATTAACACATATTTTGCATATTATTACTGTATTCTTATGATAGCTGGTTTTTTTAAATTTTTTTGGCATATCTAAGCTATGTGGTTTGTCTATGAGCTGTTTTCCTATCAAATTATTGCGGATCTTCAAAAAATTCTTTCAAATTATTGCACATATCCAGAAAATTTTCCAGTATATTTATTGAAAAAGTCTACATATCAGTGGACCCATATGGTTCAAACCTGCATGGTTCAGGGTCAAGTGTATGATATATACTATATATATACACACACTCTACGATATATGTGATGAGCTAAGTATCACATAAATTTGAAAACATGTCCATTCATATTTTAAAGAAAGAGAATACAGGTAGTGACTGGTCATCAAAATAACTAGACACTTTTTTTTAATGTATTTTAATATATGTTGCCTTTGGCAGCCTCTATCACAGCCACGGGGCAAAACCCCACCCTTCAGAACTGACATTTATTGCAGTTGTGGTCTTCCTTCTGTACTTTAATTGAAGTGGACATTTTTTTCTGTAACTCATCTGTCATCCAGTATTAACTGGAGGTACACTTCGGGTGAAGCATTTTACCAGATCATGGTTGAGTAAAGATATATTTGTTACACTTTCTTTCCATAAGACATTTATGATCTAGTAGGGAACAAATAGGTCATTTCACAGGTAGTGTAATAAAAGAAATGGGTTAGCACCTAACAGAAGCTCAAGGAATCAGGTTGTATAACAAAGATGAGTAGGAATTTAGTCTCAGGCAGATGGTCTGGCTTGTGCAAAGTGTTGAGGTCTTAAAGCAGTATCACCCATTCACCTTCAATCATTTTTGTGTGGCTACAATGTAAATTAGCAAGGAGGAGACATTGAACTTAAGGCAGGAGAGACGGGATGCAGCAGAAGCAGGGTAAACTTTATTCTGGAGATGTTGGGGGAGTATTTGGTAGATTTTAAGATGGGGATGATGTGGTCAAGTTACTTGACCACTCCCGACCACGATTCGGGAGTTGTGATGTGGATAGATTGGAGGGGAGACCAGTTTGAAGGCTTTGGAAATAAATTAAGTGAATAATGGGAAAAGTTAGCACTAGATCAGTGATGGAAACAAAGGGCTGACACTGAGCTGTAATTAAGGGCAGGAACTATTGCGGCTTCATGATGGGTTGGACAGATGAAAGGGTTAATGGGAAGAGAGAAGTCCACTTCCAGATGCGTAGGTGCATAAAGCAGCCAGAATGGACATTCATGAGAAGGTGCAGTTTTTGTGAGAAAAGAAGGAATTCTGTTTTGGAGGTGTTAAGTTCCAAGTGGATAGGTGGGTCAGTTTTTAAACTTGGGGGGAGGTTTGACTTTGGAATGTTGATTTGGGCATTTTTAGCGAATTAACAGAAACCCTGGGAGGAGATCATTTCACTGGTGAAAGTGTTTAGAGTTTGAAGAGAAGAGCACTCCAAACATTATTAATGTGTACCTGAAAGAGTATGGAGGGAAAATCTATTTTTATGTCAGCCTTAGACTTAATTTCTTTGACCTCAAGTTGTAACTGAATTGGGCCTCAGAAAACA
The DNA here is from genome assembly GCA_028533885.1 of Nasua narica. NCBI lineage: Eukaryota > Metazoa > Chordata > Mammalia > Carnivora > Procyonidae > Nasua > Nasua narica. Next base: position 24,089,686 of record CM052799.1, on the reverse strand, counting down.
TGAAGTCATTTTGAAGCTTGGCCAAATATGTTGTTAATTCAAGCATATATCCATAAACTTAATGCTTATGACATAAGTTTTTCTAATGGCTCTTCCTTTTATATATTACGAAAAAATGACACTATGTGTGAAGAATGAAGGTTCCAAAGCTCTTTGACATAGACAGTGAATCACTTACTACTATAGCAGATAATTTTCCTTATTAGGATAATCCAGATACGTGACACTTTCTAAATGTAGTTCAGAAATTATTGGCAACATGGTTAATCCTTACTGTTTTTCTTGTGGCTTAGAGATGTTTTATAAACTACTCTTGATTCTGTCTTCATGTTGGTTACCTTGATGAGTATTTCATTTGAGCAGTATTCTAAGGTAATCAGTTGAAACAACTGTGTATAGTTGGTCTATTTCCTACCAATTTAATGTTAAGATTGAATATCAACTTCTTGTTCAACCATGATAGAATAACTGGCACAATTTACCATACACGAAACTGACAAAGTTCTGTGGCAACTGTGACTTAAGGCATTGGAAGACCATACAGGATGATCCTCCGAAGAAGGGAAATACACAAGATACACAAGTTTCATTTAGCTAAGATGTTCATTTGAGTTTGATGTTCATAGCTGCCGAAGATGCTAAAATTTGATGGCCAGGGTACTAGGGAGAGGGAAGCTATGCAGAATGCAGGAGTGGGACTTTTGGGGGTTCCCTGGATGTTACTGGCCAAGGACTGTGATACACTTGCACCAAAGTAGGACTCTATAGGACCTGGAAGAAGGCTTCCAAAGGGCTGAATGTTTAACAGATATGGAAAATCATAAAATGCTGTGAGATGTTGGAGTCCTGGCATCACTAGAGTGGGAGGATCTTGTTGAATAGCCCAGAAGCTCAGCTGAACATATAGAAAAGCCACACCTGAGAAGTAAGAATCACCATCTAGAATGAGGGCTGTATCCTTACAACTAAGAATAAAACCAAATAGACCCACTCTAATAGAGTATTAAAACTAGTCTGACTGGATCAAAAGGATCTGCCAACAGTTTAATAACTGCCAGAATAATTCTTAATACCTATATGGAAAGAAAAGATAAAGACACTTTGCAGTGTATCAAGTGTAATTATGATATATAGGAAGCAGGAAGATGTGATATGCAATAAAAAAGATAAGCATTCACCGAAAACAGATGCTAAGATGGCAAGACATTAGAGTTAGCATAGCAGCTATAACAATGTTCAAGAACTTAAAGGAAAAATTGGACATAGTGCATGAACAGATGTGGGATTTTGGTTAATAAATGATAACTATAAAAAAATGAAGGTGCTAGAACTGAAAAGTGCAATGGCTGAAATAAAAAGATGTCATAGATGGAATTAAAGGCCATAGATTCTGTGTGATAAGAGGTTAACGTCCTTAATACCATATAAATAGAAATTACCCAAGCTAAATAATAGGAAAAGAATGAAAAAAATATGAATTATTTTGGGGTGGGTCATAGTCTTAAATATAGAAACTAAAGGTGTAAAGCTATTAGAACAAAATGTCAAAAACCTTTGGGATAGATTTCTTAGTGAACAAAATCACTAATTATAAAAGAAAAAAGTTTATAAATTGAACTTCATTAAGATTAAAAACTGCTTATCAGAAGGCTCAGTTAAGAAAATGAAAAGGCGGGGCACCTGGGTAGCTCAGTGGGTTAAAGCCTCTGCCTTCGGCTCAGGTCATTATCTCGGGGTCCTGGGATCAACCCCTGCGTCCGGGCTCTCTGCTCAGCAGGGAGCCTGCTTCCCCCTCTCTCTCTGCCTGCCTCTCTGCCTACTTGGGATCTCTCTGTGTCAAATAAATAAATAAAATATTTAAAAAATAGAAAATGAAAAGACTAGCTACTCTCTGGAAGAAAACACTTCTACATAAATGTAACAATATATATATTTTTATATATAATATACGTATTATATTTTACATATATTATATATATGTATAACTATATATATATATTTTAAAAAACACAAACTCCTTTACTTCAATAGCAAAGAAACAACCCAACTTATGTTAAAGGCAAAAGATTTGAATTGTTGTTACCAAATGTATAAGCATAAATGTTTATGTCTATATGTATGATCAATATTATTATTAAAATAGTTGCTCAGTATCATTAGTTATCATGAAAATAAAAAAAAGATAAGATACCTCCTTAGACCTACTTGAATGGCCACAATTAAAAAATCCTGGGGGAGTAAGGATGTGGAATAACTAAAACTCTTACACATTGCTGATGGGAATTTAAAATGGTCCAATGATTTTAGAAAGTACAGTTTCTTGTACAGTTACATGTATACTTTATTACCCAGTAGTGTTATATATTCTGGTCTATATCCAAGCAAAATGAAAAAATATATACAAAAAATATGTCTACACAAATTTTTGTAATAACTTTATTCATAAAGCCCTATACTGGAAATAACTCAAAAGTCCTTCAAGTGAATAAAAATTGTTGGGTATTTATAGAATGGAATACTATTCAGCCATAAAAAATTTACTGATAAATATAAAAGGATAGATGAATCTTCAAGAATTGAAAGAGGTCAGACACAAAAGAGTACGTATTATATAATTACATTTGTTTTATTTTCAGGCAAAACTTTATAATGGTTTAAATCAGATGAGCAGCTCCTTGTTCCTTATGGAAATGATGGGGCTTGGCTGGAAGGCAGCACTAGAGAGCTTTCTAGGGTGATGGAAATACTCTGTAACTTGATTAGGGTCTTGGTTTCATGTGCATAAACATTTGTCAAAACTTGTCCATTCTAAAATTTGCATACTTTAGTTACTTAAAGAGATCAGATTTTTTTTTTACAAACAATAAAAAAATGAAATAATACAAATTGCTGATTATGATTTTGCATAATGAAGGTAAATTTGTTAAAAACATATCAATTATTTCAAATTCATCAAATGTGTTCTGGCCAAGAATATAATCTATGAGGATATATGTATTTTCTGATTTGTTTGGATTTTTCCTACCTCTCATGGATTTTTAAGATAAGGGTTTGCTTAGAATCTCTGCTGTCTTTAGAAAGGGGCAGACTTAGCAAAATTTCCCTTCAATGAAAACAATTTTTTCTCTAGACGCTTCGCTGAAATGGGATATTCTTTTAAATCTTTTTGAAAAATACTCTGGAGGGACACTGAGGAACGTAAGCTATTTTAGCCCAGGGAATTGGCTACTGATTGAGAAACAGACCCTGGATAATTGAAACCATTTGTCTGGGAGCCAAATGTCCAGGCAGGAATGGGACCTGACTTAATTGAAAGGAATTGATGATACAATGTTAAGAACCCTGAGCCTCTGAGAATGAAAACTAAAGGGCCAGTCAGGGGTCTACTGGTATGTAGCATTGTTGGGGAAAGAGTGAGTTCATTTTACAGAATAGTTCTTTGGTGATGAGGATCAGCGATAATGAACTAACTCAAAAATCTCTTCTCCTCTTTCACTCTCTTTGGAGAGCAAACATAATGGGACAAAGAAGAAGGGCAAGTTGAATCTGTCATGTGGATATTTTTACTTGACATATGTATAGCCTCAGCCTATGTGGACAGCCTGATAAAATGGCAACAACCTGAGGCTGGGCCTCAGGCTCAGGTGCTTGTTAACTGTGTGACCTTCAGCTAGTTTCTTAGCCTCTCCGACCTTGTCTCATTAGGGTCTGTGGAATAAAATGAGACATCACATGCCAAGTGCTCAGCCTATGGGACATTAACTGAAGGCAACCCTTTCCTTTCCCAAAACTTCTGCTCTACACGCATAAAAAATGATTGGTAGGGTTTCCTGATTCATTTCCAGAAATGAAATAAATAATGGAAAGCCATAGCCATTCATTGGCAAGTAAATAGTTGCCGTATTATTGTATGTGTTTTATTTAGAACACCAATGTTTTGGTCATTAAAGGGAGGAGATGTAAATACTAATGATTTGTAAATACTAAGTACCCTTTAAAGAGCCAGTTAGCATCTATGAAAATTGCATGCTGCATGGACTGAGCTGTTAATCAGGTGTATTTTATTGTTACATATTTCCATATGTTACATATTTCCATTGTTACATATTGTTACATATTTCCTTTCCATAAAAGGAGGAAATAAGTTCTGTAGTTATAGCAATTTAGATTTCAAGCCACTAAACATCCAAAGAACCAAATCATTTAAAAATCCTTGATGAGGAGTTAACTTTCTGAGCAACCATATCATAAGAATAGATCTTAAGAGCAAAGAATGTTAAATCTATAGAACTCTATACATAAGTATGTGAGACATCCTGCTCTGCAAGATGACCTCCTAAGTTCTCAGAGCAGAAGGGGGTCTGTGGCAGTACTGCAGCTTCTTTAGAAATAACTAGATGAAAAGTGAAGTATGTGTGAGAGAATATTACTAGCTATTTTATTTGCTATTACTAGCAAAAAAAGGTTTTTTTTAATGAGTCATTAGGCTACTTAGGTGAATTTAAATCAGTTATTTAATGTATTATATAAGCATAGTTTGAGGATCTAATTTTGAAAAGTAAATTGTGTTAGCATTTAAAACTCAGTAACTATATGCTGAACTACTGAAAATTATTTTTCAAAAGTTTGATGTGGACTTTTTCAGTAAATCGTTATGAATGGAACTTTCAAGCTTGAATTCAAAGGCTATCTTCCACTTAGTCATGCCTCATATGTTTTTAAATAAAACCTTATGAGGCGCCTGGGTAGCTCAATCAGTTTAGCGTCTGTCTTTGGCTTGGGTCCTCATCCTAGGGTCCTGGGATGGAGTCCCCAGTCGGGCTCCCTGCTCTTCAGGGAGTCTGCTTCTCGCTCTGCCCCTACCCCCACTTGTTCTCTCTCTCTCTCTCTCTCTCGCTCTCAGAATAAAAAAAAATCTCTAAATAAAGCTTTATGTTGTATTTTGATTTCCCAGAGTGACCCCAGTTTCAGAGCTCTTAGTATTTCATGTTTTAGAGACGCATGGTCCTCCATGTTTCTAAGTGAAATGCCAGTAATTTGATGAATTCATTGGGAGGAACTGAATAAAGAATGTATGTAACACAGTAATAGACTCATTCAAGTTTTCTGAGCTCATTTGTTTTTATCTACCGGGTACCTGGTGGTAGATCTTGAGACTTGGTTATTCCTCATGTGTATACATTGTAATGTATTCTGAAAGTGATAGATGCCTATAGAGTATGGCAGAAGAAGCCTCTAATTCTGCCAATGATGGGATCAAAAGGGCTGCCTTGAGGAGTTAGAAAGGATGATTAGGAATTTCCTAGCAGGAATAGTGGGAAAGCCTTCCACTTAGTAGCAGCATGGAGTATATGGGCACTGAGTTGTGGAAGAGCATGGGTTGTTCGAAGAACAGAAGCATTATTGTGCTCTTAGACAAAATCGTTATTTGGAAGGCTATATTAGTCTATATCTCAACAAGAAACAGATGGCATATTCAAATTACATTGAGTCAAAGAGTTTATTTCCAGTGGGGCTCTATACCAAGTTGTGGGCTGAATGGAAGGGAACCAAAGAAAATATTAAATGAACTGAGATTAGTAATAGTACATCTGTCACTGTCTCTTGACCTAAAGGGACAAGGAGAGGAAGCTGTTGTTAGAACCACAAAGGAGAGAGGTCTTGAGAGGGCCATGATCTTCGTTTGAGGAAGCCAGATATAGGTGACCTGGTGGGGAGGAACTAGAGAGATCAGTATCCTAACCCCTCCTCTCTTCCCTCCTTCCATTTCCTGCCTAAACCCTTTCCAGGAAAATAGCTTTTTTTCTTAGGCAAGTGGAATCTGAGAGTCCTACCTGTTTCTCCTACCTGTTTTCAAGATCATCCTCCTTGAAGACTTGTATCTCTTACCTACCTTGCTTCTCTAACCACTGTCTACATTTGGACAAAACAGAATTTTTCCCTTTCAATTTCTGGAGTTACCCAACAGGAGTAAGTTGAAGGAGATTCTAAAGTCAATGTGAAGCCAAGAGGGCCAGGGAAACTTTGGTTGTGTCCACAGAGGTCAGCCTCCAGGGGCACAGAGGAGGATGGGAAGGTGTGTGGGGGATGGGTCTGGGGAGGAGGAGGTGGGAGGGGGACAGGATATACGCAGGCTAGTGGCTTTTTAGTGGCCTAGTTAAAACCCGGTAGGATCAAATCTCAGTTGCCACTTATTTTCTAGATGTATGACCTTGGGAAAACTAACCCTTTTATGTCTTCGTGTTTACTCATCTTGTCTTAAAGTTTACTCATGGGCCTAAGAAGAATATATGTCTTAAGAGTTATAGAAAATAAATGAGATCCATATAAAACAGGTAAGAAAGTGCCAGGCATATAACATTAAATAAATTTTACTCATTACCATATATATAAGCAGAATAGTAACATAATTATATTTGTTTTAAAATATTAAGCAGTTTTTCATGTTGCTATGTAGATTCATAAGCAAGAATACAAAATTAGACATAAATTTTCCTTAAAGCTTTACTTATACACACACACATGGACACACATCACTTGGACTGGGTGAACAACTGAGGGGGGATTAAAGGGGAAAAACTGTGTTAAGGATCTAAGGATCATTGTGGGGTTGCTGGTTTATTTTAGAAAAGAAAATAGCCTTTTCCCTTGGGCAAGTAGGATTTGGGATTCCCCCCCATTTCTTCTACATCCCTTTCCCTGAAGACTTCTCCCGCCACCCACTTTGCTTCTTTAGCCATCATCTACGTTTTGACAAAACACGATCTTTTCCTTACAAATCCTAGATATGCCCACCTTGAGGAAGTTGAAGGAGCTTCCTGCGAGTGAGTCTGGGGGAGCCTCCTGAGGCTCTGGTATTCATAGTCAGGCACTGTTGTGAAAACTCTGATTTCTCAAAAACGGGTTGTGTGTTTTGTTTATTTGCTCTTGTTCAGAATTTTATGGTCCTTTATTAAAGGCTCATTAAGCTTTTTGCGGAACTTACCCTGTTTACCCCTCATTATTGCCTTGTGGAGAAGGCGGTATGATTTACATTTCATTAATGAGGAAACTGAGTCTCAAAAGAGTTAATAAAACTGGATGTATTATTGAGTAGGTAAGGTGTTCAGCCTCATTTACCTGGGCAATGACAGCACGTCTGTGTAGGATATACATGTCATATCCTCTACCATGATTAATTGAATGCTTAAATGCTGTGTGGTGCAGGTGACGGGGTAACACAGGTAAGGAAGGGCCTGTTTTTATCTGTGATGAGCACACGGCACACATCTGGTAGGATCATTAATAATAGAAACACACACGCAAAGTATGCTGGGAGAGATTAATTTGAACTGAAAGTGAAATTAAAATATCTTGTCCTCCCCTCTTTCCCATCCAAAATAAAAAAAAAAAAAAGCAAAACAAAAAACCAGAGAAGTCCTCATATGTGATGTGCATTGAGCTTTAGAATGATAAATCTCCATTTCAATCTCGGACTCAGGGCATGTGTGTCAGGAGACTTCACTATTAGCTGGTTGAATGCTACTGTATAATACTGAAGGTCTTGAGTGGACCTGTGTTCCTTGCTTTTTGAATGGATGGAGGACTTTTTTTTTTTTAATGAAGTCTGGAATAAAATAGGCCCCAGGATTTGACTTTCCCATGGATGGATCCCTGTGCAATTTGGTATAAAGTAGCATTAAACTTCATTGTTCTCTTTCTGTTCCTTATGAGGGTCAGAAGAGGTAATGATTAGAACAATTCCTTGAAAAGTAGTTAAGTTCTGTGTTCATTGTCACTGAGGTTTCAAACCCTCCTCTCTGTTTTTCTTTCACCAGTAGAGTGCCAATGTTTGTCATACTTTGGTGTCCTTGACGCCTTCTTCTTGGATCCTCAACTCTCTTTACCTTTTCAGCTTTGATAGCTGACCCAATATTTGCCCAGAGGAGTGCTTCACCATCGCCACTGCATCTTCTGTGAGGAACCTGGTTTTTGCTTCCATTGCTTTGTCATTTGTCTTTGCATCTCTGGTAATTACTCAGTGATGCACTTACTGCCTCAGTAAGGCATTTAACCTCCCCAGACAGGGTCTTCTATGTAGGAAATACAGGGGTTTTTTGGGGGGTGGGGGTTTGTACCCTGAGAGAGGAACAGGGTACCTTTCTCCTCTTTTTTGCTTGACAAGTACATTTTACTGTGGAGGTGCTGCCAGAGACGGCATCAGGTCTATAAGATTGTATCTTCATCCTACAGGATGAGTTTTCCCATTCCATTTCTTATTTGTAGCATTGTATTATAATCTGCTTACTTCCCCCACTGGACTCTTAAGGACATAATTTATTCATTTATTCATCTCTGGGACATAGAACAGTATTTACTGTTTAATGGGTTTTCAGTAAGTGTTTATTGAGTGAATAAATGAATGAATCACTGAGTCAAACAAGGAACCATTGGAGGAATGCATTATGTCTGTATATGAAAAACAGAAATCAACTAGGCACTAGGCAGTGCAGTATAGGCTGAATTGGTGGGAGGAAAACCAATAAGCAAGAGGGTCAGCTGAAGGGTCTTTGCAATCACTGAGACTTAGATTTGGATTTTGACTGACAAAACAGAAATAAAGAAATGGAAATGAATAGTTTTGGGGGGTATAATTTGGACACTCATTTTGAATGAGAGAGTTGGGGCAGCAATCAGTCATACATCCTAAGCTTGGGTCAATGGCGATGAAGTGGCCTTATTGATAAGGTAGAATGGTTGAGAAGGGAAGCTTTTAAGAAAAAGTTGTGAATTTGGTTTTGGCTATGTTGATTTTGAAGAAAACGACAGACATATTGTTTTAAGGAAAGAGGAAAGAATGAGTTTGCACACCTGCTAGAAATTGCTGTTATTCTTTGACCTATTTCATATGATAGGTGTTTTTGCCCTCATTTTTGTGGTTGCTCAAAATAAATCTCACTGAGATTGTGTGTCTTGCCAAATGTTGTAAAGAAACAGAACCCCCACACTGAAAAGACCTGACCTTTTCTCTTCTGCCACAATTGCCTTTGAGACCAAATTAATCACTGCTTATTCAGGTGCAGTATCTAAACTCTGGTCATGATTGTCCCCAATGTCTTCTAGCATGTTGTCATCCTCTTAGCATTTCCCCCCTTTTCCTTTCAACCTCATGAAATTCCATTTGTCTCTTATGGGCCCAGCCAAGTCCTATCTTCTCAAGAAGCCCTTCTATCACTGCTTTTTGTCTTATACCTACTGAGCCCTTACACTCTTCACTATTAAGTATTTTGACTTACTTAGTATGCTAAAGAGTAGTCATGGATAGGGAGGTGGCAAAGTGTAGTGTAAACCCTAAAAGCTCAGTATTCAAATAGAATTGAAGTGGTGGATGCTAATAGCGGAAAACTTTGAAAGCTTCCCATTCATAGTCTTTGCCTAAAGTAGGGATCTGCCATTTCCTCAGAGTGAAAGAACCTTGAATGTCCCAGTGTTTGGATCAGCATTTCATCCTGCTCTCTGCTAATTGTCTTGAAAACATCTCTTAAATTCTGCCCTCCCTCCCTCCCTCCTTCCTTTTTTTTTTAATTCTTACTTTCCATCACTCTTGGCATGTATTGGTGTATAGTAGACAGCCAGCCTCTAACCTGATGTGTAAAAGAATTCCATTACCTTACGATCTGTGCATATGTTGCTGTTGCACTTTCGGGCATACCAACAGTTGACTCTGTGGAACTGAATTTGTCTGGAAGACTCTGAAATTTCATAATCTTTCAAGAAAAATATAAGCCCCTGGTGATAAAAACCAGTATTTTTGCTCCTGCCTCCTTGGCTAAGGACCAGTGATATGTGTGGGTTGTTATAGTGAAAGCAGGTGAGATTGTCCCAGAAATGGGAAAATCTATTCTGTTTTGTTTTTCAGTTTAAACATAATCTTTTATTATAGAAATAATACTTATGTATTATAGACAATTAGAAAATACAGATAAACAACACAAAAGGAATCAAAACATCATATTTCTGTTCCCCCTCCCTCCCCCAGAAATTGCCACTTTTAACACTTTGGATGTAATCCTTCTGGATTTTTTTTTTCTTTAAAATTTAAGAAAACATTGAGGTATAATTCAATATAATTCAATATAAAATGCACAAATATTAAATGTACAACTTGATCATTTTTTTCACGTACATTTGTATGTTGATAGTTGTGTACCCACATCACATTGGAGCTTTGGATTATCCTCACCCCAGTTTACTTCAGCCTGTTATGCCCAGATTTTGAGATCCCCAAAGACCATCAGGGAGCAGAGTCCGATGCAAAAGCAAAAGAGCCCTTGATTCAAGCTAGCTTGAGCTCAGTCTCCCGCACTCACGGATGCAGCAGCGAGCAGAGTGGTGTAGAGAAAGAGAGAGTTTCAAAAAGCGCAACAGTTTTAGAGGGGCCAGTGGCCAATGAGATTGTAACACACAGAAAGTTGCTTAGTAACTATTTGAACTAGCCTATCACCCTGGCAAGCAAGTTTGGCGGGCAAAAGGCAGAGTTTATATTCTTCCCTGGTCAGGGGTTCCGCATTCCTATTGGCTAACCCAAACCCAACCCACAGGTGGTCTGGGCCAATTAGCTTAAGGGAGGGCTGAGCCACATTCTGACCCTCCCAGAGGCAGGTCCTGCGGGGGCCACACACAAGAAGGCGAGTGTAAGCAAAATGAGCCAGCCCTGCTCTGCTCCTTCAATCCGTCTTCACAGTCCATGTTCAGCTGCTCATGGTTATAGCTGTTGACTCTTATCACCATATATTAGATTTGCCAATTCTTGAACTTCATATAAAAAAGGATTGTACAGCATGTGCTCTTTTGTATCTGGCTTCTTTCCCACAGCATTATATTTTTGAAATTCACTCTTGTTGGATTTGTCAATAATTTGGCCTTTTACCTGATGCACAGTATTCCATTGTTAAAATATATGTAATTTATCCATTATCCTGTTGATGAACATTTAGATTATTCCAATTTTGTCTACAGTGAGTAAAATTGCTATGAACATTCTTGAAAATGCCTTTGGTCAACCTAGGAACTCATTTTTCTTTGAAAATGTATATGGAGACACACATGCACACTTAGAAATGAAATCGTGGGGTGATGAGGCATATCATTTTCATGTTCATGTACACAAATGATTTTTTTTGTTTTTGTTTATTTTTAGTAAAACGAGATCATAATGAGCATGCTATCCTGAATCTGCCTTTTTTTTTCTAGTCAATAGTCTCTACCTTTCTGTTTGATTAATTATGATTTTTTCTGATCCTGGTCAACATCCATATGTCTTGAATTGACCCCAAAATGTCTTTCACAGCTGGTGTCTTTTTATCAGTGTCCAATCAAGGACCACATTAGTAGTTACATCCTGTAAGACCTCACCTCAGGTCCTTGCTGGCTGGGTCCATCAGTTCCTTGTTCTATGAACCTCTATATGGGGCTACATGTAATAGGACAACTTCAGAGAGGGGGAGTGAGAATAGAAGTCACAGGACTTTTGTAACCTAATTTTGGAAGTAACATATCATCATTCTTCCTGCCTTTTATTCTTTAGAACTGAGTCACTAGGTCCAGGCCACACTCAGAAGGCAGGGATTACACAAAGACTTGAATATCAGAAGGCAGGGATCATTGGGAGCCATTGGAAAAGTAATTTATTTTATTTTATTTTTTTAAAGATTTTTATTTATTTGAGATAGAGACAGTGAGAGAGAGCATGAGAGGGGTGAAGGTCAGAGGGAGAAGCAGACTCTGCAAGGAGCTGGGAGCCTGATGTGGGACTCGATCCCAGGACTCCGGCATCATGACCTGAGCCGAAGGCAGTTGCTTAACCAACTGAGCCACCCAGGTGCCCCTGGAAAAGTAATTTAATATTTAAAGCAATCACATACTTGGGAAACTTTTCTTAGTTTTGTCTCATGAAGTCATCCATGTCTACTTGCTTCTGTGAAGTGGCTAAGTCTCTACTCTATATATAAATCTCAACTATGACTCTTGGGCGAGGGTTCTTGGTACTCGGGTACAATCTATCTGATTTGGCCTGCACGTACTCAACAGATACTATGTCCCAATGCTCCCAATGCACTGATAGTATTCTACCTCTGACTTTATGACCTTTTATGCCCTTGGACAAGTAGACTACAAACCTCTCCAGTGTAGTGGCTGGTGCTGGTGCTGTTTGGAAGGGGTTGCAGAAGACAGATGTACAACAGAAGATTGTTCGGCATTTACAGCACACATTACACTAGTTAAATTTTTTGTCAACTCTATGAGTTAGTTGTTATGACTCCCTTTTACAGATGAGGACACTCAGACATGAAGGAGATGATGAATTGCCCCAAGGACCTACTAATAAGGACCTGAGACAGATATAACTCAGTTAATCTGGCTCCAGAGCCCATGTTCTTGATTGCTGTGCCATGGGATGGGGAGAGTAGTAAAGAAGCAATAGTGTACATTTGTCATGTTGTGCTTAGATTATTATCCTTCCTCAGTTTACTTACCAGTGTTAGTAGGCTTTTGTTTTTACTATGCACTCTCCATAATATAAAGTTGAGTTTATTTATGTTAGAATGCTATAATACTAACTTTTTCCCCTAAATATCACACTAATATTTGCTCAATTGTTAAAATTTAATGTGATTTACTTCTTAAGGGTATAGGTAATACTTGGCATCTTTGTACCAAATGAGCAGAAGGAATAAAGTGGTTTTCCCCACCTCTTTTTGTTCTAATTATGATCTATCTGTGGTTTCAATTAATGGCAAATTAACAGTATGTAGCAATGCCTAGTTAAGGAATGGAAATTCCTTGGCAAAATACATCTATGGTATATTTCAAAATAGTAGCTTCAAAGGAGGCTCATGCTTAGATTCTTCTCCAAAATGAGTTTCGTCTTGAGTGCATCTCAGTTTAGTTGAAATCACAAGCCTTTATTAAATGGTGGTCATTGGGCATCTGGGTGACTCAGTCATTTGAGCATCCATCTCTTCATTTTGGCTCAGGTCACGATCTCAGGGCCCTGAGATCAAGCCCTATGTCAGAGCATGGAGTTTGCTTGGGATTCTCTCTCTCCTTCTCCCCCTCCCCATTGCTCACATGCTCATTCTCTTTCTCTTCCCCCCCAATATTTAAATATATACATACATACACCCCCCAAAAAAAATGGTTATCATGTCCAGGGTGCTATTTGGTGCCAGGAAGGATACTAAGTTGAATGATTCTTGGCCCTGAAGAAGGTTACAGTATGGTGGCTTCCCAAACTTCAGTGGTTCAAAACATGTGTTTAAATATAGATTACTAAACCCCACCTCCAGAGTTTTTGATTCAGGTCTGGGTTGGGTTGGATCTGTACTTTGTATTTCTAACATGTTCCCAGGTGTTGATGATGCTTTTATTCCTGTACTACTCTTTGAGAGCCACTCATCTAGTGGAAGTAGGCCAGTTCTTACTTCTGAGCCACTGTGTCAGAGGCATGGGATTCAGAAAGCATTCTCAAAACAAGGAGTAGCGCTACCCAAGAACTCTGGTGGCAGTGTGATTTGCTTCTGTGAAATTCACCAGCAGACCACCATTCAAAGCTTTTGAAATATATTAAATATGAAATTAGTATGAAAATATACACTGCAGAGGATAATATGCCTGACACATGTATATGCCTGACATAAGTATAACATCCACAGAATATTATCATGTTGTGCTGAACTTTCTGGCTTTGAGTGAGGGTTTATGGCAACTGATCCTCAAATAGCATAAACAGCTTTATTGACAAATTACCGTTTATGTGTTGGAAGCCATTAAAAGCAATCTTGGCTGGTGTTCGCCTGCGGAAGACCTGATCATCTGAGGCAGTCTCAGGTTTTTTGATAGCTTGAGAAAGGCTGTAATGTATTTAGGGTAGATCAAAACCTAACATGGACAGGTAGACTTGAGGATAAGAAAACCAACTTCAGCCAGAGCTTGACTTTGTTCTATGACTTTACTCAGCAGTGTGGTTTTTCACCTTACTGCTTTGTTGAAAAGCTTCCTTTGTGCAGTTTGGACTGCATTCACTCGCTGTTTGGAATCCCTCTAGCACATGTGGAGCATCTGGCTCAGTTCCAGGCACACATCTGACGTCAAACACACGTTCTCTGCGGACAGGATTTGAGTTGACCTAAGAGAAATCCTTAAGGTACACATTCTCTCTCCAAGTTGTAGTTGGTAGGATTTAAATCTGTCTTTTGATTTAAAGTCTCTGGCTTTCTGATCTACAATAGCCCTTTTTGACTTTTCTGATTCACAAGAGTAAATAGAAAATTTTTGTGAGGCTCAAACCAAGTATCTGATATTAGATTTTCATTTGGGGTCTGTGTGTTTTAATCCTGTCAAAGTCTCTGAATTTCTTAGAATGGCATGATGGCTATCTACACTAGCTTTGTATTTTACTGTGGTTATTATACAAGGAAATAAACTGAGACAGATTTGTGCTTTTTAAAAAGTTGGCTAGCCATCTGAAGGTCTTCTACTTTGTCTGAAGGACTTAGAGTATTAACCCTTCACAGTCTTCCTCGTTGTCAGTTTTGTACTACTAAAGAAACTTGAAGTTGGGCAAGTAAAACCACCACTGAACTCAGTTCATTCAAAAATGGAAGATGGGGTTGACATGATCCTGGGAAACTTTCTAGAATATTTTTGTACATAAATCAGAAATCTCTGTTGTATAACTTCAGCATTATTAGGTACAGATGAAGCAAATCTCAAGTTTGTGGGTCAGTGTCCTTCCTAAACAATCAAACACACAATCTTAAATACACTGTCATGAATGAAATGTCAATTTTACAAAAATATATTTTAGTTTCTTATACCTGTGAAGTTCTTTCTCTAGTACAGTGTGAAACACAGTGCCCTTCTGTGATGCAATGCCATGTATTTCCTGAACTTGAATCCCATTGATAGAAGCCATTTAAATTTACCATTTTGTTTCTTGAGATGAAGTGTCCATTTGATAATAACTCAGTGATTAAACAAAGATACCTTCAGGATGATAAAGACAAGGAATGATTTTCACTCAATGAAAGTACATGATTACCTACCTTCTAAAAAAGATTATAAAAAGGATGTATATACCTGCAAATTACAACATAAAGACCTTCTGAATCAATGATTTATATCAGTTGACATTTGTCATCTCTATCAGGGTAGATTTTTTAAAAAAATTTGCATTGGAAATGCAAATTGGAAGACGAAGCTTTCCCTATTTTCAAGTAATTCATTCTACTTGTGGATAGCTGCTACTGATTGTTTCTTTGCACGTCCATTGAGTTTTAAGATCTATTTGAGTTTGGTTTCAAATTCACTTTTTTTAAATAACAATTTATTTTGTTTAGATACACTAAAAAGTGTATGTAGCCTTTGGAGTTTTTTGAAATCACTAAATGTCATTTTCTTGCTTTCCATTTTTTTTTTAATAAAGCCATCTGTTTAGTAAACATGGAAAATTGATTGATATGAAACCCAAAAAGTTCATAATGACAACTAAATAACAGATGACAGATTAGATAAGAACAAGTCATTAAGTTGGCCTATAAAAGGACAGCCATCTGTACCATGAAAACAGTCTTCTATTGATGAGAGTAATAATTTTCTGACTCCTTGACAGCTAAGAATTTATAGAATAAAATGGAACGCTTATAAATCGAGAAGTGAAACTTGATTTTGGGTAATTAGTGTAACCATTTTGTTCCAGTGTTACATGACAAGTGAATCGAGATTATAACAAAATCCTTTGAGAACAATCACTCTGTGTGTGCGTGTGTGTTGCATCTGACACACAAAATGACTAATTTAGCATTATTTCGTTTGGCTGAATTATTAACAAGTGTAGAGAGTCTAATTCATAGCAGATTAAAAAGATTTATGCTTCGAGATTCTTTAAAGTCCTAGCCCACAGATGAGTGATTTATAATTAAAACATAAATTTAGTGGATATGTGTTAAGAATAAACAATCACAGACCCTTAGGACTGAAGGGGACCACAGAGCCTTCTGTCCTTTCTTTGCCAATGCTGTCATCAAATTTGAGGCCGATTTTATGGTCACTAACAGAAAACCAAAGAATAATAGGAATAAAGTCCACTGCTGATTCTCTTACAGTAATGATACATATTTAGTAGAGTTAACAGAATCAGGTACAAACAGTTGAACCTGCTTAATTTGAGGGAATCTGTATCTGCTGACATTTAAAAACCAGAATGAATTAGTTGGTTTTAATTTATAATTGTTTTTCATATGCTCAATGAGCTAATCCTCTCATTAATACTAAATGACTTGAACCTTTGCTCTTAATGTGGGCTTTCTGTTAAAATTAAATTTGGTAAAATTGACTTAGGTGGCATTGGATTCTTGTTTGGATAGCTATTCTTTCTCTGATTCTTCACATCCCACATGGAAGCATCTTAACTGATACTTAGAGCATAAAATGCTATGAGATTGGGTTAGCTTGGGGCTTTGTGGGGAAGTTGTCCTATGTTAGAACCTAAGGAGATACTGTTAAAACTGAGTCTGTACTTAGCAGGGTGTAGGAACTTTATGCCTTCTCATATTAAGTCTTAGATTTTCATCAATTTTATGGATCTCTTGGGCCACACTTACATGGGTAGAAAAAAGTTTAAAAATACCAGAAGGAAAATAGCTCACTGATACTACCTTGCACAGAGAGTTGCTACTAATACCTTTTCAATGTGCATACTTTATTTTGCTATGTATTTATATATATATATCTTAAAAGTAAAATGGTCATATATTTTAAACAATGTTTGGTACCTGCTTCTTTTCCACTTACTATGTTGTGAGCATGTCACATGTCAATGAAAGAAACCCAAAACTTATTATTCAAAACTTGGTAGTTCTCAAGTCATTTATTATATTTGATATTGCCAATTCTTTATTGTAGGGCATTTAGATTACCCCAGCCCATCATCAAGATAGAAAAATTCTGGCACAAAAATCCCTGGGTAATCTGATTGTTTCTTTAGATTTCCAAGAAGTAGAATAGTTAGGATAAATGTATAAAATTTGTTAAAGCTTCTGCTACATGCTACCAAATTTCTCTCCTGAGAAGCTATCAGGCACACCGTCACTGTATGATTGTCTATTTCTTTGTATGCTTCTTATTACAATATGAGAAAAAATGTTTGCAGTTTTAAGAGTGAATATAATGCCGTCTTTTAAATTTGAACTCTGTTTATGGACGTTGTCCTTTTTTCATTTATTCTTCAGCTGCTTAAACAAAAGTGATTTTTTTCTCCTTTGCCCATCTCATTTCTAAAGAGGTGACTTTATTATTATTAATTCATAAACTCTTTTTATATTAAAGCTCTTATTTTGCAGAATGTCATATTTTTGCAAGACAAAAAAGTTCACTTCTTTTTGTTTGATTAAAGCTATTATGCCAGGCAAAATTCATGCTCAATAATTTATTTTCTAAATTGATTAGATGAAGAGTAATACAGATTTAGACTCGCCAGCACAAAGAGATGGAGGAAATGTCTGCCACTAATGGTGTGGGTCCTTTGGTGGTGGTGGGGGGTCATCTGGGGGTAGGCGAATAATTCTGACACTTTTTGATCGTAAGCCTTTTCGATCGACTGTATTCAGTCAACCATTTAACTTGCAGTATACTTTGGATATTTCCTAATAGCCACTCAAGAAATTAGTCTTGTATTGACCAGGCCTGGGCATCTTGAAGGAAAGAAAAGATAAAGAGAACCCGGTATTGGCTTATTTGGTGTTGAGGAGCTGATGATCGAGGGATGAGTGGAGAAAGAAAGGATTCAGTTTCTTAGTGCATCTGAATTTTCAGTATTCTTCAGAAGTCAGATCTCTGAAGAAGAAGTCATAATGGGAGTGGTAGAATATTAAGAACACCTTGAAGTTTCTTCAGGAGGAATGACTTCAAGTTTATCCTGTTAAACCACTGAAATTAAAGAACGGGCCTCTGTACAAATCAAAGTTATTCTACTGAAAATTAAAGCTGTCTGGCAAACCATCTGTTGCATTTATGGAATTGGTCTCCAAGGGAGGTGTGAGTAGTGGACTGTATCTTCCTTACTGAGCGGCAAGGCTATTCGAACCAGAAGGAGAGCCCTTAATTCCTGGGTAGGACCTGACAAAACCAGCTGAGTAGGAACCTAAGAAGAAATGCTTTTAGGAAAACAGCTCATTATATGTGATATGAGTTAGTAATATGCACGTATTGCTTGAAGAGACGTAGGGAAGAAGTTAATATCTGGGTATAGTGGGTACCCAGAATATTTCTTCCAATTTTAACATGTGTTGGGTTGTAAAATTCTTAGTTGCCTATTTTTCTGTATAAATCTTTTACTTTTAAAGACCCCCGCCTTAGGCTCACTACCAACAAATTCAGTGGTTCAAAGCTTTTAGCATGTTTTTGCCTGCTTTTTCAAAGCTTAGCATGGCCTCGTCATGGTTAAAGGGCTTCTCTTAGCTCTTGTACAGCTTTGGGTGACAATGTTCATTTATTTACTCTTCGTTTAGTATTTACCAAGCACCTACTATGGACAAGGCACTCCCCCACATGCTGAAAATACAAAAACATGAGCCATAATCCCTGATCTCAAATAGCAATTACTCCTGTGGGGAAGACTGTCACTTGATGAGGTAATTATACTGTAAGGCAGGAAATTGGATGATAGAAGGGGCACAGGATTATTAGGGAAACACTGAGTAGGGACAGTTATCAAGGAAGGCTTCTTCGAATAAGGGCTACATGGTTAAATCTTTAGAGATCATAGGGGTTAACCAGAACTAGAACTGAGAAACAAAGAAAATGCATGGTTTTAATGAGGGTCAAAAAATGATTTTCTTGTGAGCAGGAAATGACAAAGATGATTAATCAGTTTCCTCGCCAAATGCAGGCACTATTAAATTCTGTGGATTTTCAAATGCCCCAGGGACAGTAGTATTATGACAATTCTATAGGAGATTTTTTTGCTATCCTCACCATATCATGTTGTTATCAGTTTATTACAAGTCATATCAGTTAGTTCACCCGTTGCTTTTAAATGGGGTATAAAAATGATGCGACATTGTAGGATGTGACTTTGAAGGATGATAGATGGTAAAAACTGCTTCTCCATTGCCCCTGTTGCCTAGACTCTGCCCTTCTCCACCCCTGTTGCATTAGACAAAATCCTTTTTTTTTTTATTAGACTAAATCCTAAGTCAAATTAATAACAATGCCTTTCTCCTTTTCTGCATATACAGTTAGACCAGACCTGTCTTTCCACTGTGCGAGGGAAACGTAGGCCAGAGCTACTCGAAGTATTGGTCTGTCATGTGGGATAAGGAGCTTGCACCAGAATGGAACTGAATGTATCTCTTCTTTCATTTTGAAAAATAAAGTCTTACTGTGAAAAGTGAGCATCAGCCAAACTAAAAAATGTACCTTGCAAGGTGGTTGATTGACATTTTCAGGCAAACTCCTTATATTAATTACCTATTCTTTTGTAACAAATTATGCCAAACTTGGTGGTATAAATCAGCACACACTGTTTATCTCTGTTTATGTGAGTCCTAAGTCCAGGTGGGGCTTAGGTGGGTTTCTTGCTTCTGAGTTTTGCCAGACTGTGATCCAGGTTTCAGCCAGGGCTGTGGTCTCATTGGCGGCTAGACTAGGGAAGGATCCACTTACAAATTCCATCAGGTTGTGGACAGAATCCATTCCCTTGTGGCTCTAGGATTGAGGGCAGCTCACTTCTATAGAGCAAGGAAGGGAGAGGGAGACGAGGGGTTCTGGTGCAAGGTAGTGTCTTACATAGCATACAGTAATCACAGATGTAACAGCCCATCACCTCTGCATGTTTTCTAGAAGCAAGTCACAGGTCCTTCCCCCACACAGGGGAGGGGTCATACAAGGGTCATGGATCTTACCTGTCAACCACATTTCTTATCCGTTTCGAGGCCAAGAATTTGGTGGTATTTCTCACCCATACCTTAAGTAGCACAACTGGTGGAAACCAGTGAGGAGGGAAGAAACATTTCTTATTTCCTTTTAGCTTCCTTGATAGGAGCAAAAGTGATTAAACATGTGTTTTACTTGCTCTACGTAGTGATTTTTTTTTTCAATTGTGACCTCATTTAAAATTTTGAAGTGTATAAATAAAAATTTTTATTTGTGGTTCCATTTTAAAAAATAGAAAGCTCTAGTAGCTTGGGACTCTAACTTCCTATATAGAAAAATTGGCTAGGGCTTAGTAGAAGAAACCAAAATTTTACAATTGGGTTTACTGAAATCTCTTCTATTCAGAAACCAAGTGCACACTTACCCTGAGATCTAGCCTGTTTGTGCTCATTTATTATACCTGCTCTGGTTTCTTTGGGCATTTAATATAGACATCCTCAGGACCGTTGGAGTCGCAAATGGCGTTGTTATTTTTACTGTGTCTTTAATCCCCCTGCTGTAGTTACAGTAGTATGTACTATAATAATCTATTAATTTTATTTCTATAGAACATAATCATTACTTTATAGAATTTTCAGGTGAGTGGCTACCACACCAAAATTGACTCTCCTGTTCTTTTATCTGAATGATAGTTTCCAGTATCTTAGTTTCAGCCACTGCAGCCACATGAATAGACAGAATGAACTAGAGAATTGTAAATACTCGGGAGAACAGATGTCTACATAACCAGGTCTTATCCTCAGGGAGCTGATAATCTAGAAAGGAATATATGACATTAGGCATAAATATATCAGTCACGTATAACTTGCAGCATATTATCTTATGCATGTAGCAATTAGATTTACTTTCTAATACCTACTTTTAATAAATTTATGAATTTATATATTTAATATATTTTTTACTGCTGTTTCTTCGGAAATATTGACCAAGGTGTGATGAACAGTTCTTCATCACAAAGAATTCTTTAAAAGAATTCTTTCTTTTAGAAGAAAAAATTGATTTTTGAGTAATAGTCTTGGCTTTTTTTTCAAGAAGCTGTAGTTACTGAAGTTTTTAGTTAACGAACAAACTGTAGATCCAGAGGGATTTATGTTTTTTTTTATAGTCCCCAAGAAAAGGTAGACTTGTGATTAATCCCTTGGGATATGTTTGCTTATCACTTACATATTTTTAAAACAGATATTAAATCTCTGAATTGTAGGGAAGTTGTCATCTTTGTAATCTCCTAGGCAAACATTCCAACAAGTATTTAGAAATCTGTAGTTATATTTGTTTACATCGTAAGCACTAAAGATATGACCATTTTGAAGATTTTTATGTATTTATTTGAGAGAGAGAGAGAGAGAGATAGGGCATGTGTATGCACAAGTGCGGGCACAGGCAGAGGAAGAGGGGGGGAGAGACAATCTTGAAGCAAAGTCCCCTCTGAGAGCAGAGCTGACCTGGGGCTCAATCCCGTGACCCCTGAGGTCTTGATGAGCCAAAATCAAGAGTCGGACACTTAACCGATTGAGCCACCCAAGTGCCCCAAGATATGAGCATTTTAATTTCTTTCATGTAATACCTTCTTGATCCATCCATAAAATTTGTAAGTGACTTGAGATCAGGGGCCTTCCTTAGTACCTAGAACAGAGGCTGACCTTTAGCAATGTGTGGGGTTGAGTTCAGCAGGTGATGTGTTTGTTTGAATAAGCTTCCAATACTTAAGAGTTGCGACTTTGCCACAAGTCTTAATTTTTCTTTTCTCTTAAAAAAAAAAATAAGGGGTGCCTGGGTGGCTCAGTGGGTTAAAGCCTCTGCCTTCGGCTCAGGTCGTGGTCTCAGGGTCCTGGGATCAAGCCACGCATCGGGCTCTCTGCTCAGTGAGGAGCCTGCTTCCCCCCTCTGCTGCCTGCCTCTCTGCCTACTTGTGATCTCTCTCTCTCTGTGTGTCAAATAAATGAATAGAATCTTTAAGAAAAAAAAGTGCAGAATGGTTTATTAATTACTTTAAGAAAACACAACACTAGTTTGACTTTAAAAAAACTGGTTTCTCCATTAGGAGGTTAAATCTTAGTACCAACTCTATACATAAGTATGTTGGCTGTGAAGTAATACATTGCATTAGTGTTGATTGCTCATACATCTGGTGTCAGCTGGGGTTACCTAGGCAACTTGGCTGATCTTGGCTATATTCACTCACATGACTGGGGGGTGGCTGGCTGTGGGATGATCTAGGTTCATCTAGAAGGTCTCTGACTAGAATGACTCAGCTTTGCTTCATGTATTTCTTATTCTCCAGCAATTTAGCCTAGGCATGTTCTCATACTGATGGGAGGAGGTGGGTGGATAGAGAGAGTGTGAAACATAAACAGAAATACACAAGTGCTGTTCAAACCTATTTCTGAGTCCTATTTGCTGCCATTCCATTGACCAAATCAAGTCATGTGGTTCAGCTGAGCATCTAAAGGTTAGGTCCAGTGTATAGGCGGGAGGTCCTTGCAGACTTAGAGGGACTCATCCCTGCACTCTCTCCTTGCCACATGTGTTGTGGTCTTCATGCCCATGACTTATTACAAAATCCTGGGTGTCTTTATACTGTACGTGTGGCTGACCTTTGCAATCTTTTTTTCTTTACTGGCTTTTATTTTTAGATTTTTTTTTTTTAAGATTTTACTTATTTATTTGAAAGAGAGAACTCACAAGAGCAGGGAGGAGGGGCAGAGGGAGAAACAGACATCCCACTGAGCAGGGAGCCCAAGGCAGGGCTCCATACTCCATCCCAGGACCCTGGAATCCTGATCTGAGCTGAAGGCAGACACCTAACCAACAGAGCCACCCTGGTGCCCCTCGTTAGTGGCTTTTTGTGTATATGTTAATTTTTTGTGTGGAAAAAATATCCAGAAATGAATCTCTATTGAATCCTTGGTTTTAATATACACTGTATGACTTTACTAAAACTTTGACACTATTAAATGTAAAAAAAAACTCCTACATTATTGGGAATATACTGTATAAAACTGCTAAGTTTGCTTAAAGGTAAAAATACCGGGTTAAAAGAGCAACAGTAATTAACAGCCTAACCTAAAAACTCCCCTTGGTTAAGCAATTATTCTGTTCTTTCATTTATTTATCCATTCATTTGTTTAACAAACATTTGTCAACCCTCAGGTGTGGTAAAAGAGTAAGGACTTCATAGAACTTTGTATTTTGAATGCAAGGGTATGAATAGACTTGGGTTTTCTTAGTGTAAATTTAATCTTTGCAGGATGATTCATTTTGCTAATTTATTGTGATTTTCTTTTTTAAATAAAAGGATAGGCAGATTTGGGGTAATAGCATAGAAGTGCATACAAAAAAACAAAAACAAAAACAGTGGATCTGAAAAGGGGATTGAATGTTTTAAATTTTGCTTCAAACAAGAGAATCGTCTCCAGGCTATAGAACAAATTTTCCTTCTTAAAACACATTTTGGTATACCTACAGCCATTCGCATCCACAATAAACGTTGATGTGAAAGTGTTACAGTTTTGTTTTAGTAAATGGCATGAGTAATTGTACCCCCAGCCCTTGCTAAGTTGATGCTTCCTTTTTTAATGGCTGTAATATATTTGTAAACATGTTTCTTAACTTACTTGAAAACATGTTGGTTCCATCTCATTTATTTGCAGACAACTTACTGTCTGTTGAATGTTTAGCTTCTTTTTTCTAATGACTCCTTTGAAATATTATTTTAATGAACCTATGAAACACATCATTGTATTCTTTATATTGTGGTTGGACTGCTAATGAGACTCATCCATTAAGTAAATGGCTTTGTAGGCAATGCAAATGTAATAAATAAAGTTAGTCTGTTCTTCTTTACTACTTTTCTGCTGATGGGCATACCACATGCTGAGAAGGTAATGTTTCATGACCAAAACAGTTCAGTTGGTAGGCGGATTGGGAATCTTTCCATTAAAAAAAAAAAATCATAAAAGCATACTTGGAACTCCAACTTTTTTTTTTTAAATCAAATCATAAGACAGTGTATTTTCAGTACAGGCATTATATTTCAAGATGGTATGCCTTATAGAAGAAATTAAGTATTATATGATTCACAAAAGAAAAAATGATTCTCTGTAAATTTAAAAAAATAAAAATTTTTTCTAAGAAAACAATATCAGTATAATGGATCTCATCAAAAAACTAGATTCATATCCTTTGCAATTTGCTGTTTTTATGGACTTGGTTTTCTGCCTTATCAGAAGGAGATACAGGTGTCAAAAATGATATTGCAGGTATTGCTTTACTGGAACTACTAATTTCACCATGGGATCTCAAGTTTCATTGTTGCAGTAAAATTTTATAAGCATTTACTCCTCAATATTTAATTGGTGAGAGCCATTCTTCTTTGAAGCTGCTGCTGCTGCTTTTCACATTCCTAATGTGAATGTGGAGGCTTATGGCTGTTTTGATTGGTGAAAACAAGATGATATTGCCAACTGGTTATTTTTCTGCTACTCTTATGGATAGAATAGCCTGGCTAGACTGGCAGAATTTCTAGATCTTTACAGTTGTCAAGAATACCAGTGTCTAAGAACAAAAATATAAATTGATGTGGATTCTCTGGGGTCCTCTCAAAGGAGTCACGGTGGGTTTGGGCACAGCCATAGGCAAATGTTGGCAGAGAATAAGCATTTCTTCTCTAGACAGGCCTTTGCCTTTGCTTTAAACCCATTGCCCTGGGGGTTGGTTTGGTAAGAAATGAAATATGAAAGGTAGAAGAGGTAAGATCAAGTTCGCACAGCAACAGAACTTGAAAAACTGGTCTCAGCTTTCGGAGTGATTTTCCTATCAAGAAGTTACTGGTGCAACTTGAAATAGCAAATGTTACCTTAAAAAATTAATTGCATGCATTTATGTGTTGGAACACTTTTTTTTTTTTATAGCTGATGGCAAGTCAGTTTTTAAAAATGTTTATTTTCTTAAATTACATAAAATAGTGGTAGTCCTTCAGACTGATGTCATCTAAGATTCAGTCAGCTCCTCTAGTTTGGGATTTTATTGCTTCATTCCTCTTAAAGATAGTATGTAGTAAAATGTGACAAGAGTGTTGCCATCTTTAAACAAAGGTACCTTTATGAAATTGACAAAAGGAACAGTGATGATTTTGTGGCTCTTCTAGATCCTCGATCTGGCTCATCATTGTCTAATCTACAAACTCCAGTTTTCCACCTTGCTTGGGTCCTAGAAATCTTCATGATTTCTCTTTCTTTTTCAGCTTGAAAAGGCAGTTTTCAGTCAAATGCCTCCCATAAGTAAAAGACAGAAAATAAACTTGACAGAGGACCTTTTTGAAATGATGATTAATTGCTTTTTAAAGGAATGATTCTGAAGATATGCTAAGCTACTCAGCAGTAATTTAGAGTTGGCAATCTGTGAACAGTTCCCCGTCTGCTCCAATGAGGTCAGCCAGCTTCTGCTGGATAACTGTAGTTGTAGAGTTTGAAAGCAAAATGCAAAATGCAATCCTTAAAATTGGAGCTGTCACATTAAATTATGTCACATTTGATGACCGATCACAAGAGAAAGTGATACATGATTTTTATAAACACAAGACACCAAAAGCAGGCTCATTGGAATTCTGCTTGTCCACCATTGTTAGGCTACAAGTTATCTTCTGGTAGAAATTAACAGAATCTGGGACTTTTAACGGAGACATTGAAACAAAAGAAAAGTTTGTCTCTTGTTGTGGACAATTCTGTCTATGGTGTATTAGAGTGTAGGTGGGAGAAAGAAAGGGATTCTACTCTCACTAATTGTAAATTGCAGGTTAGACCAGCAGGAAAAAAAGAAAATATTATTAGTAGGGCCACAAAGGATTTTGTGTCAAGTGGTGTTGAGAAATTCGGGGTGGTACCTGTAACATATCGGGGGACCATGGGGAAGTGACATTAGAATTTATCACTACCCCTCTTCTTTACCATGTGTACGTGGAGTTATTCCAGGTGAGATCTAAACACACAGCCGAGTCAGTGACTTAAGCTATAGCTATAGGGCTATAACTTTTCCCTTGTATCGCATGCTGTTTTTCTGTCGTTCTACCTTAGAATGTCTATTCTGATCAGCATTATGACCTAATAACTCCCTTGCACTGTCCACCTGAACCTCTATTCCCCACACTAACAAAGTTACAGATAACATCCTGTATCTTAATAGATTGTGCAAAGTAAATACCTTTTCTTGAAATATTAGTGTTGGTCTAGTAGGCACCTGCACACCTAACAATTTATGCTGAGTTATTCTGTAGTTTTTTATTATATTGAGTAACATTTTGAACGGTTATATAGAAGACCTATTTCATTACACAGACTAAGATACACAAAAAAAATCATGCTGTAACTTAATTTGATTTCTATTTCAAATACCCATTCTATCAGGTTGGTGAGAAGAATGATGTAAATATGTTAGGGATAGTCTTTCTCTTTTTCCTGGGCATGTCCATGTTCTGGGGATGCAGCAGGGTCCCTTCTGGTCCCCACAGTCTTCTGTTTACTCTGGTGTCCGAGGAGACACCCACTGTCCTACGTGGTCCTTCCTGGGTAGTCTTTGGCATCACTGGGACCCACATGCTGCTGCTGTCTGTAAAGAAATTGGGTCATGAGGTTTCTGTTCTGCCCATGTCATTCATGTGGGCACAAGGCCCTTTGCCTTCTGTATGGTGTGTAAGCACCAGGACGTTTGGGTAGAATGTGAAGTGTCTAAAATCCTGAAAGGAAAAGTCAGCCACAAGAGCCTTGTTGTTCTCATTGGGTTCTTCCTTGTGGAAGGCAGGGCAGGTCTCGCTGGACTCCAGGATTCCCGAAAGCCCACTGGAGGCAGAGCCATGTCCCAGGCTTGGCCTGGGAGCAGCAAGTTCTGTGTCTTCAACATCATTGCCTTTTTTCTCTGCTCCTCCCTACTTCGAGCCCAGGTTGTCTTGGATGGAGAGCGTGGTGTTTAGAGGTGGGGCAGAGAGAGACCATTTTCTTAATCATGATGTTTTCTTATATTTTTGCCTTTTATTTGTTTATTTTTTGGTAACTCGATTTCATTGCTTAAGTTCTAGGTATCGAGACGCGAAAGCCAGACAGAACTTTCATTTTTCCTCTGCTTTCTGCTTTGTCACATTCCTCCCCAGAGAACATGAGTAAGAAAGGTCTAGCTACCTGAATAAAGAGTAGGACAGGTGAGGAAAGAAGAGGCCTGGGAGTAACTATCAGGTGATAACTAGAAACAAATTTCTATTGACACTCATTTTTTAGAGAGAGGATATTAGTCTTGTCTTTGTATGAGGAGATGATAGAGTTCAACAGATACAGAAGTTGAATACTACCAATATGAGCTTGAATTTGAGTTCTCCTAGTTAATCACTCTAGGCATATGGTGTAACTTTTTCTATCGGAATTAGCTGGAAAATGGTGCTGATGATGAATTCCTTGAGGAGATTGAATGAGGGATCTTGTATGACAGCATTTGCTTAAAAAGCCAACACGTATAAGCTTATTCCATTTCCCCTCAATCTGTTTAACTTCTTCATTTCAGACTACTCTGTGTAATTCTCAGCTTTCAGTGCCTCCAGAAAATATTTTTACCTCCTCTGAGTCTGAGTTAAATTTTTGGCTCCTCATTCAAAGCCAAAATCTTGTCAGTATTGAGGTTCTTTTCATACTGTGCTTCATGTTAATTTTAAACCTTTATTTGAGGAAAGAGGGCAACTCAGTGTTGATAAGATTATATAAATTATCTTGTTGCTGTAGGAAGAAAAGAATACTCCATCTTTTTTTTTAAGGCTTCACACTAAAGTATGTATATATATATACATACTATATATATATATATATACATACGTATATATATATACACATACACATGCATATATATAATGCCACAGAAATGTATCCTTAAAAATGGTTAAGAGTGGAAAATTCGGTGTTATAGGTAGTTGACCACAATAAAATTTTCTTCAAAGACATTCAGTGCCTATACCAAAATACTGATAATGTCAGAGTTCCAGACACTCTATTTTTTTAAATACTTTTTATTTATTAATACAGCCACTGTGGAAAATGATGGGTAATTTCCTCAAAAAATTAAAAAAAGAAATGGCATATGATCCAATAATTTTGCTCCTCGGTATTTACCCAAAGGAAAAAAAAAACAACCCACATTTGGAAGGATACATGCACCCCTATGTTTATTGCAGCATTTTTACAATAGCTAAGCTATGGGAGCAGCCCCAGTGTCCATCAATAGATGAGTGATGAAGAAGATAGGGTGTATATATGCAGTGGAATATTACATAGGTCCTTATTTTATCTATTAGATTAAAGTACCAATGCAGTCTTTTCAGTGGCTTTCAAACCATGCCAAGTAATCAGCTGCCTGCTATTACAATGCAAAGATCTATCATGCTTTTAAACTTCGTTCATGTAATTATTCATTCAGTAACTACTTCCTAAGCTTGTGATGCACACAGGGCACTGACCTAGGTTCTGTGAGAATTTCCCTGGCAGCCCAGCATGCAGCCTTTGCCTAGCTCTCGCTAAAATACGCGTGAAGACACAGAAAGAAAAAAGAAACCTTGACCCCCATAATAAAGATGGAAGTCAGTTGCCCTCTAGGATTTGGGAAAGAATAATCCTAATTTTAAAGCAGAGAGCTGGCTAGAAGGATTGTCTCAGAGATAAACATGTAGCATTTGCTACCTTCAGTCTGTGAAAAAGATGTTGGAGAGAAAGAGGGGGGAAGTAATAGTGTATTATCTTCCGGTTATGGCTCTCAAACACAGAGTGTAGAGGGAAGTAAAGAAGATTATATACAAGAACTTATGACTTGTAATCAGGTGTTCTTTCCATTCTCTGCTGCCTTTGTCTTCATGTGGATTCTTCAGAGTTTACACATCTGTGATTTTAAAATGCAGTGCTCTAATTGAACAGATTTTAAGTTCACCATGTAAAATGATACTGCTTATTTAATCCTTTGAAATAAAGTAATAAATTCAGCATAGTATTGCCCCCCTTCAAAAAGGCTTAACACAGAACTACCTTATGAACTAATGTGCTGTATGGACCTTGCTAGCTCAAAACAACCCAACTTGATGGTAGAATAAAATAAATGTCCTCTCTCAATAATTGAGGAAGTATCCTGCAGTCTGTCAGCATGCATATTTTGCTTAAAAGAATTCAGGTCATTTCATGTATGTATAGTTCATCTTTCCAACTAGATAATAAACTCGATGTTAAGGTTCGTCCTTGGTTTACGTCTCTTAAGAGCAGCTAATTGAGCCTATAGCATCTGAGAGGCAGGGATGGCAGAAGTCGTGAAGTGGATTATCAGTGTCTATCATGGACACCAACACAAAGTTTGGAGGTCATGTGCCGTGTATTTGTTAGTTCTGACTATTGGGATGTAATACATATTTTTATTATGGCGAGAGTCACTGGGGAGAAAAGTGCCCTTTTTTTAAAAAAATTCTTTTATTTCCTATAATTGTGTAATTTCCATCGGAGGTGTCTCTTTCCACTTGGAATTTATTTTTGTAGGATTTTTAGTAAAATTATCTAAGACTATTGGGTTAAAATATAGCAGTTATGTCACTATTTCCATAATAAGATCTCTGTTGGCTTAACTGCTAATGTAGAAAAAGGGAGTTGAGAAAATAAAACTTAAGAAAGAAAATTATCCACCCAAAAAAGCCCAATAAAGATTTTGAGACTGAAGAACTTGTGCCAGAGCCTAAATTGACATGTTTACATTTAAAATCCAACCAGAGGTATCACAATCCATCTGTTTCATCAAGGCTTCTAGGGAGTGATGGGCAACTTTCAGAATCTGCTCTTTTGGGAAAAAAGGAAGGATCCTAAGTCTGTCTGTCTGTCTCTCTCCTCCCCCGCTTTTTTTAATTGCAAAGTCTGCAGTAGTTGGGGGGAACATGGAGAATTAACATGAATAACAATGAGGTGAGAACCTAGCCCGCCCACCGTGTTGTCTGGGGCTGATTTACACATGGCGCCTGGGAACAGAAGAGCTCGAGCTGGTTTCCTTGCACACATCTGTTCAGCTGCACAGTGCAGTTAATTTCAGTCACTCGTGTTTTGATTCACAGCTGTTAGGCAGTAGGGATCCACTTTTGTCATACTCGATACAAATATTTCTTTTGAGCAGATGGGATTCTTCTTTCTGAGGGAGGAAATGGAATCCAAGAGGGTAAATGAGAAGAGGGAAGGAGCTGGAGTAAACGCATGGGCCAGAGTCCCTCCGGCAGGTTGTGTGGTGTTGAGAGCCGGTAGTCCTCAGAAAGGCTGTGGGTATTGCACTGTCTCTAGTATTATTGCCATCTGATAAGCTAATTTTCTGATCTTCTGTGGATGAGAAGGATGTTAGGTGAGAACTGGGAAAAGGAGTATTACTTTGAGACCTTCTTTTTAGGATACGGGGAAGAAAGATAGCATGTGGGCTCACAGTGAATCGCTGTGCATTTAACCAAATAATGAGGAGATTTGGGGGAAGCTAGGTTATATTAGGATTCTGAGATCTAAATCCAGGAAGAAAGAAAGAAAAGTTAACATCCAAGGAAAATATTTAAAGATCAAAGAGCCAAATTACTGATTTTATATATAAACACACAGATGCATAAACACGTATTTGTATAGTCATGTATTATAATCATGTACGTCTTTTGTAATCGAAGCCTGTAAGCATATATATTCACTCACACATAACAGAAATAGCAAATGTGGAGATGGATACAGGATATCTGCCATGGACATGGGCTATACAAGCTATATTCTAGATGGTGTCTTCTGTTCTTTGTCACTCCCTTCACTCCACACGAGAAGACTGGAAAGGGGGCGTTGTTATCTCTGCGTGAGGGTTCAGGAAATGGAGGTCACACAGCTGGTGAGCAGTGTGTTGAGGTTTGAGGAGGGCCTTCTGCCCCCACCCCTCCCTAAGCTACATTGTATTTCTTCTGGCCCAGGCCATACCTTGGTCTGAGGGAAGGCTGACTTTGCAGTTGGTCCTTTATATACCCGTCGGTAATATTACCCGTTGGTAATTTAGATGATCTAATAAATACACTGTGCAGTCCCCATGGTGGTGCCACCATTATGTGTCGTGGGTTTCCATATTCACTGGAACTGTTCAGATCTGTCATATCGTGAGAAACAACATGTGTCAGATCTTTCCTTAGCACCATCCAAGCAGACTAGCAGCTGGAAACCTTTACCATCTTTCCTGAACTCAGTTTTGGAAGACAGAGTGGGATGAGGGATTTCTCTATCAATTCCAGGTACGAGAAACAATTTGATTTAGATACTTTGGATGCTAAACTATTGGGATTTTTGGATATTTTGGTAATTTAGCGAGACAGCAAGATGCAAATTTTCATGGTACAGAAGTTGTGGAAAATCAAACACATAGAGTGTGTCGTGTATTGTGACAATGTCAGGCAAGTCTTCAGGGTAATAGTGACTAATGGAAAAACTAGACTTCAGGTGGAATGTGGTAGAATGTGGGCACTGTCGTCTGATTCATCTTATTGATACAGAGCAGATTTATGTTTCTGTTTGGAAAACTTATTCCATCATGCCTCCTGCTGCATCTCAGACCTGATGCTTTCGATGCTTTCCTCAAGGTCTCTACACAAATAGGAAAAAATAAGAAAATAAGCTTTGGAAAAAAGAATTTTTTTTTACAAGTGACAACTAGCACATATGATGTTTCAAACTGTGGGAAATGCTCAGGCTTGACAGTCATGCGTGATTACACATTTCAGGGTACATGCCAGTGTCCTCCTTACGAAGAGTTGCCTGAGTTTGCTCGTACTAGGTGACCAGGAATGCGGACTGTTTCCGTTAGGCTCCCTTCCAGACATTCCAGTCTCGCCATGCTCTCTCCTCATTCCCATCCTGCTATCCCCAGACTCTGTTGAAATCCGGAGTGATCCCCTTTCTCGTGTGGCTTCCCAAGGACAGACACGCTTCTCTGAGCTGAACTTCTGCACCAGGAAAGAGGCCTGTGGGAGATAGGGGCAGTTTTCATTGTTTGTTGGTTTTTGCAAAAAAAATGATTTTGTACTATTGTCACAAGTTATTCTTACTTGTATTCACTATGATAAAATGTGCTATGCATTTTTTTAAATTCATGATTAGCAGCAGAGGAAGAATGGTTGAATGGGTCAAGTATTCCTTTAGTCAGAAATTGTGTGAACCAAGGGGTGCCTGGGTGGCTCAGTCAGTTAAGCGTCTGACTCTTAATCTCAGCTCAGGTCTTGATCTCAGGGTCATGAGTTTGAGCCCCACATTGGGCTTATTGGGCTCTATGGTGGACATGGAATCTGCTTTAAAAAAATGTGTGCACCAAGAATTGTTCAGGCAGTATCTCATTTAGGCTTTCCAGAGGAGAGTACTGAGGCAGAGTTTGTGTGTGTATGTGTGTATATGTATGTGTGTGTGTGTGTATAACTAGAAAGCAGTGAAGCCACAATTTTTTGGATTCCAGAGGTAGGCTGTCAGCCATAGTTTGACTATTTGAATTCCCCCAGTATTACTTTATCTCTTCAAGTGGGTAAGAAGAATTAGAAAATGCATGTATTGTGACTTTTTTTCTACCCTTAGATAAAAAAAAAAGGATTCTCTTGTCAACTATATTTCAATTAAAAAAAAATAAATAAAGGATTCTTGGGCACCTGGGTGATTCAGTTGATAAAGCATCTGCCTTCAGTTCAGATCATGATGCCAGGATTCTGAGGTCGAGCCCTATGCCAGGCCCCCCTGCTCAGCAGGGAGTCTGTTTCTCCCTCTGCCTCTCCCCCCAGCTTGTGCTCGCTCTCTCATTCACTGCCTCTCTCACAAATAAAAAATAAAATGTTTAAAAAAAAAAAATAAAGGATTCTCTAACATAGACCACAGTAATTTATTACATTAAGGCAAGAGCTATTGTCGCTCATGTAAACTCAGCCAAGGAAGTATTGTCAGTGAGCCTAGCCTCCTGCTGTAGAAAAATAACTATAACTTAAGAATGGCTAAACGTTTGCCTGAGTTTTCATCTGTGTGTGGCCAAGGAAAGGATCAAACCAGTATATATAAATCAACTTTCCACTTATTTTACTTTCTGGCTACATCTCTAAGTGTAATGAACAATGCAAATTTCCTTTTATTTGGTTTGACAGACTAGAAATGCAGGGATGTGATTTGTTTTGTTTTAAAGCCAACCCTTAGTTTGCTTCCCAAATACATGCTTTTCACTCCCCTACTCACTTCCCTTGTTTTTTTTGTTTTGTTTTGTTTTTTTCAAGTTTTCCTAATTGCTCTTGTAGTGCTTGCTATTGTCTAACATGATGCTCTCCAACAGAACTTCCCACAGTGATGCTGATCTTCTACACCATGTAGAAGCCGCTTAGCCACATGTGGTTATTGAGCCGTTAAAACATGATTCTTCCAACGGAAGAACCAAGTTTCTAATTTTAGTTAACTTAAACTGGAATAGCCACATGTGGCTGTGGGCTTCCATTCTGGACAACACAGATCTGATTAGCTTCTGACAGGCAAGGTCCTTCTTTACCACACAGCATAAGGAACGAGACCTTAAAATTTGTGGGAGACTTTCGAGCTGTTCTCAAGTGTCGTCAAACAAGAATAAGTTCTTTAACAGTTGATTTTTAACCGTTTATTTCTGTAGCCCTTTAAAAGATCTTCTAATCTCCTTTGTGACTAAGCAAGAGCAAAAAGGGCACTCACCTGTCTCGGTTTCCTTTTGCTTGGGTTTTGGACAGGCTTGAATGATGCACTTGCTTCGGAATCAGTCCAATGTGAGCACTTCGTATTTGCCATAGTAAGAAAAAAGTAGCAAAGTCGTCAGCCAGGAAGCTACTTGGTTGAGATTTTCAGAGTACATAAGAATGCACAGCTTGCTGCTGATGTAAAGCATGTGGGGAAAGGCCTTGGAGAATTATTTTTCTTTCATGATTGAATGCTAGTACTTGCTGGTATGTGGAAAAACAGTCTCTTGCTTGTACAGGCAAACAGCTGTTGTTATTAGAAAAATAATCATTATGATAGAAAGCACACGTTTTTCGTGTCTTCTGTCAGATCTGTCAGAATATGTTCTATGTTAAAATGTGTATGTTTCATCTGAAAAAATGTAATTGGAAATTTAGCATATTAAAAAAAAAAAGTTCTGAACCAGAAATGGGAGCATGTCCTTTTTTTTTTCCCCCTACCCTCTATGTCAGCACTACCTAATCGAAAGAAAGTAAAAGCCACAAATAGGATTCTTAATTTTCTTATAACCACATGAAAAAAAGTAAAATAGGTAGAAATTAATTTTAGTGTAGTTGATTCAACCCAATATATCTAAAATATTTAAATATGTAATCAGTATAAAAAGTTAATGAGAGACTTCGTATTACTTTTTCTGTGATGACTCTATTCCTCAATCCTTACTCAAGGCATAGTGAACTATGTTTGAACTTTTTTTTTTTTTTAAGATTTTATTTATTTGATAGAGAATGCATGAGCTGGGACAAGGGAGAAGGAGAACCAGACTCCCCACCGAGCAGGGAGCCCAATCCAGACCTATATCTCAGGATGCTGGGAGCATGACCTGAGCCAAAGGCAGACATCCAACCCACTGAGCCAACCAGGTGCCCTTGTGTTAGAACTTCTGAGGGTAATTTGCCAAAAGGTAAAGAGGAATTAGCAGTTAGCCAGCAGAGATCATGAGTGAACCTACTACATGCCTGGTCATCAACAAATTTATTCTGAAACTTTGATCAAGAGGAAAGACAAAGATAGGATAATACAGGTGCCATATTTATGAATATAGTTATGACTTAAAATTTCCCTTGACACTTTCTGTCCATCCAGTTTATCTTGCTCAAATTGTGACAACATTTGAAGACATTTTTAATTCTAAGGTGTTGGAAGTTCTGTCACTTTGTCTCTATTCCAACACAGGAGCCATAAAATTGGGGTTTTTCTTGTAAACTACTTTTTTAAAAAAATTTATAAATCAGAGATTATTTTGTGGGCATAACTCAATCTTTTGTTTTATCTTAATAAAACAAAAAATATTTCTATATATTTCTATCCCAATTAACTTCAAGTAATACTTAAGGTCTTTTTTTCTAATTCAGCTTTATTATATCACAATTATATAAATCAAATCCAAGTTTTTAACAAGGGAGATTCTTCCTGGTTGTGTTTTAGAGAGCTATTTTCAGATGTATAATAAATTCTGTTTCTTAAATACTGCAACTGCACAGTTACTTGAATGCAGACAGAAAAAAATCCTAATTATTACTCATTAGCTACATTTATGTTAACCACAAATAGTCAATTGGTTTAATTAATACATATTTTTTATAAGACTCAGGATATAAAAATTTAGGTGAGACTCACTGGCTGTTTTGGAATTGTTTAAATACCTTTATATAAAGTATAGTGTGGTTTCTAGATTCTATTGCATCATCGGATATCTGAATCCTGAATTTTAGGCTTTTAAAATATCTCCTAATTTTCCTTTGAGTGTAAATAATATAACCTGGCACAGAGTTGGGATTTGGTAACTGTTGGTCAGATGAGGAGGGATGATATGGGTAAGCACAGAGTCCAGACCATTGTAGTCAAGGTTGGCTGGGTGGGTGGGTGTGTGTAATTGCCACAATATATATGAAGTAAGAAGTATATAAGAAGTATGTGATGTTATAGGATGTTAAATATATGTACTTCATGTATTTATGTTATTTCCATTCATATTTCCTATAATCTGGAAAATTTTTCTAATAAGTGAAAAAACTTTTAGTAGTTAAAGGGTTTGAAATTAAAGAACCATGGTTCAAATACATCTTGTAGAACACAATATCCTATCTGTTTCAGCACAATTATTTTTCAAATGTGAAGTTTACAGTATGAACAACTGTGTTTACCTCTTAGACTCCATTAGGAGCAAGGGACCTATGCCTTCTTCGGGAAATAGCTGAATGGTTTCATATCTCAAATGTTACCTTTGTTTCCCCCTTGACTCATGGGAGAGCAAGCATACAATTAAATTGATTTTAAATCACATTTAGCATTACGTATTGATTAGATACAAGTGCTCTAAAGCAAATGTCACATTGTTCAGCTCCAAAAAGCATCTGCATCGGATAACAGAAGCAGTAGGAGCTCTCATTTCTGTTAAGTAATTCAGCCAATGTTATAAGTCATGAGAGTGAGATACACATGGTTAGTAAATGGTTCTCAAACCTTATTATTGTAATGCAGCCTTCAATTCAGTTTATTAGCTTGTTCTTTATTCTCATTTATATTTTATTACCTTGGAATACAGTCATAGGATCCTGGAAATGAAGATTTCTTTAAAAACTTTAGGAACAATTTATTTAAAGTCTTTTGTTAAGTGACATCTAGGAGCAGACACAGTGTCGGCGAAGCCAGGTTTTGAGATAAGGGAGGGTAAAATGTTTCTCTGAGTCGGCTGTGATAGCATCTCTATGTCTCTGACTATTTCTGTCATCTGCGTTTCTGGAGAGCAAATTCCTGGTTGTGTTAGAGGTGGAGGGAGTCCAGGGGTGGACGAGGGATAGCAGGTAGATATATAAAGTCTTATATTGATAAAACTGGTTCTCCCCAAAACAATTGCCTTTTCACAGCAGGGAGCCCCCAGAATGATAGCAGTAAGAGGAAAAGCGGCCAGCGAGTGACCTCGCCATCATTCCAGCCTCTTGGGGGCTCCCATGGGCTCTGCCGCATACCTGAGAATCTGAAGTGGTGTGATTACTAACACCCCTTCTCCGCTCGGGCAGCCCCTCTGAGGAGGAGAATGGGGCCGCTGTTCAGTTCATGTGTCCCTGGAATCTTCGTGACTTCCTCTTCCAGTGTGCCTATTTGATACCCCGCCCATGTTCTCTCCAATAATAGCATGTGCTCAGATTTCCCTCTGATGCTCAGATAAGCTCAGCTCACCGCTAACCATTGCCTTGACCCACACCCAGGGCCTAAGTCACCCTGACTATGTTGGAAAAGCAGCAATGCTCTGTGTTTCAGGGCAGAGATGGGTTTAAAGTCATGGTTTAAAGTCTGCCTTTATCATTTAGTAGCTTTGAGATTGTAGGTGATTTTTTTTAACCTCTCATGCTAAAGTGGGGATAATAGTAGGACATACCTCCTAGGGTACTGTGAAGACTTCCTGCTTTAATATATGTAAGGTACTTAGAGAGTATATAGTATAGATATGTGTACACACATATACACACATATGCGTATAATGTTTCCTAAGCACGAAGGAACTATCCAATAACCTAATGGCACTCGTCCTCCTTTACATCTCCCTTGTTGGACCCACCCCTTGCTTGTGGGGTACATAATATACGGAACTCGTGACAAAGGGCATGCATATTCAGAATGGCTATGCCTGAATAATGTGAGAGGATCATAAGGCACAGCTTGTATGGACATACTTCAGTGGAGTAGATTTCCTTATTAAGGAACCAGGAGTGAGAAAGAAACCAATGAGGTCTCGCAACCTGGGGCACGCATGAGAATAGAGGTGGGTGATAGCCCAGAAATGTATTCTTGGTCTTCAAAAAAAAATGAACTAGCCGTAGCCCGTGCCCCTAAGGTCCTTAAGAGATAAGAAAATGGGCAGTTACGGTAGACTGTGTAAGGTACCAACCACCATGAGGGAGGGGTGCTGGAATCCACAGATGGAAAGAATGGGAGAGAAATCTGGACAGGCCTCTGAGGGAGGCAGGACAAGTAGGAGCCAGCTGGACCATCCAGCAAGGGAGGGCACTCCAGGCAGAATGAATGAAGAATGTGCGCAAAGGCCTAAAGGTACGAGTACTTCCTGAAATCCACTGTGCTCAGAGCATCGTGTAAGGTGAGGTAAGGAGAAGCAGTAGGTGAGTTGGAGAAGAAGACTTGGATCATGCAGAAGGCTTCAGAGCCGTGCTAAGGTGTTCAGAGGGTCCTGGTGATAATAGGAAGCCTCAGGAGAGTTTGGGGTCATGTTTGTACAATAAATCTTTGGTCTGGCTGCCTTTCAGAGAAGGGATGTGCGCCAGACTGGGGGCTGGAGCGTCTTTAAACTACACCCCACCCTGGCTTTCTATTTCCTAGGGCTGTGCTATTCCTTTAGCTAAAAGACACATTTAGTCTGCTCCCCGTGTTAGGTGGCAAGATGTCATTGTAACAGGTGTAAATAAGATTTTGCAATCCGCCTTGACAGACAACAAAACTGAGATTGATGGGTTTCCAATCTTGTGCTTCTGTAAAGAAAATGGCAGCAAACAACCCTGTACATACATTTTTTAGGCACTTGTCCAATTATTTCCTTCAGATAAATTTCTAGAAGTGGTTTGGTGTTCTTGGGCTTTTGACGTATATGGTCCTGGGACCATTTGGATGCCTGTGATCATGGTAGATAAACAGGTGCAGGGTTTTGTGGCAAGGCTGAGAGTGCAGATCTAGAAATGAAGTGTGCAGCGAGCAGTCACGCCTGGCTAGGCACGCATGCCTAATTTTTCTCTTTGGACTTCTTGATACCACTGGTTCTCTTCCCTGGTTGCAGGAAGACTTGATTGGATGAGTACCTAAGACTGACAGGGTGTTTTTCTATAATGACAAGTGCTTGACTGTAGCAGCAAATGATGAGCGGCCCTGGGGAGACATCACCACCCACTTGAGAGAGATCCATGAAGGGTTTATGACCCGTTTGAATCCTGATCGAGCATCACTGTCTTGACCCTCAGGGAACCAATTGTCTGGAATGCTTGCTCTGTCACTCTGAGCGATGTGCTTAGAATCCCTTTGAAACCTGGGAGCCGAATTGTTTGTAAAACACAGAGTGAATTATCAAAAAGACCTAGAGATGGGAAATGTTTTATTGTCACATTCCACGGCCATGTTTGCTCAGTGTATTGATGAGAACACTGGAGCCTGTATCCAGGACATTCACTTACTGCATGCAGCTATAAATTATTATTTGAAATTGCGAGGCAACGAAGCTTTAATTTTGATCATACCAAATAAAAGCATTTTGCAAAGTTTTTTCCCTTTTGTTTCTGGTCTATGGTAGGAATGTTTACTTACCAAATGTGATTCAGAAATTTTTAGAGAGGTGTAGAAATGTAAAAACACATATATTGCTTCTTAATAGCTACAAAATGAATGTCTGGTCTGCTAAATTTGTTCAACTATGTGTGGAGGAGCAGGGGGTGTCAGAGGAGGGAGAAAGATAGCTAGGTCCAAAGGAGGCACAGCAGATAGGGCTGGACAGCTTTGTCCTTAGTGCTCCACTTTGCTTAGATGCACCTTGAGAAAAGGCAAGAATGCAGATAGAAATCCTGTAGAGTCTCAAGGTTCGGTGTACTCTGTGCTGCTGGCCACCTGTCAGACCCCTTCCCCAATCCCTAACCCATTTCCTGCCCTTCGGTTGGTTCCTTAGTCCAAAAGAAACGAGCTCCTCTTGCTCTGAGCAGCTGGGCTAGGATCGTTACTGTAGCTTTCAGTTAGAGCACCATTATGATTACTGGAGGCATTGCCTGGTGATGCATGTTCTCCATTTGCTTTTCTGTTTGCTTATAGAGAGGGTCTTGTTAAAATACTTGAGCAGCTTGTGGATGGCCAAGGGCCTCTGGCCAGGAACAAGATACTTTTTGCACCCAGGGAGGCTGCTCTTGGCTGTTTTTTAAAAGCTAATAGCTAGAACTCTAAGAGAACAGTTGTCACAAAAGCTTTATTAAATTTTAAAATGGTTAGCTAAACTAAAAAAAAAAAAAAAGAACAGATAACTCCTGGATAAGTAGGTGTGGGTAATGTCAATATTGCTCTTTGAACAGTCTATTCTTCTAATTTGAAAGGAACAACTATTTGTCATGGTTCTTGTCCTTGAACTGGCAGTTACCTAATTAAATGCATATGAAATTCAAAAGGCTTTACTAAGGGACAGTAATTTTCCTCTGTTGTTTTTAAAGTTGCTGGGATGAAAGAATTACGTTGAGCACATAATGGATGGGTTCTTCCATTGCACGTGGAGGTCCTGAATCGACTAATCACGCCATGGTTATTCATCACTGTGTTACCTTATAATTTGAAGTTGAAGGTACCATTTTCATTTATTGCTGACTCTATGGGTAATGTTGGTTCCAATTTTTGAGGACTGTGACCTGGGTGAGGAAGCTGCCCCTAGACAAGACCAGAGCATAAATCAAGACAAAATTTTGGTTTGGGATAGGTTATTGTGCACCTATAGGGAATATCCTGATTACTGGTGGTCTTTTTTTTTTTTTTTTTTTTTAGTCTCCTTTGTAGAATGTATGGAACTTGAGATTTTCATATCTGTACTCAGCAAGGATGATTGTTTTGATGATAATTGATCAATGTGTTGGTAATTTGCCACTCTGTGTCTAGTCTTTTCCATTTCTGTCCTATGGATTTGTGGCTCCTTTAGATTGGATCTGGACCTGATTAATAGGATGGTTAGCCAGGAAATCAGAAGACTGGAGCTGAAAGCATTTGGGGGTTCTCCTACTTTTTCCATGATGTAGCACTGCGGTTGGCAGTGGTTTCCCCATCTAGTGCCCTTTGCTCCATGCATCATGGTGCAGCCTTCGCTGGGCACTCATATTACCATAGGGATGTCATGGGTTCCTGCTGCTACTCTGAGTGCATCCACCTTCCTTGTTTGTTCCTTTCTCTGCCTGCTCTTCTGTTAATGATTCTTTTGTTGCGGTTTCTTCATATGAACCATCTGAGTTGGATTCTGTTTCTTCGGGAACCAGCATATAGTAGTGACAGGTCATTCAGTGAGTATGAGTGAGTCTCAGACTTGAGTGTGCTTACAAGTCCATATTCTTGGGATCTCTACCCCTTGGGAGATTACTGGAGTAAATCTGAGATCCAGGATTGTGTATTTTATAGAAGCTCTCAGGTAGCTTTAATATTTTGAGGCACTCTGGCCTCTGAAGAAGGTGTATTGAGTACTGACCCTTCAAAGCTATGCAGATGTACTCCTAATTGGAACTGGGGCAAAATGTTCCTCTTCTTTGTTCCTCTTTCTTCATGATCACATGTCACATGCAAACAGGATATTCTCATCCAAAATAAAACTTAGACCAACTAGTGACAGGTAACTCTTTCTCAGGTTCTCTTTTAGCAGAGACTGTCCCTCATCATTCAGGACCAAGTGTATATTTTACCTGCTCTGTTTTTAATGTCACTTAATACCTGTTACCTTAAAGACTGGTCACACTTGCCCTTTGCAAGGTTCCCCTTTGATCTGGGTGGCAAACAGGAGAGCTGGCTGGCTTGGAGATAACACATTGTATTTATTTACTTACACATTTATTCAGCATGGTTGTAAGGCATGATCTGAGTCAGGGTTGGCAAACTACAGCTTTGGGCTAAGTCGACGCTTGGGCCGTTTTAGTACATAAAGATTTATTGGAAAACAGCCACGTCCATTTATTTGCATATCATCTATGGCTGCTCTTGCCCTCCGTTGGCAGAATTAATAGAAAATAGAGAAATGTATGGCTTACAAAGCTTGAAATATCTACCATCTGACACTTAACTGAGAAAGGTGACAGCGATGGACTAGATCCTCAGAATACATTGTAAGTAAGGTAGGCATCATCTGTCATTCATCGCTGGGGACTCAGCAGTGACGAAGATGTCCCCACGCCCTTCCCTCGTGAAACACTTCTTAGGGATACAGAAGGCAGTAAAGAAGATGAGACAGATAATATGTTACAGAGTGGTACATTTTAGGGAGAAAAATAAAGCCAGGACAGAGGATGAGCACTGCTGTGAGTGGAGGGTGCTCTGAAGTATGGGGGAGGACTGTGAACCCTCCATGGAGAGAAAAAACTCAGGCTCATTTTCCTGATATTTTTTTCCTTTGTCTTCCCCTTTGTTTTCTCCCACTTCTATAATCAACATTTCCAGAGTCTATCAGATTTTAATGTGGAAAGTAGAGAGTTATTTTTCAACGGTGGGGGTCCATTCATAATAGAAAGCTGGCGGAAAACATGGAGGTGATCCTTCAGCATTGGAAAATTCTTATTTGAGGAAGCATTTTTCACATTCCTCTTGTTCAGCCAGAGGGAGATGTGGGCCACAGAGCAGGAACACGTTTTACTCCAGCTAAATCCTTCAGTTGGTGTTCCCTGTTATTGGTAGCTGTTGGCAAGGACAGAGACTTCTGGGGAATGACACTGTGCAGTTTTTCAATACACAGTAATTACCCGTTACTGAGGTGGAGTGGGGGGATACAAGTAAGATTTAGGATGTTGGTGAATGTATTATTGCTAGCTGACCATCAAGTTCTTACCTGTTTTAAGTGATAGGAAGTGCCCACACTAGACATATTCGCATCCTGTTCCCCTTTGATGGCAACATTTAGGTAGAAACCTACCGTTATACGTGGCTGATGATTGCATACATTTGGAAATATTTCAAGAGCAACTGTGTAGTCCAAAATGCAAGTACATCCAATAAAAGTGTAATATAACCTGATTATCCTGCAAGACGCATCTTTCTCCTGGTCCCCACTGCTCCGATAAAATGCCCTCTCTTGCTGGATGAGGGACAGTGATTCAATTTCGTTCTGAAGTAACCATTGTAGTTTGACTCTGTTTTATTAATTCCCTTTTGGTTTGGTTTATTACATTTGAAATTTCTTCTACTATTGCAAACTTAGCTACATATCTACATTATTATTTTGTTCACCGAATCCTATTAGACTCAAAATTAAAAAAAAAAAAAAACATTTTTAGCAACAGAATAAATTTAGAGAGGTAACCGTTAAACCCAACTCTCAAGGCATTGCTTTATGCTAGATTATTGCTCTGTAGCTTTCATTAATTAGATTTCTAAAAAATAAACTTTAAAACAAAACACTCACTAAAGGAAATGTGTTTTAAACTTTCTAGGTCCTAGTTTGCACTTACAGATGGTATAAGGAATGTATTTTAAATATATTAAACTACATCTAATGCTTATATACTGCATATTATTTAATTTATCAAACATTTCTAGTGACAGTGTAAATGGAGTATGAGGCTTAGGGGGTTTAATAATAATAATTTAATTTGGAAACATCTTTGCCTTCTAAAAACCCTCTGGCCACTTAACAGAATGGAATAAAATGTAATTATAAAATATGCAATATGCCTTCATGTATCTACATTTCCAGAGTGTTTTCTTTCTTTAATCATCTGTAAAAATACATATATGAATAATAGGAAAAAAAGTTTGCTATTTTACTCTGGATATAAATTGCTGGCATAGTCTTTGACAAGTGTTAAGAATAAGAATTAGGGGAACCTGCGTAAAACAGTGGGAGCAGTCCAGTGACCTTTATATGGTGTGAATTCATAAGTATCTAAAATGCTTGCAGTCATCAAATGTGCTTCACTGATGTCTTGTGTTCAAAGAAAAAGAGGGAAACCTTGCTCTCTAAGGGGTTTCTGATGTGGTAAAGTACTGGCATGGTACCCCGTGTTTACGAATAAAGACAAGAGTGCCCCAAGTCAGCATTAGCCAAAAAAATGAGAAGAGGGTTAAAAGTGATGACCTTGAAGCACAAAGCTAAGAAATAAAGTACAGGGGCGCCTGGGTGGCTCAGTGGGTTAAAGCCTCTGCCTTCGGCTCAGGTCATGATCTCAGGGTCCTGGGATAGGGTCCTGGGATCGAGCCCCGCATCGGGCTCTCTGCTCAGCGGGGAGCCTGCTTCCCACTCTCTCTCTCTGCCTGCCTCTCTGCC
The DNA here is from genome assembly GCA_028533885.1 of Nasua narica. Lineage (NCBI taxonomy): Eukaryota > Metazoa > Chordata > Mammalia > Carnivora > Procyonidae > Nasua > Nasua narica. Next base: position 24,045,943 of record CM052799.1, on the reverse strand, counting down.
TACTTGTGATCTCTCTCTCTGTCAAATAAATAAATAAAATCCTTAAAAAAAAAAAGAAATAAAGTACAAATTAGCTTCAAGTAACCAAATCAAGCTGTAGAGTGGATTCATTTGCCCTTCCTTTGCCATTTGTTTCTAACTGTGCTTAGCAGAACCTCTTTGGGGGAGGAGAAAGAGGGAATTTTTCAGCTCCTTCATCCCCTTCGAACTAGAGTGGCTATGTTGTTAACTGCTGGTAACTGGGATTCTAGGAGGTGGTCTAGGTCCTCACCAGGCGCAGGGACTCAGGTCAGACCTGTAGGGATCAAATCCCAGGTCTTCCCTCAGTAACAGTGAGGCTTTGGGTAAGTCAGTCAGCCTCTGGGCATCACAGATTTGTTAGGAAGAGCGAATGAGTTCATAATTGTAAATATCAAGGCTGCTTGTATTTAGAAGCATGCTGTATCCTGATATAGATAACTGCGGTCAGCAGCAGCATCATTGTGTTAGTCAGATTTTATCTGAACAAAGGATTCTCTGGCTCAAAGCAAGCTTGAAAACCAGTATTCTAAGGGGCATTTCTGGCAAGTTTGGGAAGTTCTTCTCTCTCTTGTTTTTAAGCCCTTCTCATGAGCCAAGGCAAAGTTTTCTGAGGCCTGCTAAACTTCCTTTTAACAGAGCCGTGGAAGGGCCCCAGGCTCGAAGCCTCAGGCAGGGATTCCTTCCAGCAGAGTTTAATATCTCCTTTGTTTCAAGGTTAACAGGGTTAACTGTCTATTTCCAGGTTCTCTGATACTGGTTTTCTAGTTAGGGCAGAGAGAGCACATTTCCATTTAAATCAAAGTCACTTGAGGACAACCTGAGCAGATGTAAAGCAAATAGATGGCCTATGATAGTACAGGAAGCACAGAAAGAGACCAAAAGTATGAACTTGACTGCAGGTCAAGCAGTCACTTGCTCAGCCACCGAAGGTGGAGTTTGGAGACCTCAGGGTTCAGGCCTTGTTTCCAGCCTACAGTGCGACCTGGGGCAATTCACGTAACCTCTCTGAGCTTCATTTTCTGCATCTTTTGGGACTTCCTGAGATCTCTCTAACAAGATAACATGTATCTTGCCTTCAGGAAGTACTCAGACTTACCCAGTGGGAATCTTTAGGCTCCAAAATTCTTATTCTCTTTTATTAGCCCTGTGATTGATAAAGTGAAGAGAATGGTAAAGCATGGCTGGCCGTCAGTTAAGAAAGCTGGAGGCAGGCCGAGCAGAGTGCCGGACGTAATGCATTGTATCTGGAATTGTAGGGGCCAAATTCCAATTAGCATCCTGTTTTCTAGCTGAGCTATCTTGGAAAAGACAGTGTACCTCTCTGGACCTTAACTACTTCTTAATCAAACACAAGGATTGGGTAATAGCATGTCTGAGTTGCCTCCAAGTTTCAAGAAGTCGGTGCTTCCTTAGTGCCTCTTGGCACAAACCTTAGTATAATAACCACTCTTTCCCTGTCACGCTTGCCCAGTGAATGTAATGGCACATGCGGTAACAGGTGTAAATGCACCTTGACATTGTAGGCATGCCATTGGTTTTAGTACTTGCAGTACTAGTGTGAAGTCCTGTCACAACAAAACAAAAAAACAAAACAAAAAACAGAACAAAACAAAATTTAAAAAAAAAAAAACAACCAGGAGTTTCAGTCTTATTCTATTCTAGGATCTCTTGCAATGTAGAGACGAAGAGGCAACACAATTACATGGAATTGTATACTTAAAATAAGGTGTTGGGACCACAATATTTCCGTGGACTGTGTTTCGACAAGTATGTTTCTAAAAAATTCTGTGGATGTGGAATCAGTGTTTAGATCGATTCCTTTTCTCTAGAGGAAGTTCTTGGATTCTAGCAATTTCCCTGTAGGCTTGGCAGTTCTTCTGTCACTTATTAGTTCTATAATCTCGGACAAGTTAATGATATCTCACAGGTTGATTCCTCATCTCTAAAGTGGGGATAGTGAAAACTCTTTCAAATTGCTGTAAGAATTCAATGAGATGCTGGCTGTCCATTCTTTGCAAGGTGAGTACCACATAGCAAATGACAACAGTAACTATTATTTTCGATTTGGGGAAGCCCTCAGCCTACAAAAAGGAGAGAACCAAGCATGTTTTGGGTTCTGCTGATCGTATAAGTAACAAGTTAAATGACCTTTACTAGTTTTCCCCAGTTCTCACTGAACTTTGTAGCTCTGCCTTCTTTCTGGTCATATCATTAGATCTAGTGTATAAGTAAACACACTTTATTTAATAAATGAGTTAAATGGGTGATCATTATTATTTGGGTTTCAGTTGTGTCCTTGAGGGAATATTTGCTGATATAAAATTATAGGCAATTTTAAAAAATTATCATGAAGATTAACATGCTGTTATGTTCCTCAATTTCCAATTTGTACCTCCCTAGTTATAATTAGCCATCTTTCCTTTTATGTTATTTGTAATTTCAAATTTATAGCACAAGATTTATAAAAATGTATATTTCTTTTAATTTGAGTGGATATGTTTAGGTCAGTTACTTTATCATTTTTTTTCTTTTTTAAGATTTATGTGCATTTCTGAAATTGATACCCGGAGGATAATTGCCATCTAACTCAAATGTACCATTAAAAAAAAATATATATATATATATATATATATATATATATATATATATATATATATATATATAGTCATTAGTCCCATTACGGTGATTGGACAAGGCTTAACATTTGAATTTAAATCAGAATAAAAAGCATAGGGATTTTTTTGTCTGTACCTGTTAAAACACTTCCTTACTGGAGACTATGTATGACCTGATGAAAATTCTAGAGAAGATTTTTTTTCTCTGCAGTTAGCAATTTTTGTTACTGTTGCTTCCTCTGAGTTTATTTGTGGCACTCAAATCTTATTTTTGACCTGAAAACGTTTTTGTTTTTTTTTTTAAAGATTTCATTTATTTATTTGACAGAGAGAGATCACAAGTAGGCAGAGAGGCAGGCAGAGGGGGGGAAGCAGGTTCCCCGCTGATCAGAGAACCCAACTCAGGGCTCAATCCCAGGACTCTGAGATCATGACCTGAGCCGAAGGCGAGGCTTTAACCCACTGAGCCACCCAGGCGTCCCTTAAAAACATTTTCTTAACCCACCACCCAGTCATACTAATGCCGCCATTGTCTCTCCACTCCCTTTCACCACCAGCCTTTCTTAGCCTTTAGTGAACCTGCTTGTTTCTGGACTCTTACACAAGGATAAACAAAATTAAAATAAAGGGCAAACTTAAAGTTTAATTATTTTCATCTAAACAACATAAAAATATGAAAAGCAGCTGGGTGATTTTAACTGAATTTGGAAAGTTTATTTTAAGTGGTTTAACTTAAAATATGGGCTGAGAGTGTATACAGAAAGCCACCTTAGGCTGTGTGTAGGAGCAATTCAGATGTAAGTTGTCAACCTATGAAGCACTTGAAATTGAGGTATCAGAAGAGCCCCCCACGCCTGTTTTTGTGGGAAAGATGCTATGGTGTACCTTCTTAGTGAATTACCTGAAAGTTTCCTTCATTCCTTCCTAACAGTCTTATTTTATGTAGGCATTCACTCCTTCCTCCTAGGATTATAGGAAGATGACTGCATCCCCAGGACTAGGGGTCCATCTTGGCATGAAAAGACCAAAAGTCAGCAACCCATCACAATTTGTGATCATTACAATGCAATCATTAGCAGAAACAGCTTTGCACAGCATCTCTAGAAGCTTCCCACAGTTACGGCTTTATTCATTCAGCCCCACTGTGGTCATGCTGCATTTCAGGTTGGACCGTTGGCTGCCCTTGCCACGGTCTTTTATGTGTTCACAAGACAAATTCCTGTATCTTCCTGTAAATCCGGTTCTGGACATTCCTGAAAAACTGATTCATTTCTCTATTACCACTTTAACATGAAGCACTGACTCTGCCCTTTTACTGGAAGCTAGTTATCCCAATCTATAATATACTACTCCATCACCCCCTCTGCTCTGTGTCCCCCCCGCCCGCCGAGAAACATCACCCTGTCAGAATGTATACTCAGCTGCAGCAAAAATCAATTTTACGTATTGATCAGAATTTGTCAGCATATCCTTTGGAGATTGATAGCATACCAGTTTGCTCTGCCATACTACTTGGGAACCCCTGACCAAACCCTGTGGAGTGAAGGGCATGGGTGGGTAAATGGATAAATAAACACAGGGATGAACTAGTTTTAAAAAGAAAACTTGGAGAGATTGTGCTGGCTGTAAGGTGGCCCCCAGATGGGTCTACCTCCTAATTCCTAGAACTCTGTCCTAATTCCTGTTACCTTACGGGCTCAAAGATCTTTGCAAGTGTTACTAAGAATCTTGAGATGGGGAAATTATCCTGGATTATTTGGGTGGGTCCAACGTAATCACAGTGGTCTTTGTAAGAGGGAGACAGGAGGAGTAGGCATCAGAAAGAAGGTAATCTGACAGCAAACAGAGATGGGAGTGGTGCCCTTTGCAGATTGGGAAAGGGGACACAAACCAAGGAATATAGGCAGCCACTAAAAGCTGCAAAATCATGGAGACACATTCTCCCTTTAGAGCCTCCAGGAGGAACCAGCCTGGCCGACACCTTGACATTAGCTCATTGAAACTGTCTTCGGACTTCTGGCGTCCAAAACTGTAAGAGGATAAATCTGCATTATTTTAAGCCATAAGATTATAGTAACTTGTTACAGGAGTAGTAGGAAGTTAATACAGAGATTCATAAACTTTAAAATGTGAGTTAATGGGCTCTGAAGTCAAACAGGACGATAGTTGTGCTGGCTGGAAGCCTCAGGCTCTTCCATACATCACGTGGTCAGAATGCCCCTGAATCGTGGCATTGGCCCTGCTGATGAGATGTGCATGCGGTGACAAGGCCCAGAGGACCAGGGACTTGAATAAAATTTACTTTGCCAGTTTCTCTGTTTCCATAGATGTTTAAAAACAAAAAAAATAACTTGATTATTTCAGGGAAGAAACATTTCCTTCTCCACCTCTGTACCTTTCTCTGCAACTTTTCCTGTACTTTTTCTGATTTTTATTCCACTCTTGATTCAGTGATATTCCTTTCAGAGAAGAAAATAAAACTACCCAGAATTGAACTTGACTTTCCTTTTGCAAATTCTTTGCTTTAACATGTAAGGAAAACTGCCTGCACTGTTGGTTCCTTATTGTGATGGGTGGGGGGGGGGGTGTGGAGAGCTTATTTTCAATGTACCTCATGTCCAAAAGAATCCTAAATTGCTTTATCACTATATTGTATCATTACTTGTTAAGCTTTTTTTTTAAGAGTTTATTTATTTATTTATATTTATTTATTTTAGAGAGCACCTGCACATGTGCATGCAGGAAAGGGGAGGGGCGTGTGGAGCAGAAAGGGGCAAGCAGATTCCTTGCTCAGTGTGAGACCTGACATAGGGCATGATCTAATGACCTTGAGATGTTGACCTGAGCCTAAATCAAGAGTCAGATGCTTAACCAACGGAGCCACCCAGGTGCCCCATGACTTGTTAAGATTTTTTAGTTGCCTGCAATGGAATCATAGATGGGTAATTCTCAGTACTAATTCCCATAGCACCTAGGAGACTTTAACAATTTCTCTTAAGTATTCATTGTCACATTGGTGCACTAATTTGTTAATGAGGGCGTATCATTTTGATATTTTCACATTTTTATAAGTTTTCATCACATGCACATTGCATGCTGGTAGCTTTGTGATAGTTAACTACTGTAGTATTCCATGACATTTGAGTATGGATGGAATTCATTGAGAATAGTGAACAGTAGAAAAATATAATGAGCAGTAAGTAGAGGAGTTCTAACAGGCAATCAGGTAAAGGGATTGCTTCATTCTGATAATTGCTGTTTTTTATGTTTATCAGTTACAAAGATTAAAATGTCAGCCCCAGGTTAACTAGAATCCTCAGGAAAGTTTAGTTGTATATGCATTTGTTATGGGGATTGATTTTTTTAAAAGTCCTTAACTAGACTTTGTGGGTTTTCATTCGTATCTATAACAAAAAAAATTTAAATTGATAGAAGCTATTTGGTCTTCTTAAATACAAAATTGAGTAACAAATTGAACCCTAGGATATAAGATTATGTATTATCCATTTTAAAATTGACACACTGCTGGGCAATATACTTGGCCCTGAAATTTATTCTTATTAGACTCCTGTATAGCTATGGTCTACAGAGTTCATTGTAAATAAGAATCATTTGGAGTTAGAGAATAAAATAGGAGTTCTTGAGCCCCTTACCCCAGAGATTTTGTTTTAATCAATTAAGAGCGGACTCTGGAACCCCTAGTTTTAGCAAGCTTTTCAGATAATCCAAAAATCTTCAGGCTATACTTTCAGAAGCATTGCTATATGTAACGTCGTCCATCAATAATGAAAATAGCGGTTGTGTGCGGTAAAATTATTTTAAGGCATTCCTTAGAGTCCTTTCAAGTCTTTTCAGAAAAATAGTTGTTGGAACCACCTCTTGCCGTATGTAAATATGCTCTGTTAAATTACTGTACACTTTGAAAAAAGGCTTATTCTCACTCAGTGAGCCTGTGGCAATTGTAAGCTTCTGGATTTCACTCAAATTTGTAGCGATGCAAACGACATCCTTTAGATGTGGCTGTAATGCATTTAGCTCAATGACAAGGAAACTGGCAGATATTTCCAGAAGACATACCGACGGAGAAATAGTGCTCGCTGCCATAGCTTGATCTGCATACATTGAACATTTAATGGTTTGCGTTTTTTGCTTATTCACTTGTCCTAAATACTTAATGAATAGGCTCTAAGGCTTTAATTTTCAACCAATCCTAAGTTTATTACTAAAGTTTATCAAGCAATAAACACACTATTGCACTTATACTGTCATATTTTTATAAAGCAGTTTATAAAAGGTGACATCTGGCAAAGAGGCAGATCTATAAAAATCATGCTGGTGGATGTAGTGTCATTTTTTCTGCCATACTCCCAGAAAGAGTAATATTATTTTGACACACACATACATCCCCACTGTCAAGTTTCTATTTTTATAGTTAGCTTACTGCATATATCCTTAAGCTATACAAAACCTTTGGGCTAATGCAGAAAGTGACATTTCTGCATATTTATTACAGTACTATTTTAGAGGTTGACTTTGCCTGATAGGATTTTTCCAGAACAGTGTCATTTTCATGACATTAGACATTGTCGAGAACAATACTATTGTGCAGTTAGTCAGGAAAGGTCAAATATGGAAGGACAAATCATAAATAGCTTAATTTAATGCTTGACATGATTGTTTCTCAGTATTTGCTAGATATTTATGGAGAGAAACCTATATGCAGCATAACCCTGATGAACAGTTGTATAGATAGTTGGAATCTGAACTCCTGCTTGAGTTAACGCATGCCTGAGCCTGTGATCCAGCAACCCCACTTTTAGGTTTATGCCCAAGAGCAATGAGTGCATTTGTCTACCAGCAGACTGTACAAGAATTTTCATAAGAGCTTTACTTATCAAAACCCCAAGCTAGAAGCAACCCAAATGCCCATCAACCAATGGATGACTTAATGTAGTAGACATAAAATGGATACTTCACAGCAATAAATACATACCATCTATTGATTTGTGCAGCAACATTAATGAATCTCAGGGGCAGTTGAATGCAAGAAACTGGATATTCAAGAGTACATGCTGTGTGATGTACACTATTATAAAACTCAAGAATTGGCAAAACTGACCTATGATGATAGAAGTTAGAATAGCAGTTATTTCTGTGTATGTTTGTGTGTGTGTGTGTGTGTGTGTGTGTGTTGTGTGTGATTATACATATGCATATGCAAAAATGCAGAGTGGTACACCTAAGATTATCCAATTTATATTTTCAGGGTACCTGTTGTGTAATAAACCACTCAAAACCATAACAGCTGAAAACAGTTTGTTGTTATTAGATCTCATGATGTTGTGGGTCAGAGACTCTCACCCGGCATTGGAGGGATGACCGGCTTATCTCAGTTCAATAACATCTGGAGCCTCAGCTTAGTTGAATCAAATGACTAGAAGGCGGTTGAATGTTTCTCTCCTTCTCCACATGGCTCTCTTGGGTTTCCTAGTCAGATTTCTTACCTTAGAAAAATTCATGGCTTTAGGAGCAAGTGTTTTAAGATAGTAGGTGGAAAATCCAGTTTCTTAAGGCCTGGGCATAGTAGATTCTACAGAATTCTATTGGTAAAAATACTTCCTGAGAAGTGCCTGGGTGGCCCAGTCAGTTAAGCATTTGCCTTCAGCTCAGGTCATGATCCCGGGGTCCTGGGACCGAACCCCATGTTGGACTCAGCAAGGAGCTTGCTTTTTCCTCTACCCTCTCCCCGTTAATGCTTGTGTGCTCTCTCTCACTCTCAAATAAATAAATCAATCTTAAAAAAAAAATACTTCCTGAGCTCACCAGACTAAAGGAGAGGGGGACCCAGACCCCACCTCTCAATGGAGGGGGTTAAGGTGTTGTGGCAATCTGTGTTTTGTTACATTATACATATATAATATATATATGTGTATATATATATGTGTATATATATATAATATACACACACATATATCTCAATTAAAACCTTTTTTTAAGAAGTAAAAATGAGTAGCAATACTCTCAAAGCTTTCTTCTCTTTTGGAGGGTCTTGTAAAATTGAATCTAGTTCTGAAAAGCACAAACAACCAAAGAAACCCTCCATCTGAAATCCATTTCCAATAGATAATACATCTTCTGTCCATTTCTTTATGAGTTTGAAAATTCTGTGATTTTTTTTCTTATTTGAAGTTTCTGGGCTTTGAGTTTTTGCTTTTTTTTTTTTTTCCTCCAGGCTTGGGTGAACTTAGACTTTTATTTAATCATTTACAGCCTATAGTTAACTGTCAGAGTGAAGTCAGATAAGGCTTTTGATACAACTGAAGTTCTTTGCTCCTTTTGATTTATGGATAATGAATTTGCCCTCCTATAGTCAAAGTCTGATTTTTTTTAAAGAAATCCCCTATCTCTTATTAATCATCTATCAGAAGTATGTTGCCCAACAGACCTCTTTGTATAATTCCTTATTAGTTGATGAGAGCAGGTCAGCTGAATTTAGGCAGAGGGTTTTATGTACAATTGATTGGAAATGTTTATTCAAGCTAAATATGCTGGTGAGAAAGCAGAGCCTTTTAAAATGCTGGGCTTCATTCGGACATGCCACTTTTGGAGACAGCTTGGACAAGCAGTATAGTACCATAGAAAGCTGCATTATCAAACATATCAAGAGGTCTCCCTATCAGTGCACCGAATAGCTCCAGCAAAGATAATTACTGCACCCATGCCTGGCATAATTTGGGTCAAGAGCAGCTCTTCAGCCAGATCTTTAAACAACATGGCACATCTCATTTGAAGAAGTTTTCAGGGCCATTTCCCAATTTTGTGCCAGTAACTTCAAAGTCTGTTTTCCAGAGTCAAGACTAGAAAGATCTAACCTCGTCGTCTCAGATTTTCTTTTTAATTAATTGCAAAACGCCATCTTTTTGCCCGCCCCCCCCCCCCCCGAGAACCAGAAAGGATTTATGCAGTAATTCCGTATCACCATAATTTCAAGTCGCTGCTTTCATTTGTCAGTTAAAGAGCTTTGCGGTATATAAAGCTGTCAACCCAGGACCATAGCAGTATCACTTTGTCAAAAAAGAGTTGTTTGCACTTTATGTGACAACCTATTTGTATAAAGTACCTGGGTTTGAACTAAATATACCCCATGAAGTCTGAGACACAGATGATGGAATCTTGTTTGTGGTACTCGCTGTTTGCCTCTCTCACTCGCTCCCACCAGCCTTCAGACTCAGTCTCCCTAATCTAATGTGACTGTTTCTAACAGATCCCATTAATTAAGACAATATGAATGTTGCTTGAGCCACCTTGGAAGGCACATAATTCTAGAGAGTTCGATTTTGACACATTAGTTTTGCTGATTCCTGACTCGTGACTATTGTAGGCTGTTTATAAAAATGGAATTTAAGGGAGGTGTTAATGTTCATATCTATATATGTATCTATATAAATGGAATAGCTAAAGCCTGTGTGTATGTGTATGAGTAATATACACACGTGAGTCAGTGAGTATGATAGAAGCATGATCTTAGGAACCAGCTGGATTCTGGTTTTTGGCCCTCCACTCACAAGCAATATGACTTTGGGCCAAGTAAGATGTTTGAATCTGTTTGCTCCTCTGTAATTTGGGGACCAATGTGCTTGATTATTGATAGGGTGCCATGTGTGGCATTTCATGAATACCAGGAAATCCTAATGTTCTAGTACTATCACCATTAGCACATTTTTTTTTTCACCTGCTATGAATTGAGCTGATTCTCTGTGGAAGGTTTTGGTTTGCTTGTTGCTTTAATTGAAACATTTTCAAGAATGAGTTCATATCAAATTGTTAACAAATGAAAACAAATATATATTTGATATCTCTTTTATGTAGATATCCTTCCCAGTAGATTAGGTCCTTACTGTACCATCTTTTCATCAGGCTCTCAAAGGTACCTACAGATTAACTCCCACAAACTTGTTCAAAATGTGCAGTCTCAGATCCCATCCCAGGCCTGTTGAATCAGAAACAGCATTTCAGCCTTTGTTTTTTGTTTGTTTGGGTTTTTTTTTTAGATTTTATTTATTTATTTATTTGACAGAGAGAGAAAGAACGCAGGGAAGCATGCAAACAGAGGGAGCAGAGGAGGGAGAAGCAAACTTCCTGCTGAGAGCTCCATCCCAGGACCTTGGGATCATGACCTGAACTGTAGGCAAATGCTGAACCAACTGAGTGATCCAGGCACCCCTCCGTCTTTGTTTTCACACTAAAGTGTAAGCAGCACCTTTCTAGTAGATTGACTACTGGTTTTTGAGTTGGCAGACCCAGGTTCTGATGGTTTTTAACCATGAGCTTCAGTAAGAAATATATTTTGTCATTACCCAGTAGAGGGGAGCATACACACTCATAAACACTTGTAATTAAAACAAAAGTTGCACCAAGCAGTATTTCTCCTTGCTATAGGCTATGTGCTCAGATATTTTTTTTATTGTATTTCAATTTAAAACACGGCAGTCATGGCCCTCTGAATTGATTTTATAATTGTTTGTAAAGAACTGTTGTGCTTATGCGACCTTGGGCAAGTCATTTTTTTCCTCCCTAGGCCTTGGTGTTCTCCACTGTAAAAATCGAGTGGGTTGGGCCAATTGATTTTAAATGTCTGTCAGCTCGAACAGCCTGAGATGTTCTTTGAAATGTGAAAATCCAGTCGGACCACATTTAAGAAAGGGAATGTTTATTGGTGATTGTGTGTGTTGTGTTTCATTGTGAGGGCCCGAGGAACACATATTAACAATGGCTCCCACCACCACAGTTTTTGCATAATGAAAGCTCACGAGTGGTAGACAATAGGAAATAAAGAATTGTGTGCAGGTCCTAAACATGTGTTATTATTTAAAGCAAATAAAACACATTTTAAGCTTTTAAAAATGTGCATACTTTGTCAGGATGTAGTGAAAACATAATGAACTCTTTTTCCTTGTCTAATACACAATCGGAATATCAAGAGGTCTTCTCTTTAGAAAAAGTGGTAACTGTACAGTGGAGAAACCTGCCAAGACCTTGACCAGGGATCAGAATTGCCAAACTTTACCAATGATGAGCAGTGGATATTGTGTGCCTCCGAGAGTGATGTCCTGGGAAGGCCGGGACTTGATCAATACGGTGTTCAGGCAAAAATACGTAACATGAACCTAATCACCGAGACACATCAGAGAAACCCCAAATAAGGAATAGTTCTGTTTAAAAACGAACCTGGGGGTGGGGGGTGGGAGGGAGTGGAGATGGATATATATTGTTAAACAGAAATACTCAAAGACAGATGTTGGCGATTAAAAGATACTAAGGAGACATGTTACTAAATAAGCTCTTATACTAGGTCTTTTTTCTTTTTTAAAAATTTATTTTAATTCTAGTTAACCTACATCGTTGTTAGTTTCGGGTGTACAATAGAGTGATTCAGCACTCTCATACATCACCTGGGGCTCATCATAACAAGTGGCCTGAGTCCCCATCATCTGCGTAACTCATCCCCCCCACCTACCTCCCTTCTGCTAACCATCAGTTTGTTCTCTGTAATTAAGAACGTGTTTTTTGATTTGTCTCTCTCTTTCTGTGATTTGTTTTCTTTTGCTTATTTATCTTATTTCTTAAATTCCACATAAGGGTGAAATTTTCCATTTTGTGACTTCACTTAGCTTTATACTCTAACTCCATCCATGTTGTTACAAATGGCAAAATTTCATTCTTTTTTATGGTTGAATAATATTCTATTATACATATTATACATAATACATTTATATTATGATAAATATAAATTATAATAAACATAATGAATAATAAATAATATGTATATAATACAATAATATATAAAAATATCATATATAATATAATTATATAATTCTATATTTATTATATATACACACAACATCTTCTTCATCCAGTCATCAATTGATAGGCACATGGCTGCTTCCTTATCTTGGCTACTGTAAATAATTCTGCTATAAACACAGGGGTGCATGTATCCTTTTGAATTAGTATTTATACTTCATATTCTTTGAGTAAATATCCAGTAGTGCAATTCCTGGATCATAGGATAGTTCTAGTTTTAACTTTTTGAGATACCTCCATACTCTTTTCCAAAGTGGATACACCTTAGTAGCATTCCCACGAACAGTGTGTCAGGGTTCTTTTTCTCCATATCCTTGCCAATACCTGTTGTTTCTTGTGTTTTTCACTTTAACCATTCTGACAGGTGTGAGGTGATATTTCATCATGCTTTTGATTCGTAGTTCCCTGATGTTGAGTGATGATGAACATCTTTTCCTGTGTCTTTTGGCATCTGTATGTCTTCTTAGGAGAAATGTCTGTTCATATCTTTTTGTGTGTGTGTGTCACTTAAAACATTTTATTTATCCTGGGGTGCCTGCTTGGCTCAGTGGGTTAAGGTCTCTGCCTTTGGCTCAGATCATGATCTCAGGGTTCTGGAATCGACCCCCACATCGAGCTCTCTGCTCAGCAGGGAACCTGCTTCCCACTCTCTTTCTCTGCCTGCCTTCTGCCTACTTGTGATCTCTCTTTGTCAGATAAATAAAAAAAATCTTTAAAACAAAAAGAAAAACATTTTATTTATCCTATTACATATCTAAAGTGGCTTCTTAGGGAAACTTGGATCAGGAACTCATGCTGAAGAATGCTAGTAGTAACTCAATTCCACAGTCACCGAAACAGTCAGCCAAGAAAATGGAAGATACCTTTGCAAATATCCATCTCAAGTGTTTCTATCACTTCTTTATTTTTTTAAGAAAAAAATGTTTTAATAGCCACCCAAAGACTGTGTTTTATTATTATGCTTTATTAAGTTAAATATGCTTTATTAAAGCATATTATTAAAATGCTTTAATAGCCACCCAAAGACTGTGTTTTGTTTCCCCTAATATTACCTATCCACTAGTTATGTTGGCCTTCAAAATACTGGTATCATAACACCTGTGCATATGTTCATACATTTATACACATGTATGCACAGTCCAAAAAAAAAAAAACGTATCCCATGTTTTCTGGAAAAAAAATTCCAAAATATTTTTTGGAAAAAAATTTTTTTTTTCCAAAATCTCTTAAAATTTAAATTCAATTAACATATAATGTATTATTGGTTTCAGAGGTACAAGTCAGTGATTCTTCAGTCTTATACAATACTCATTGCTCATTATATCACATGCTCTCCTTAATATCCTTAAAGTTCTCCTTAATGTCCAGCACCCAGGTACCCTACCCCTTTACCCACTTCCCCTCCGGCAATCCTCAGTTTGTTTCCCATGATTGAGTCTTTTATGATTTGTCTGTTCATGTCTTTTGCCCATTTTTTAATTGGAGTATTTGCTTTTTAAGTGTTGCATTTTGTAAGTTCCTTATATATCTTAGATACTTACCCTTTATTGGATATGTCATTTATAAATATCTTCTCCCATTCTGTAGGTTGCCTTTTAGTTCTGTTGATTCCTTTTATACTGGATCTTAAACTGGAGGCAGAAATGCTATCTGGGGCATCATTGGGTTAATTGATAAAATTGGGGAACAGAAGATGGTGGATCAGATAAAATACTGGACAATGTTACATTTACTGAAGTTGGTTACTATGTTGTGGTGATGAGAGAGTATCTTTTTTTTTAAGTGAACTATAATTGACATAGAATATCTTACATACATTACAAAATGATCCCCATGGTAAGTGTAGTTACCCTACAGTTAATAAAATTTTATTGACCATATTCTCTATGCTGCACATTACATCCCTATAACTCATTTATAACTGGAAGTTTGTATCTTTCAATCCCCTTCATGTATTTTGCCTTTCCCCCCAACCCTTCCCCTCTGGTAACCAGTATCCATTTACCCTGTATCTACCAGTCTATTTCAGTTTGATTTTGTTTTCAGATTGCACGTATAAGTGAAATCATTAAGTCTGGTGGGATGGCCAGAGCTGGAGCTGGAGAAGGCTTGACCAGGGGTGTTAGGATGCTCCATGTCGCTTTGGAGGGATGGTTGGAGTTGAAGTGGGCTAGGGGCTTGGGACTCAGAGGGGTGGTCCTAGGAGGCCAGCTCGAGTGTCTAGACCCTGCTCTCCTCTGTACTGCCAAGGTGGAAAGGAATGTAAACGGTGGTGCTCACCAGTGCCTTCAGCCCAGGAGAGAGTTCCAGCAGCTCCCGCAATGTTTAGAGGACACTCTAGGGTTAGTAAATGAGTTTCCTTCACCTCTAGTCTAGTTGCCTTCTAACCCGCTGATTTTTTTTCTGTGCCCCAGGGTGGGTGAATCTGCATATAGACCCCTCAGAGACATCCCTACTGCAGGTCGTATGGTCCTAGGTGGGGTTCTTTTCATTACCATAACTCTGACTGTCCACCTTTCTCTCCTGTCGAAGGTGTTCATTCAGCCCTCAGTTCTTCTTCAGGGGAAATTGCTATATACACAGTTGGAGATCCAGTTTGTCTGTGGGAAGAGAAGAGTTTCAGGGCCTTCCTGTGCTACCATTTTGGACCACCTCCAGAATATCTTTTTCTTAAGAAATATGCATTGAATGCAACTTATTTTCAAAATAAGGGCAGGAAATTAACAGTGTATATAAGGAGAGAGAGAGAGTGTGTAAATGATAAGCAGGTGGGGGAAAATACAAGTGAATCTGGGGATGTGCACAGGTGTTTCCTGTACTCTT
This sequence comes from Nasua narica, assembly GCA_028533885.1. Lineage (NCBI taxonomy): Eukaryota > Metazoa > Chordata > Mammalia > Carnivora > Procyonidae > Nasua > Nasua narica. The sequence goes on along the minus strand of CM052799.1, from coordinate 24,030,620 downwards.
CTTGTTCTTGGGACTTGTGGATAAGTTAGAAACTAATTCCCAATCAATTTTCGTCTTTCTATTTGACTGTGTCCCTATGTGATGCAAGGATGCCTAGAGTACTTTTGCCTTGGGGGTTGTGCCCATTGAAGGCCAAGTTAGGTGGAACTGGAGGCTACAGTGTTCTCTAGTTTTCAAAGAACTCTTTGCTGTCTCAGGAGCTGACAGGAAGGACCTGAAGTACCTCCTGCCCTTGCACTTGACTGTGGGACATTTTAGTCTTTGCCCTTTCTATCAACATACTCCTGATCCAGTGCCCAAATTTATTATTGATTAGCTGGCTCCTTTGGTTCCATTTGTCTTTGTCATTTGTCCGTTAGCTGACTGACTTCTATCCAGTTCTTATCCTACTTAACTAAATCCTTTCGTCTTTGAGTCTCTTTGAGAGAACATCACTCTCTCTTGATTTTGCAGAATACCTCAAGATCCTCTTTTAGAAACCACTGTAGGATAGGGACTCAGATACTAATAGATGTTTGGACATACCAGGGCGTCTCGATCCTTTAAGTGTGGGTTTTGGGCCCTTCTCGCAAAACATTTTTTTAAAAAATTGAAAAATTACGGTCTTTTCCTGTGGCAGGGGAATGCTGGGAGAGTACACAAAGGTGTTGCTTGCTTGCCTGCTCTGCCAAGTGTCCACATGACCAGATTCCAAAGCAGTGGCATTCTGTAATTGTGAATTATCTTTTGAAGACACGTCCTTGTCCTCAAAGACTTGCAGTCTTATTCATGAGGTGAGATGCTTGAATGTGAAGCCAACTAAAAGTTTATGTGATTAAGTGCATTCAAAAAATTACAGTGAGTCATGCATGGGAGGCATGTGGGAGACCAAGAGACCATTGTGGCTCTAGGGGCAGCTTGAGCTGATGGGCGAAGGTGGAGAGGAGTAGGGATGTGTCGCCCAGAATCTGTAGAAAGAGCCCTTTAATGGCTCCATCATGAAAGAAAAAAATAGGCAGGAAAGGAGACCAGCAACTGAGGCATAGAATGTCAGATGATTTACTGAAAAATCAGATCTCAGAGTCTTGGGGGGAGGGGAGAGAGCGCGACCCTTGGCCTCAGGCTACATTTTCACAAAAAGCCTCAATTTAGACTTTAGATGTTATTTCTAAAGGAGGAGAGTTCTAGAAATGTTCTGGTAGGAATGCAAAGTGGATTCTGTCAACCTACCTCACCCCTCACTGGCCATTCACTTTGAAACTAAAAAAAAAAAAGTTCCTTCTAATTACCTGATGAATATCTTAATTATTCTGATTTTGTTTTTTGGTGTTTAAAGTAGTCTTTCAAAAAAATAGACTATACTTTTAGAACTACGGACTTGAGATTTCTTCCTTTTTGTTTTTTTTTAATATACCAAGGAACTCAAAAGTGGGTGTGGTGGTCTTTCATCTTGCCAGAGGCTCCATGCATTCCCACCCATCCCTGTAATAACATCTTACAGTGAATTTCATGCACCTGGGAGGTGGATTTTCTCTCTCCCTGCCACATCTCTGCACCCCTAAGATAAATGGTTTCAAACCTTCACCGCAAGCAAAGTTAGTGTTTATTGTTAATTAATTACTAGCACTTCCTTGACAGAACATAATGGAGCTACAGAGCAATCACTTAGAAAGGGAAACAACTGTCAATTATCACTCTAATGAATCCTGTTTAGCAGACGTGATGGCAGCCCAGCTGATGCACAAGCTTCTGTGCCTGCAAAGTGGATCCCTTAAAAACTCCAATTCTGTACTGAGTGTGTGATTTGCAAGATAACCATTCTCAGGGCCAGATGTTAAAGTGGTGTCAGCTGTGGGTAGTAGTGTGGAATTTGGAACTATTTTCAGAACTAGTGATTAACTCTTCCAAGTTAATATTTGAATGTGAGTAAACAAACAATTGCTAACATTAAAAATTTTAAATGGTATGCAAACTGTGATTATTGAGATGTTCATAGCAATGACATAATGGGTAACATTTATTGAATTATATGTGACAGGCCCTGTACTCAAGATTCAATATGCATTGTCTCACTGAATTCTCAAAATAATCCAGTGTTAAAAAAAAAAACAACTGTGCGAAAGGTAAATTAATGACTCTTGTACGTATATAAACATGCTTCAGCATCTTCACAGCTCATTAATTGATGAGGGACCTAGTAAGATGTTAAAGTCTGTCCAAAGATCATTTGAGATTTTATATATACATGCAATTTGTTAGGTTGTTGGGTTAGACAGAGGGCAGGATGATGTCCTGCTGGTCCAGAATAGCTCACACAGGTCACTGTCTCCCATCGGACTGTAAAACAGTCCTGTAAACAGAAAGCCAACCCTGGCAGTGGGAGTGATACTCGGAAGGAACCCTGTAATCTCATTTGCCTATTTTCAAGTTTAAGGTGATTTTTCAGAGGCCAGTAAGGGTAGGTAGTGCTATAAACCACATATTACCAGTGAAGTGACTGAAGCTTTGTGAAGTTAAGTACCTTATCCAGGGTAACAGTAAGAGACAGAGCTCAGACTAACTCAAATCTGAGTCCTTACACAGTTGGCGCTGTGGTGATGAACAACATGAGTGTAGTAAAAATGGATTTGGGTTCAACTCCCAATGACCTTGGGCAAGGTGATTATCATTATTATTTTAAAGGTTTATTTACTTGAGAGAGAGAGTGCATGTGCGAACAGAGGGAGAAGGAGAGGGAGTGGAAAGAATCTTGAGCAGATTCCTGCTGAGTCTGCTTGATTTTGACCCCCAAGACCAAGAGTTGGCCACCCAACCAACTGAGCCACCTAGGTGTCCCAGGTAAAGTAATTATTGTGCCTTATTTTTTTTCATCTGTGAGGGAGCGTTGCTAATAATACTTTTTAACTCAATGATATTGTAAGGATACAGTGAGGTGATGTGTTAAAGCACTGTGGATAGTATTTACCACATAGCGCTCCCTTAGTAAATGGCAGCTCTTGTCATCTTTAGTAATGATCATATGACCATGTACAACCTCTATGTGCTGGACTGCATGTGTCTTGAAAATAGGACTATCCCAGGGCACCTGGGTGGTTCCTGGGTGAAAGCATCTGCCTTCGGCTCAGGTCATGGCCTCAGGGTCCTGGGATCAAGCCCCACATCGGGCTCTCTGCTCAGCAGGGAGCCTGCTTCCCCCTCTCTCTCTGCCTGTCTCTCTGCCTACTTGTGATCTCTCTATCAAATAAATAAATAAAATCTTTAAAAAAAAGAAAAGAAGAAAATAGGACTGTCTCTTCTACTCTACCTGGATTGGCCATTGTTACCTAAGAGTCTGCTGGGCACGGCCAGCATATAAGCTCCAGGAATCAACGTGGCAGGAAACCAACTCTGTCATGATGTTTGTCCAGAACCATAACCAGTTTCAGCTGACGCTAGGAATAGGTTGCTAGTGGAGTACCTGGAAATATGCCCTTTACCCTGGGAACAAAACAACAGTACAAAATGTCTCAATATATTTGCCCCTGCTGTTTTATAAACTGCCAGACTGTATAGATGCATAGATCCATGATACTTGTGACCAATGTCAATTATTTTTTATTTTTTTAAGATTTTATTTATTTTGGGGAGGCGAGAGAGAGAGAGCGAGAGGGAGATGGTGAGCATGAGCAGGGCAGAGGGTCAGAGATAGTAGCAGACTCCCTGCCAAGCAGGGGGCCCGACGTGGGGCTCCATCCCAGGACCTTGGGATCACGACCCACACCGAAGGCAGACACTTAACTGACTGAGCCACCCAGGCGCCTGCTAGTGTCAATTTTAAAATGTCCTCAAAGTAAAGATAAGGGTCATACAACATACGCCAGAGTAGATTTTCCTTGATGGCAAAAATCCAACCATGATACTCAGTCCTTCCTGGAACTCATATTCCTCTATATCACTGAGAATGAATTTTAAATGTTGAGGACTTATTTAAATTCCGTTTAGTTACATACAGTGTCATTTTCGTTTCAGGTGTACAACATAGTGATTGAACACCTCCATACCATACCAGGTGCTTATCACAAGTGTCTACTTTATTATTTATTTAAAAATGTTATTTATTTGATAGAGATCACAAGTAGAAAGGCAGGTGGAGAAAGAGGAGGAAGCAGGCTCCCTGATGAGCAGAGAGCCTGATGCGGGGCTTGATCCCAGGACCCTGAAATCATGACCTGAGCGGAAGGCAGAAGCTTTAACCCACTGAGCCACCCAGGGGCTCCACAAGTGTGCTCTTTTTAAAGATTATTTATTTATTTATTAGAGAGAGAGACTGAGAATGAGAGGGGAGAAGGTCAGAGGGAGAAGCAGACCTCCCACAGAGCCGGGAGTCCGATATGGGACTCGATCCCGGGACTCCAGGATCATGACCTGAGCCGAAGGCAGTCGCTTAACCCACTGAGCCAGCCAGGCGCCCACAAGTGTGCTCTTTAATCCTCATCACCTATTTCACCCATTCCCCCATTCACCTCCCCTGTGTGTGGGTATTATCTTACTGTCTTGCTTTGATCAGATGAGGGGTTAGAAGCATTCTTAGGAATTTGTCTTTTGGTATTAGAGACTGCTGAACAATAGAAATCGAAGGTCAAAGGGCAAAATGGTGTGTGGCTGGTGAATTTACTGATTATAAAAATAAGACTTCCTGTTAAGGAAGTTGGAATTTTTTGAGTAGATACTCTACTGGAGACCGTTCTACACTGGTTCCTTATCTCTGAGATGAGAGCCTCATTGAAGTCAACATGTCTATATTTAAATACTCAGGCACACCAATAATTTCTCTTTATGCTCTTTTCGATGTCTGGGAAAGAAGGACATATTCATGTCCAAAAGGGAGCATGGCTTCTTGACTTGGAATTCTTTAAGAACACATAAAAATGACTAACTTTGCCTCCTCATGATTCAGGTGTCAGATTTTTGCCTTATCACAAAACATACACAGCATGTAAGCATTTATAATTGTGATTAGGAGGAAGGCAGATACTCGAGTGATCAATTCTCCATGATTTGGTTGTTATTATTGATAATACAAACAATATGTCTGTGCTCTGTGAGAGCTGACAAGCACCAAGTATATTTTTAAACATGCCAAATGTGTTTAGTACTCCTCCTACATATTTCCTTAAATTTGTAAAATGTAACATTTGGGTTTTTTTTTGTTTTATATTTAGAATTATTGCCTTATAAACTCTTACCATACTGTGAACAGTACAAAGAAACCCAATTTAGTTTTGCACATAAATTGTTGTGAGGAATTGTTATGAAGATCTATCAAAGGGCTGAACGATTGTTTCTAGTGGAAATAAAATGGGTTGGAAGAAAAGGGAGCTGGGGAACCTCTCAGTCTAGGGACATTTAAGGAACATGCAAATGACTCCTTGTTAACTCCTGTCAGGATTCCCCCATCTCCTTCACGGAAAGGCTGTAAACAGGCTTAAGTACGTTAGCTCCAAATTTCTATTCCACATAGCTTTGACACCCTGAAAGCAAGTGTATTTTCTATTTTACTCTTAGTTTTCTCAAGAAAAATGGGACTTAAGTCGCTAGTGAAATACTGCAGAATGTATTGACTTAGGGGAGATATGTTTTCTACTTTTAACTTTGGAAGTTCAGTTGATGTATTCTGTACTGTATGCAGTATACAGTACTGAATACTTCTGTACTAGCACATGCTGTGTATTTCAGTTCTAATCAAAAGTCAGACTATGTCAAGAAGAGAATCAGGAGTTAATGAAATTCCCCTGGATGTTTGTGTCTATTCAGCTTAATAGCAGTGATAAATCCCAAACTTTTAATTTTTAAAACCTCTCATGAAGACATATCACAGCGCTAAATGTGGGCTCCTTTACAAAGTAGTGGAGTTATGTTTTAATTGCACAGTCATTAACTAACTAAATTTGCTTTTTCCAAAATACAAATTTTTAAATTAGCCTTCATGACCTTTATAAACAGTCTAAGTTAAGGTAGAATGTAAGCAATGCAGTCTCATTAACTTTCGTAAAGTTCAATACAAATTCTAAACTTAAAATACTGTCTTCATAAAACAGTGTGTTATTGCCAAAGCATTAAGTAGCACATCGGAGTTTAAAATTATTAAATATTACTAAGTATCCATTTAGAAGGAGATTTATTTTATGATTGCAGACACCTCCAAAACAAATTGACAGTCAATTGCAGTGCATTTCGAGATGTAAAAGCACCATTAATTACTGTTAATGGTACTTCTCTAATGTATGTAAATACATCATCTGCACCCAAGCTCATGGCAGTTATTTCTACTTCTTTCTAGACAGTTTAAAGATCTTAATTTATTAATATTCACAACAAGTTGAAAGATAAACACATTGTTGTGAAGCTCTTGATGAATGGCGATTGGGGACATACTGTGAGAGGCTGAGAGTAGATATTAGCTCCTTGGCAATAACTCATGCGACAGATCCTAGAAGAGAGATGAAAGAGTTTAAACGTTAAGAGTCTCTGGAAGCACCTTATTCCAAGGCGCCTCAGATTTGGCAATTTTATTAGTCTCATCCTACATCTATTTCATTATTTGTCCTGGGCATGCTAAAATCAGTGCCCGCTCCTGTCATGGTAAGCATTATTTTAGATTCCTTTACTCAATATGATTGACAAGGACTTTTTCAGGAATACACTGGTAGAGCAGTATTTCCTATTTATTATGTCCTTTCATCTCTGCCTGAGCTAGAATATTCATGCTGCTGTTACAACAGGCTTCATGTTGTAAAAGTAACAAAATAAAGGGATATTCTGTGTTTTCTAGCAACTCCCCACCCCCACATCCAAGCAAAGTAAATGCCGTAGAGACTCACAGGATTTTCACCAATTTAGATATAACATGTGACACCTGACAGATTTGATATATCAACATATGGATTGTTGTCAAATGCCACAGGTTGTGTACTGGGAAGGAAAGGCAAATTTTTTGTAATGAAATGTTTTGTGATGTTTGTTTGTTCATTTATTTTATTTATGACTATATATCCTGGTGCTGTACTTTTCATCTCCGTGACTTATTTTACAGCTGGAATGTTAGATTTTTTTTTTTAATTGTAGACTAGATTCAAAGATTCCACTCCCACCCCTATACTCTATCTCCTTTAACTTTCTTTGATAGAGACATGTACAATCAGCTTAGCTTGGTTGCTCAATAAAGTCTGTAATATTGAGGACCAGTGAAAAATTTCAAATATTGCTTCTAATTTAGAGTTGCCAGATTTAGCAAATAAGGATGTAGAGGCCCAGTTAAATCTGAGTCTCTCAGGTAAACATGAAAAATGTTTTTGTATAAATATGTCTCAGGTGATGTTTGGTACCTAATACACCAAAAGGTTTTTTATTACCTGAAATTCAGCAGCTCATCTGTGTTTTATCTGGGAACTCTAGCTTATGAAGCAAGATCAGTGCTTTCTATCAGCATGTAAACTCGTGCACTAGTTGTTTCAGCTGCAAGGTGGTGGTTAAATTAGTGATCTCCCAAGGCTGTTGGAAGGATTCGGCACAATGATATGAATAAAGCTTCTAGAATCGTTCCTGGCACTTAGCAAGCACTATAGAAGCATAAGTGTCTGTCCCTAAGGTGGTTGTCATTTGTTCCAGCATTAACCGCCTTTTCCGCTGGCACCCTACTGATACAAATCTGTTAAGATGTAAAGGAACCTTCTTGATGCAGTTTATAGAAAGTCTGCCAAAAGACAGTTTGGCCCAAGTGACCTTTGACTGAGACACTTAAAAGTTTAAAGTACTAGAGTCTTCACAGGCATTGAAAAGAGCCACAATGGTGACTTTTGCCTTTGCATTTTATAGAGACTTTTTTTTTCATACTTATTATGCTATGTCAAGTCTTCTCTAAACATATATGTGCTTAAGTACAGAAGTATAGAAAGGATAAAGGAGTCGGATTAGAGCCAAGGTGCTAGTCACAGGTGGAGGTAGGCAATGTGAGAGTACAAGAGTTCCCATTTCCCCAGATGGAAATTCACCATCGTGGTGGTGGATGTTTTAAAAGTAACATCAACAATTGTTCCTAATTACTAAATGGTTATCTCCTAAGAAATACCAAGTACTGGGCACCCCTGCCTCTCTGTCCCTGCTCTGAAAGTCTGTGTAGAAGTCAGAGTGGGCTAGGTTATAATGCAGGAACAAATGATACCAAACTCTATTTGGCTTTACCAACTATGATTCATTTCTCATCCTTGCAAGGCCCGCAGTGGTCCAGGCGACCTCCCAGGGCTCCTTTCCTCCATAGGATGACTCATCCTTTAGTCCACCGCTGTTTTGTGGCAACTTTACCTGAAGACTTCAGAGTTAACCACAATTGCAGAAGAGAAGCATGGACACATGACCGCAGATCATAGCCTGTAGCCCTGAACTGGTCATGGGTCTTACTGCAGCAGCTGCAAAGGGATTCAGAAACATAGCCTTCCATGTGTCCAGCAACACATACTTTTTAGGAGAGGACCCAGAACGGTTTGTACTGATTTGGCACACTACAAATATCACTGATTGTGCTATTTCTTTCCCCAGAGCCCAGAAGCAGTGTCGGAATATGCTCCACTGTATGGGCAGGCAGTCGTCGGCAATCAAAGCTGGCAAGAGAATTGAAACCCATTAGCCATCAACTGTACCCCTCTTATAAGCCAGTGAAAACACCTATTACAGTAGGAATTTGGATTCATGCATAATGATGAGCATTTTAGAAATGAGTGGAAGTAGATTCTTATGATAGTTTCTATCATAGGCTCATATACTCTGACTTGAATTTACCATCACTCCAGGCTCTGTGTGATGTGGGCAAAGGTAGTTTTCAGGTATGCCAATTTATCAGTCTTGAGGATTACATTTTAGAAATGTTTTTCCAATTTACCTGAAATTGAACTCCTCCCTAGCTTTATTGCCACGCAACAAAAATATTACAAATTTTTCAGAGCTGTGACAAAGAGGGAGAGAAACTTATTAACTGCAATAAAAGTTGAAAATTGTTTTTTGATCCTGAAGTAAAACCAATGGCATCAAAGCTTTTTCTAGCTCAAGGCAATCTTGTCAGTGATACCTTAAAATGCTACTTGTTGAGAAATTCAGATCAGCCCCCAACTGAGCGTGGCCATTTCAGTTCAGTTTTCACTTAGATGGAATTTTCTGGTGGGTGACACTTTCTCCCAATTAACTTTGGTGGAGGGACATAGCGTCAGAATGTTCTCAAATCAGAGATAGGAGTTAGACAGCAATGAAATATGACTCTTGGAAGACTAGAGAATAGTGAAGAAAACCTTTTGAAGTGGGGAATTACACTTCAAAATTCTCCTGCAATGTGGTTGGTTGCTCATACTGATCCTAATCAACAAAATTTGTTTCCTTTTAAATAGCTGTTTAGTTCAAGGCCCTATAGTAGATACTCTGATGAATATCAAATTATAATGGCAGTGTTTTATAAACATAAAACCTGAGACATGAAAGAGAAGATGATGGTCTAATCAAATACTTAGGTATGCTTTTCAGGATTAAAAAGTCAGAGGAGCTAAGGCAGGAGAAATAACTCAAGGTCAAAGTGAGGTTTCGTAGGAGATAAAAAGGTCAGTGAATTCTCTGTTGATTAAATGTGGCAGGAAGGGAGAGAAGATGAAGAGCACGCCACACCAAAGTCATAGACATTTAGTCAGAAGCTGTTTTGTGTTCCTTTCAATAAATAACAAGCTTTTCTTGAACTCATAAGTGATTAGGGGAAAAAAAAATGACCAGTATCTTCAAAAAGTAAAACACAAAACATCATTTAATTCCCACAGCACATTGATTTAAAATGGCCTTCAGTTAATTTCTAATTGCAACCTCCTGATACTTTTAAAAAGCCATTAAAATAGATGCAAAAACATATCAGTCTGACATTGAATCATAGCCACTTTAAATACATTTAGCCAACGTAGGTATTTAATGATCTCCTGAGAGCAAGCGTTTTGTTTTCTTTTATAAGATTACTCATAGTTTCTAATTGACAAGACCTATATTTAGCATTTAATGTATGGTTTTCAAACCACAGAAGTTAACGTACAAATGCATTTTCATTGTTTAAAATCCAGGCACAGGAGAAAAAGTGCACTCAGCACTCCTTCCCACCTCTACTTCCCCTTCAGTCCTCCTCCAACTCTTATAAGATAGGTGTGACTTCTTTGGTACCTTTTCCTAGGTGTTTATTTTGCTAAAGTCTAATGACTATCAGTCATCAGGAACAGAGTGGAGTTCCAGGGTAGGTGTGTTAGCACACTATGGCAAGGGTGAGCACATACCAGGAGAAGTGTGGGTGTCTCAAAAGGACAGATATGAAAGGGGTACTAGAAGTTATCGAGGGCTGGAATAAGTCACGGGATAGTTTAGGTATTGGGGAGAATGTTAACCAAGCAGTTTCTGCAACATAGTTGGTTAGTCTATGAAGAGACTGTATGACTTTGTAAACATGGCTTGGTTAGGTACAGCTTACTGGTTTTGTGAGTCATAGTGCAGGTTTGTAAGTTATGGTTGGTGCTTCCATCCTTAAGTAATACATATTTAAGACAAGTGGTGGAACATACTAGAAAAATATATAGTGAAGCATATAGAAAAATACTATATATTTCAAATTTTCCTCGTTGTCCTTATGAAACAGTGCTAATGCCAGATGTCAGAGTTAACTTTCCTATTTTAAAGCACTGATGTTAGTTTTATTGATCATAAAGCTATTAAAAAGAGTTAGAATGATGCTTTTAGATTCGATTTTTATTTTAGAATAAATCATTTAAGGAAAAACCATTTTGGTGTTTTGAATGAATGAATGAACAAATTATATTCTTGAGAGAGAGGAAGCCTGAATGGGATCCAGGGATCTCAGGAACCCTGGCGAATCTAGCTTGGTTTTGGGAAATTTGATTTGGGTGCTGGAAAGAGGACTCTGGCTGCTGTTTAGAGAAGAGCTTAAAACAAGGGAAAGAGTATGGTGACTATTAAGATAGAGGTTAGAGAGAATGGGACTGGATCTAGGGCTGATAGAGTGAGGTGGACATATTTAAGAAAGATCTAGAAGTACCACAGCAGGACTTTGATACTCTTACTAGACCAGTGGGAATAGGGAAGTGAGAGCGAGCCAAAATGCCTCACGTATTATTTCTAACATGTACTAGTTTATCAATAGTGGCTGAATCCTTGCTGAAATATGGGAAAAATTTGAATGGAGCAGATTTTATTGAAGCAGGATGGGCAGTAGGCAGAGAGTTCATCATCACAGTGAAATAATGTGTGTTTTGTTTGTACCTTGAGTGAAAGTTGACAAAATATCTTCCCATATCCTCCGTGGTCTTGTCCTGATAGCACCTGTGGAGGAGCTTCTAGGCAAGTGTCTTCTCCATCTTACAGAAAAAGAACAAAACAGGATTGACTGAATGTTTGAGTGACAAACTGAGTCACAGGACTATTAAGTGACAATCCTTCCATTGGAACTTGAGTCTTGATTTTCTCTTTTTTTTTTTTTAAGATTTTATTTATTTATTTGACAGAGCGAGAGATCAGAAGCAGAGAGAAGGGGAAGCAGGCTCCCTGCTGAGCAGAGAGCCCTATGCAGGGCTCGATCCCAGGACCCTGAGACCATGATCTGAACTGAAGACAGAGGCTTTAATCCACTGAGCCCCCCAGGCGCCCCTTCTCTTTGTTTTCTATCCCTTCCTTTGCTTTTTCTCCAGTAGAGCTGTGATCACCTTTTGCTTTCTCTCCTTTGTCTTAAATCCTCTGACACAATAGGGTCTGGTGAGTAAATGTGAGGAGAAAAAACATTGATTAAAAAACAAAGGTAAAGGGATTTTCATATCTGGGAAGATGGAATAGTTGTCTCTTTTCCTCTTATTAACTCCAACTGAAAACCCTGGGTATTATATAAAATGAACATAAAAAGATTCTGAAAAGTGCAGAGAGAATATCAACCAGTCAGGGACCTGGAGACAGAAGAAACAATACAGTAGTGAATTCCTTAGCTTTTATTTTTGCCTTAGATATTGCAGCCCTGGAACTAAAGAAGCCAGCAACCCTTAAACAGCAGAGGCCCAGACAAAAAAAAAAAAAAAAAAAAAAAAAAAGTCCTAACAAAAGCCTGTTCTTCCTAGCCAAAGGATTGAGAAAGGAGCAGTCTAGCAATATAGGAAACTTATAGATAATATCTGCTCTACTCTAGCCGTATTCCACCAGACAAACAAAAAAACAAACCTACACTATAGTCTTATCCCACTTCCAGCAGTAAAGGTCAGGTGAGGAGCCTAGACTTTTACCCCTAACGGGGCTCTACTGAAGCACCCCAACTTCCTTAACAGGTTAGTGTCAGAGAAGGCCAAATACGGTGCTGGGACTTTCATAGCCACTTGTAGTAACACCTCCAAGTGGGGAGCCTGGATTTCCACCCACCAACAATAAAGAAGTGCTCCTCTGGTCATTGAGGAAGGGGTATCAGAGGAGGCCTAATGGAGAGTTAGGACCCTCACCACTGCTTATCTATAACGAGGTCACATTCTCCTAGTCCTGCACAAGTGGCACCATATATTGCAAGTGTTGAAAGGAAAGAATTACCAAACCAGAATGTTTAGTGAAAATATTCTGAAGGAATAGGGGGCAAGGAAAACAATTCTCAGATGAAGGAAAGCTATTCACTTATTTCTTCATCTTATGAAGGTACTATTCCTCAATACCAACGCAACAGAGAAAAGAAAACTGTGGACCAACATCATTCATAAATACAGGTGTAAAGATTTTTAATGAAATGTTAGCAGATAGAATTTAACATATTTAAAAAGAAAAATAATTATGAACAATGACCAAGTGGGGTTCATTTGAAAACACACTGATGTAATCCACCATGTTAATAGGCTAAGGAAGGAAAATCACATGATTCTATCAATTCCTATGGAAAAAGCATATGGCAAAATTCACCCATTCATGAAAAAAACTCTTGGAATACTAGAAAAGAGGGGAATTACCTTAATTTCATAAAGAACGACTACAAAAAACCTACAGATAATATCATTTTTAATGGTGAAAGACGGAATGCCTTCTCCTTAAGACTAGAATAAGACAATAGCCAGTTCCCCACTATTTCAACATAGTATTGGAGCATCTAAACAGCACAGTAGGTCAAGAAAAGGAAATCAGAGGGATACACAAATTGAAAAGGAAGAAATGAAAATGTCCTTATTTGCAGATGACTTGGTTGTTCACATAGAAAGCCCTAAGGAATCTACCCTAACCCCCCCCCCAAAAATTCCCAGAAATCATAGATGAGTTCAGCAGTGCTGCAAAATACAAGATCATCATATGCAAATCAGTTATATTTTTTAATAATAGCGATGGGCCTGTGGCCACCAAATTAAAAATACACTAGTATTAACAAGCACTCAAAAAATGAAGTGCTTAAAAGTGAATCTACCAAACATGTATAAGACTTAAAGGTTGCAAACTATAAAATGCTGATGAACGAAATAAAAAATCTAGATAAATTGAAAGACCTACTGTTTTCACATATTAGAAGACTCATTATAGTAAAGACATCAATTCTTCCAAAGTGATACACAGATTTAATGTAATTCCTGTAAAAATCCCAAGATATTTTTTGTAGCTATAGATAAGGTTATTCTAAAATTTTGAAGGCAAAAAAAATAAGATAGCTAAAATAATTTTCAAAAAGAAGAATAAAGTGGTAGGGATCAGTCTATCTAATTTTAAGGCTTATTATATAGGCCTAAAAATCATGAATATGTATTATCAACAGAGGTAGAGACACATAGGTCTGTTGTGTAGACACAACAGAATGGAGAACTCAGAAACAGACCTGTACATATCCCACTGATTTTTTAAAATTTTTTTTTATTTTTTGTTTTTTAACAAAGATGCAAAAGTAATTCAGTAGAGAAGAGATGGCCTTCTCAACAGATGGTGTTGGAGTAATTGGCTATCTATAGGCAAAAATTTAAAAATCTTGACCTAAATCTTACAGATTGAACAAAAATTAATTTCAATGTATCGAGGACTTAAATATAAAACTCTAAAACTTTGAGGAAAAAAAGAGAACATCTTTGGGATCTGTGTCTAGATGAAGAGTTCTTGGTCTTGACAAGAAAAGTATGAACCATAAAGGAAAAATCATTAAATTTTACTTGATCAAAATTGAAAACTTTTGCTCTGTGAAACACTCGGTTAAGAGGTTGAAAAGATGAATCACAAACTGGGAGAAAATATTTGCAAACCACATACCCAATAGAGGTCTGTTACTTGAAATTTATAATAAACTCTCAAAATTTAAAAGGAAAAAAATGGCTAACAATTCACTCAGATAATGGGCAAAAGGTATGAATAGACATTTCTTCAAATAATCACATGAAAAGATGTTTTACATTATTTGCTGAAAGGAAAATGCAAATTAAACCCACAAGGAAATATTTCAACACACGTATCAGAATGACTAAAGCAAAAAGTGGTGGCACTAAATGCTGGCAAGGATATGGAGAAAATGAGTCCTGTCACCCATTTTGAGTTAATATTTATACAAGTCGTGAGGTTTAGGTTAAGGTTCTTTTGGGGAGGGGACTTTGTCCAATTATTCATCGTAATTTGTTGAAAAATCTACTCTTCCTCTGTTGAATTAATTTTTGCACCTTTGCTATGGAGAATGTGACCTGGTACAGTCAATCTGGAAAACAGTTTAGTAGCTTTTTAAAAGCTAAATATACAACTACCATACCACTGTACGTTTGCATTCTGGGGCATTTAAGCCAGAGAAATGTAAACTCAGATCTACACAAAAACCTATACATCAATATTCATAGCAGCTTTATTAATAATAGCAAAAATTAAAAACTTAGATGTTCTTCAGCAGGTGAATGGTTATATGAAATGTGGTAGATTACATCATGGGGATTATTTAAGATTCGAAAGATCTATTGGTACACAAAAAACCTTGCATAAATTTCCAGAGAAGTTATACTGAGTGAAAGAAATAAAAAAGCTGATTTCATAAGGTTACATGGTGTGCAATTCTGTTTCTATACATTCTTAAAATGGTAAGAGTATAGAAAGGGAGAATGGATTGGTGGTTGCTGGTAGTTAAGGATGGTAAAGGGAAAGGGGGCAGGAGGCAAATGGGTGTGGCTACACACGGGTAACATGGGGGACCTGTGGTACTGAAAATGTTCTTGAGGGAGAAAACACACAAAGGTACACACTTTAACTGGGGCAGTAGGTTTATTTTTGTAACCGTTATTTTAGGCGCAGCATGTGACTGTAGTCATTGTTTCTGTATTCATGCCCATTGGAATTTAGAAACTAAAAGTATGGTATAATGAAATCAGATAATGTATTCCGACCTGA
The DNA here is from genome assembly GCA_028533885.1 of Nasua narica. Classification (NCBI taxonomy): domain Eukaryota; kingdom Metazoa; phylum Chordata; class Mammalia; order Carnivora; family Procyonidae; genus Nasua; species Nasua narica. Next base: position 24,015,227 of record CM052799.1, on the reverse strand, counting down.
CTTCTCTTGCCAACTAACTTGTGACCTTGATTGCGTTCTTCAAGTCTGCTGGAACTTAGGCTTCTCTGGAGGGCTCTGCGGTGATGAAGCTCAGAAATTCCTTTCAGCTGTAGAATCTGATAGTTTCATGTTTCAATGCATCAAATGCATTTCACCATCTCAAAAGTATACTCAGACATGCAAGAGTGCATCTGTTAGGTTATTTGTCCTATCTCATCAAGCATGTTTTGCATGGGTATTTTAATGCATGGAATGTAACAGCATTTTTTTTTTCCACAATGACAAAGTCAGAGACTCCCCAGTCTTCCTCCTTGTAGTTCTTTAAGTACTTTTGATTACTTCTTGTGCCTCTGAAGACATGGCTTTGCATTGCTCATGGAAAGCTGTTGAAAAGGACTCACAGTGAATATTGGTTGAATGGGAATTGGAGGTTTGAGGGTAGAACGTACTGCTGAGATTGCTTTTTAAGATGTAATTTGCCATGATTTTACCTTCCTTGTATGCTCTGATATCATCTAAGGCAGAGTTGACATTCTGAACTAATTTTTTTTTTCCGTCACATGTTGATGAAACTTAATCTGCAATAGGTCTTAATTCATGTGAAAATTGGGATCTGAAAGCCCATTTTCTGAACTTTTTAGTGAATCTGGTGAACCCTAAACTCCACCACCGCTCTTCATCTAAATTGGCTCAGTCGAGCGCTCCCTGTTGATTTTCCCTTATCCCTGGGAAGGGAGCTGAGAAGTACTCTAAGGATGGTTTTCATGGCATTAAGCATAGGACTACCTCCTTTCTAATGCCAAGTAGCAGGCATATTTTAGTGCTTTCCCTTATGCCCTATATTATCAGGAAGAAAACATATCATCTGTTGACTTTGAGATCTACACCTCACCTCTTCCTGAATTAACAGACATTGATTAAACACTGCTGTCAGAGGAGGTGAATAGACTGTTCTTGCTTTATTTCTAGGGAGACCAGTGGCCTTGAAGTCAAAGAGTAGGCGCTTTATCCTTTTTTTTTTTTTGTCTTAGGTAGTACCAGTGTCCTTCCTCCTTAACTTTTGTGGCTTATAAGTTCTGTGGTCTTTGATTTGAGCTTTTTGGGAAAAGTGCAAACTAGATGTAAGCTATCTATTACTATGGGTGTGGAAACACCAATGGTCAGAATTTCCAAAGTCAAAATTTTCCACTATTATAACTAATGATCTAATATAGTATTTAGAGTGTGATGTTCTCATAGAAATGTAACCTTGGAAAGAAATAATACTTATAAAACAAGATGTATATTATAGTATATTTGACTATCATCTCTCGATTACTTACGTTTTCAAAGGCATTTTTATGCTTTGAAAGCTTTGGGTTTAATATATGTATTGGCATCAGGGGAGCCAAAATGAAGTATCAGTTTGATTTAGCGTTGCTATGGAGAATGTTTTAATGTTTCAATTCAATAGTTTATAATATATTTATGCTTGTTTATACATGTATACTTGAGCAGACTTCTAGTTGGTGAATGTGTTTTAATTGACTATCAATATGTAATGATAGTGACTTAGGAAAAAAAAGCCAATAAGCAAAAAAAAAAAAATACACTTAGAATTTTATTTTACAACTACTTAAGAGAAAGCAATTTAACAGATTGCACACTTTTTTTTTTCCTGCAGAGAAAGCTTTTCATGAGGTTTTTTAATATGTCTACTGATATCATTCAGTATTCATCCTTTGATATCCTGGCTTCAACAGTTGGTATTTATAATTGCTGTGGTATGAGGTATCGTGGCCCGCATCTTAATTACATCTAATTACCAGGTCACAGGTAGAATGACGTTGCTGTAGTCACACCATTTCGTCCCGAGTATATGCCCTTACATTGTTTTCTGAGTCTTTCTTAGAACAGGACCTACTATAAAGGTTTGGTTTTAAAAGTTAAAAAAATAAAAAGTAAGCAAGCTCAAGACTAGTGAACAGTAGCTATCATCTAAATTAGGGTAAGCCACCTGATTTTCTCAGGCTCTCCAACTTTTATGTCTGAAGGGGAAGGGAAACACTCATTTGTTGAGGATCTGCTTCAATCCTGGCACCTACTAATCTGGAGATGCTATTCAACTATAGTATATACATCTGGGTTTATACTTACTATTTCTAATTAAAGTTTTCACAATAACATTATAGACACAACATTGTTGGTTTTGTTTGGGTAGCACTGACTATTTTTTAAGATTTATTTTATTTTAGAGAAAGAGCATGCAAGGTGGCGGGAGTAGAGTGGGGAAGAGGAAGAAGCAGATTCCGCTGAACGCAGAACCGACTTGGGGTTCAATGCCATGACCCTCAGATCATGTCCTGAGCTAAAACCAAGAGTTGGATGCTCAATGAACTGAGCCACCCAGGTATCCCTGGGTAGCACTGACCTTTAAGTACTATGTTCTGGAGGTTAAGTTAGTGTTTTCATTATTGTTGTAGCTGCTGTTCTTACTGCCATGCATGACAACCTGGGTCCCAATTCGACCAAGCGAGTGCTCAACATGGAGAGATAGGCGTGGCAGCTCCAAGTAGAGGCTCTCCTCTCCGACTGGGCATTGATGTCATGTGGGACTTGTCTTAGTTTCCTCGGGCTGCCAAAATGACCATGAAGTTAGTGGCTTAAAATAATAGGACTTGATTTGACTCATAGTTCTGGAGGCCAGATTGAGGTGTGAGCTGGGCCACATGCTCTCTAAAAGCTTGAGGGGAGAGTCCTTCTTTGCTTCTTTCAGGTTCTGATGACTCCTGCTCTTCCTTGGCTTGTGACACCCTAACTCTAGTCATTGCCTCTGTCTTCCCCTCCTTGTTTCTGTGTCCACATCCCCACCCCCTTATCTCTTCTGAAAAACATCAGTCATTAGATTCAAGGCTCACCCTAAATCCTGGATGATTTCATCTTGGTATTTTTAGTTACTTATATCTGCGAAGACTCCAGAATCAAATCAGAGCTAACTCTGCATCAGGAAGCGTGGAATGAGGCTACTTGATTTTCTCAGATTCTCCAGGTGTTTATACCTGTGTGCACCCCTCCAACGTCCAGTGGTGCCCTGGAACAGACTGCTGAGACTCTGACGTTCTTAGAGAGGAGGCTTTTTTGATGCCCCATCCCTTCTTCCCACCCCTGCATCTCCTCTCCCTGGGAAGTCCACACTCAAAAGGTGAGGAGCTTACACAGGGTATAAATCCCAGAAGGTGCAGTCGTGAGGTGCCATTGTGGAAACTGCCAATGGTAAGGCTCTCCCCCAAACCTAAATTATCTTGTTTTGGAGTATCTCCTAACTATTTCTAGCTTGGAGTATGTGCTACTGTCTCTTTGTTCCTGCCATATCTTCTGAGCACAGAGGGGCAGCTATAAATTGGTATATTGACACATAAGAGGTTAAAGAGTTAGCTGGGACAGCTACACAGAGCACCAGGAACAGTATTGTGATAAGAACCTCTATCAGCTGATATCCTGGTGGGTCATTATCTCCTGAATTATTTTGCTACATGATTACACATGAACTATCGAGCTTCAGAAATAAACCACTATAGCAGGCCAGGAGGGAACAATATGAGCAGTCATTTAGAATGTGCTGCTGCAGAGAGAGTCGCTAAATGGCAGTTCTTTGAAACCACTTTACCAAACTATAGTTTGTGTATCTGCTGTAACTGCTCCTTATAATAAGCCATAGCAGCTACACTCTCATTGCTTGTTCTAAACACCCAGCTCCAAAACCACCATTTCAGAAGGATATTCTTGGGAGAACACTGAACATCATTTCTAGGCATTTCCAATTCTACATAATTAGAATAGAAAGACTTTCAAGTCGGCTTCAGGTTTTAGCTTGTTATATAAATAAGTTCACAGGAATCTCAAATGCTTTACAGAAATCTGACAGCAACTATAAAAGGCTTTTGAACATTTTTGTTGCCAAAGTCCCAGGGATTGCTGGAATCTTAAATAGCCCATTTTAAGCTCCAATTCAGAAGCTTTTTGTCATGTTTAATAATGTGGTGAATAATTCCTTTTCTGTTAGTCGTTTCCTCTTTTATAATCCACAAGGATCTTTGAGCCATAGAATGGATATTTTCTGGAGTTATAAATTAAAGGTCCTTTGGATCCCAAACTTAAAATGGCCTTTTAATGTACCACTTCTGTAAATCCATTTATCTAGGTCTAAAGATTCATTAAAATCCATTTAAATGAAAGCATTATATAGGTATGTGTCCAATTCAAGGGGTGCTCGTTTTGAAATGAGAATGCTGCAAAAGACATTAGATATTCCTACATACAATAGGAAATTTAATAGGAACAAAATTATTTTATTTTTAGAGAATATTAAATATTAGGACTACCTCGCTTTTCCCTTCCTTTAAAGTATAAGGGTAGTTCGAAATTTAGTCCAGCTTCCAGTGACCACCACTGGGTCTATGGAGAGTGGTCATGAAATCTGTGAACTTGAGTAGAAAAAAAAGTTATATCTTCATTTATACTAACCTCTAACTAGAATTTAGCATTTCTTTCAAATAAGACCAGAGTAACATTGCCACTATGTGTGACATTGTCTCTGAAAGAAATCATGGATATTTCTTAATCATATTGGAGTTATTGCAAATACCTCAAAATATCATTTAGCTTATTACTCCTTTGAAAATAAAGTAGTTATTAGACCTGCTATTGTGTTTCATTATTTAGTGTCTTAATAAAAAAGCACGTGTTACTATATCACAAACATGTTTTAAAATATTCTGATAGCTATACTTCAGTTTAATTTATACTCTCTGTAATACTCTGTACTTTTTTTCTTTTTTTATAAAGTAGGCTCCACACCCAGCATGGAGCCTAACATGGGGCTTGAACTCATGACCTTGAAATTAAGACCTGAGCTGAGATCAAGAGTCAGATGCTTAACTGACTGAGCCACCCAGGCACCCCTTACTGTGCACTTTTCAATTCAAAAAGATATTATTCTTAGAGGTAGTGCATAGGCTTATCAGGTATCCAAAGTGGTGCAGGTACACACACACGTACACCTGTACACATATACACATGCTCACATTGTGCTGGAACCAAGAAGGCCTATAGAATGAATGAGGAGACCTGGCATTAATTGATCAAATGTTGGATAATAGGCACTTTGAATAGATGGTGATCTTTTGTCCTTCCACCAACTTTGTGAAGAGAGGTTATTATCATTGGCATTTTACAGATGCTGGAAAAAGGGCTTAGAGCCGTAGCCAGCCTCCAAGATGGCCTACCATGAGTCTCGCCTTTTTACATTTACCCTCTGGTAGAGTCCCTGCCTGCAGTGTATCAGGTTGACCTCTTTGACCACTATACTACAGTGAGAGCAACATTGTGTAACTTCTGATACTAGATCATAAAAAAGATGACTCACTTGGGGGAAAGCTAGTTACCATATTGTGAGAACATTTAAGCAGCCCTATGGAGAAGTCCACATGGATTTCCAACAGCTAGTACCGCCTTCGCAGCCTTGTAAGTGAGTCATCTTTAAAATGGGTCTTCCAGGCCCAGTCAGGCCTACAGGTTGTTCCAGACATGGTGGGCATTTTGATTCCTACCTCCCAAGAGACCCTGAGCCAGAACTACTCATCTAAGCTACTTCCAAAATTCTTGACAATTATCTGTGAGATAATTGTTTATGATTGTTTTAAGCCCCTGGGTTTGGGGTATGGTTTGTTAAGTAGCAAGATATCTGATACTCAGGGCTTATGTAGCTTTCCCAGGGTTGGAGGACTAGTAAATGACAGAGGTAGAGTGGGGATCGAGCTGTGGTGATGAAGAGTGCTCTTTCCCTCCACTTAGCAAGAGAGCAGTGTTCTGAGACAGAACTCTATATCCGCTCTTCTTTTCCTTCATTACTCCTTTTCTCTCTTCCTCTCACACACCACGGACACATAATACTTGACGGTTGATGAAGTAGTGGGTCATCTGTTTCCTGTTTGATCCCCTTAACTTCTTAAAGGAAATTAGGCAGTGTAACAAAAACACATGATAAAATTTATTAAGCAATTAATATGTTCTAAACAGGTTTCTAAGTGTTGAAATCAATCCCAATAACAGTCACGTATGTTACAGTCTTATCACCCTAATGTGACAGGAAGTAAATGAAATTTCCCTTGATCTTCACAATAACCTTGTCAGGTGGGTAGGCAGGTGACGTGTCGCCATTTTATAGATGACTTGGCTGAGTTTAGTGTTAAAAGAACTTGCTAAAGCAACATGGGTTTCCTGTGTTAGAAGCAAAAGTAGAACCTGCTTCCCCTGATTGGAATTAATCTCCTTTCCCGCTGATATGAAAGTATTAAAAGATAAAAGAAGAGTCACCAGGCTAATTTGTACAGCATTTATTTGAAGTAATGCCTTCTCTGCTTATGTAGATAGGAAAATATCTGAAGCCTTTACATTGCTTTGGAAGAACTTGGGTAAAGACCATCTTAACATTTGAATTTATATTCCCAATTTGGAGGGGGGCAGCAAATGTGCATTGGATATCTGGATTATCCCTTGACCTTTTGGTGACATTAAAATGAAAGAAAACTAAATGAAATGATATATCTCCACAGCATTCTAAGCCTACTGATATAAGAACGTAATTTAAATACCAAACACCAACTTTCCCTGTTGCTCTTCTGTCTGATTTTTAAGTGACATTTTCATTATTGTTTCTGTAGTAGATTAGCCTGCTAGTTAGAAGGGAAACTCAAAACGAAATACGTTTAAACTTGTAAATATCTTTTTATTTGGGAGGAAATTGGGTACTGTGAGAATTATAGTAGATAACTTAGCTGATATACACTAATACTGAAAATATCCTTTATAGATACTTCATTTAAAAATTTATTTCCACTCAATAAAATGTGTATACCATCAAGGGACTTAGAAAAGAGACAGATACATAAAAGTAATAACAAAAATGCATTTGAGAGAAAAACTATTCTCAACTCATCGCATTCGTGTATGTTAATTTACCTAGTTTTTTTTTTTTTTTTTCAAAGCTTCTGGCAGTCATTAAGAAGTTGATCAGTGTTCCCACAGAAAAATAGCCACAGAACATTGTGGCATGTTATGTTTTTCAGAAATGGCTATGACTGTGCTTCCAGAATCTGGTAGAATCTGGTAGAGCAACTATGCTCTACCAGAATCTTGCTAGGCTCTGTTAAGATGTGGAGTGTGTTTGCCTTTCTCTTGAACCTAGGTAGGACTTGTGACTGCCTCTATGAATAGAATGTACCTAGTGTGGGCACATACTCTCTATCTGTTCCTCTGTTCTGTCCCCTTCATATCTTAGGAGACAGTCCCCTAGAATCCAACCACTGTGTGATGAGGGAACCCTAACCATGTGATGTAAGTGTTGTAGCTGACAACCCCAACAAGGGTCTCAGCTCAGAACCAGCATCATACGTGAGACGTCCTACGTCCTGTCTTAAAAACTGGTTAAATCAGGCCTACCCACAATCCTCTCCCAAAATGAAACTCAACTCATCAGAGACTTCAATTATATCTACAGTGTTTGTTCGTAACAATATCTTGATTAGTGTCGGATTGAATGACCTGGGACTATATAGTTCTGCCTAACCAAGTTAACACATTAAAAAACCATCACAGGCATCATGAAGATGTACTAACTTATAAATGTACATAAACATTGATATATATATATATATATATATATATTATATATTTATAAGTACACACGCACTCACCCACTTCTTGCATTAGGTATATACTTCTCTCATTCTGTGATGCAACTGCAGGGTATAATTCCAGCAAGGGGGGGAGTTGGCAGACTTCTGTAATGATAAATCATGGGTTATAAAACTTTTTTGACCTTGTTCATGATACTTTACTTCTATTCATTTATCTCTTAAAATGTTGGCAAAAACAAAGTAGAGTTTGTTCACGTTGATACATTTGATGTTCCACATGTTTAAAATTATATTTTCATTGGGAGTCTTTGAGGTTAAAAGGCTTTGCTTTGTATATATTAGCTTGACTGTCACAGGGCAATTCGTGGCTTGGCTTGTACAGATTCATAGAGGTAATGGTTTATTTTTTAAAAATCTTAGGTGCCTGATGGAAGGCAAGTTATTATTTTTAAAGAGTTAAAAATATAACTTCATTACAGTTGTAGAATAAATATGTACTAAGTTTTAGTAAGTCTTTAATGAGGAAATCAATGCAGTGCAGGCATAGTCTGAGAAACTGGTACTTGGGTATTTATAGCATTTTGTTAAAAATGAGGCGAGGGGAGAATATGTAGATTGCTAAGTTAAATACAAGACTGGTTAATATCCTACAGAACAATAAAATCATAATCTTTGTGATTATCTTTTGTATTAGATAAAAATTTGCAAGATAAACTATATCTTTATAGTAGGTGTTCAATAATCAAAAAGTGTCTAGCAAATTTATAAACAGGTGTATTCTCTTAGATAATTAAATCCATAGGTGGGCTTCTAAAACAGTATGCTGGTATGCTATTGAAAGGACATACTACGTATCGCCACCACTATCCTCCCCTTGTTTCTGATTTTATGATTTTTTCACAAGGGCCATATTCAGTTTTGTGTCCCAATAGCTGCCATGATGAAATTCTTTAAAAAGTACATGGGTTAGTATCTTAGAAACAGTAAGATAAAAAAAAAAAAGCACATGAATCTCTTAATTTTTTCTTGACATTATTCCGAAACAATGAGTGTAAATTAGTAAAGAAGGTGAGAAAAATAAGTTGTGAAAATGTAGTTATCCACTAATACCATGATTTTGATCACATGGTTCCACTCTAAATTGGATAAACTGATGGTAAAACTAACGAATTATGGTTACTGTCTAGGTGACCTAACTTGTAAACACAATCAAGTGGGATAGACTCCAGAATTAACCCAATAGAGATATTTGAAATTAGACCTCTGCTAATACTTTCAGTCTGCTGGTATCAAGTACACTTGGGACTGTATTCAGTGAGGTTATTCTAGTTTCATTAACATTTTGTCTAATTTCCACCTGAACGTCGACTTTTCACTTGTCTTTGCATTTACCATTTGCCAATGTCACACACTGAACTAAGATTCTTAAATGTAATTGACACCCATTTTGAAGAAATAAGTGTTTCGTGATGAAGGATATTTTTACATTTATGGTAAATTTGTTCTCATTTTTAGTTTGTTCTTCAGACAAATAGTGTAATATATATTGTTCTTCCTTATTCTTATTGAACATTTTCTACTAAATCTGTCTTTTTATGATTCTAAAATGCCAACTTCAGTTTTTTTATTAATTCATACTGACCCTGTGCAGAGCTGTCTATCTCAACTTAATGACTCTCCATAATATATGGATGGCATTCCCCTGCCATTAATGTTTAATGAATTGGCTCCTGATCCAATAGAGTCTAATAAAGGTAATCACTAGAATACATTGTCTTTCTGCAGTGCCCTAGAAACTTTTTTATTCCCTATTGTATACCTTTGGCCCATACTCTCCTTTTTTGCCTTTTCCAGTGCACTTTTGCTCAACCTCTTTTTCATTATTTAGTCCAAATGTGTACATTTTTACACTTAATTCTTTCCAGGTCAGGATAACTGTCTTCTGTGTGGAAACCTTAATAAGTATCAGCCCACATGATTGCTGGAGAGAAAGGAAAATTTTCTAAATACAGAAAGAATATAGACGTATTAATGTGCAAAAGTAAATATTTGAAAAAGAAATCAAGGATTCTTCTTTTCAGACACATCTCTAGCTGATTGGTATTTTTGTGTACTCTGAATTTGAGGCATGTGTTTAAAAACAAAATTTGGGTTTTGGAATTAGGTAGTAGTGAGGGATACATAACTTTGGGAATATACTAAAAACCATTGAATTTAATACTTTGAAAAGTAAATTTTATGATGTGTATTCTGTATATGTATGTATATGCGTGTGTGTGTGTGTATCTCAATAAAAATATTGGGACTGAATGAGTCGAAGGAGCAAAGCAGAGCATCTCCTGACATAACAAACACACACGCACGTATTTTCCCTTTTGTTCACTCTAATAAATGGATTCTTCCCATATCCCCAGTGAAAGGGATTCTGGCGTGGTTGGAAAATCGATCTGACACTTGTTTGTCACTAAAGAACCTAATCCGAAGCCATGTCCCCATGAGCGTGCACTTTCTTTTTTTTTTTTTAAAGATTTATTTATTTATTTAACAGAGAGAGAGAGAGAGAGAGAGAGAGAGAGAGAGAACACAAGCAGGCAGAGAGACAGGCAGAGGCAGAGAGAGGAGCAGGCTCCCTGCTGAGCAAGGAGCCCGATAAGGGACTTGATCCTAGGACACTGGGATCATGACCTGAGCCAAGGGCAGCTGCTTAACCAACTGAGCCACCCAGGCGTCCCAAGCGTGCACTTTCTAAAGTCTTCCTTCATTAGGGTGTTTTGATTCTGAGGGAGTTTGGCTCTGCCATTGGTCAGTTCTGAACAGCTGGCTAGTCTCAATTTGTTTTGAATACAAGCCCTATTCTTGGAACCCAGCCCATTGCCAGCTGTCTGTTGTATCTACCTTGGGGTTCTGTAGACTTAAAGCCTTGGTCGGAAATTGTAACCGCTCTGAGAATGTTCCTAGCTGAATTGGGGGTTTCTTGTTTCTAGATCTTGTTCCCAGGAAACGTCCCAAGGAAGTCTTTAGATGCACTTTTCCTTGTGCTTTGTTCCCTTTCCTTTCCTTCTTTCCTTAAAAATTAGTGAACCCTTCCTGTCCGTGAAATATCCTTTTATTTAGATCTTTTATTTCTTTCCTCAGAATTTTCCTCTATCATAAAGATCCTACACGTGTGTGTATTTTGTTAAATTTATGCTTAAATATTTATAGTAATATAGTTGTCATTGTGTTTTTTTTAAAGCGATTTTATTTTATTTATTTTTGAGAGAGAGTGAGTTTGAGCAGGGGGAGGGGAAGAGGGAGAGGGAGTGAGAGAATCTTAAGCAGTGGAGCCCAATGTGAGGCTCAGTATCACAACCCTGAAATCATTATCTGAGCTGAAATTAAGAGTCGGATGCTTACCTGACTGAGCCACCCAGGCGTCCTATATGTCATGTGCTTTAAATACAAATTCCAATTGTCTTTTGCTGGTGTGAGGAAATGTAATTGAGGACTTTATGTTAACTTTTATCCTGCCACATTGCTATAGTCATTTATTAGTTCCAGAAATTTTTTTTTGATCAGTTATTTGGTATTTTCTACATAGACAATCACTTCATCTGAGAACAGACATTTTTTATTTGAACTTGTTTTTCCCTTTCCTTGGTTTATTGCATTAGCTAGGACTTCCAGTATAATGTTGAATAGGAGTGTTGAGAAGGTGGTAACTTTGCTTTGTTCCCAGTAGCATTAGTTGTTTGCGACCGTGTTTAAACAAGTTACTGCAAAATGGTGGCTTAAGACAACAGCAATTTATTGTCTGATGGTTCTGGAGGCCAGAAGTCCAAAATCAAGGTGTCAGCTGGTCTGAACTCCCATCGAAACTCTAGAGGAAAATCCTTTTTTTGTCTCTTCCAACTCCTGGTAATACCAGGCATGACTTAGATTGTGACTGCACAATTTCAATCTCTGTGTCTTGGTCACACTGGCTTCTCCTATGTGTATCTGTGTTATTTCCCTTCTCCCTTATAAGGATCTTTTTAAAGTTTTTATTTAAATTACAATTAGTTACCATACTGTGTATTATTAGTTTCAAGTGTACAATTTAATGGCTCGGCACTTACGTACAGTACCTGGTGCTCCTCAAAAGTGCCCTCATTAATCCCCATCACCTATTTAACCCATCCTGCCACCCACCTCCCCTCTGACAACTGTCAGTTGGTTCTCTATAGTTAAGAGTCTGTTTCTAGGGGCCCTTGGTTGGTAAAGCGTTGGCCTTCAGCTTAGGTCATGATCCCAGGGTTCGGGGATGGAGTTCTGCCTTGGACTCCTCGCTCAGCGGGGAGCCTGCTTCTCCCTCTGTTTCTCCCTGAGCTTCTCCCCCTCCTCCATGGTTGTGCTCTCTTTCTCTCTGACAAATAAAAAAATAAAATCTTAAAAAAAATAAACAAAAAACTTTGAAAAGAGGGCCTGTTCCTTGGTATTCCTCTTTTTTCTCCTTATTATTTCTTTTTCTTTCTTAAATTCCACATATGAATGGAATAATGGTATTTGTCTTTCTCTTGTTTTGCTTAGTATAATATTCTCTAGCTCCATCCATGCTTTTGCAAATGGCAGGATTTCATTCCTTTTTATGGCTGAGTAATATTCTTTATATACCACATCTATTTTATCCATTCATCAGTCATTGGACATTTGGATTCTTCCCATAAGTTGGCTATTGTTGATAACGCTTTTATAAACATCAGGGTGTAGATATCCCTTCAAATTAGTGTTTTCGTATTCTTGGGTAAATACCTAGAAACAACAGGTGTTGGCAAGGATGTGGAGAAACGGGAACCCTCTACACTGTTGGTGGGGGTATGAACTGGTGCAGCCACTCTGGAAAACAGTATGGCGGTTCCTCAAAAAGTTGAAAATAGAGCTACACTATGACTCAGCAATTGCAGTATTAGGTATTTACCCGATGAATACAAAAATACTAATTTGAAGGGATACAAGGATATTTTGAATGGCATTTAGGACTCACTCAAATAATCCAGGATGAACTCTTAATTTCTAAATCTTTATTTATGGCTCCAGTCCGTCTGTCTGTCTCTTGTTTTTTTCCCCAAGTAATATTTACAAGTTTCAAGAATTAAGACTTGATATCTTTGAGTGGCCATTATTCAACCCATTACACTGATACTAAGAGGAAAGCACCCAGGTTCTCACCATTAGGTATGATATTATTTTAGCTGTATGTTTTTGTAGATTTTCTTTATCCAGTTGAGGAAATTAATGCTGTTCCTCATTTGCTGAGTTTTTTTTATCATGAATAAAACATTTTCTCAAGGTTCTTTTTCTATATTTATTGATATCACAGGATTTTTCTTCTTTAACTGGTTGATAGGCTGGATTACATTAATTGATTTCTGAATGTTTGACCAGCCATGTATACCTGGAATAAATTTTACTTAGTCATGGTATATAGTTATTTGGATACATTGTGGATTTGATTTCATAGCTATTGAAAATCCTTGCCTCTGTGTTCATGAGTGATACTGATTTTTACTTTACTTTCTGGTAATGTCTTTATCTGCTTTAGGTATTAGGGTAACTCTAGCATTACAGAATGACTTAGGAAGCATTCCCTCTGTTTCTTTTTTCTAAGACTGTAGAAAATTGCTACCATTTCTCCTTTTAAATGTATGGTAGAATACACCAGTGAAATTTTCTGGGCCTGATGCTTCCTCTTTTGGAAGGTCATGATTTATCGACCGAATTTCTTTAATAAATACAGACCTATTCAGACACTGTGTTTCTTTTTCTGTGAGTTTTGGTAGTTTGTTTCTTTTGAAAAGTTGGTCCAGTTTATCTAGGCTACTAAGTTCGAGATCATAGTTTTTCATAATGTTCTTGTATCATCTTTTTAATACCCATTACATTAGTAGTAATGATCGCTTTTATTTCTAGTATTAGTAATATATATCTCCTCTCTGTTTTTTTTCCCCTTTGTTTGGCTAGAGGTTTATTAATTTTGTTGAACTTTTTAAAGGATCAGCTTTTGATTTTATTAATTTTCTCTAATTGATATCTTGTTTTCAATTTAACTGATTTCTGCTCAGATTTTTATTATTTTCTTCTGAGTGCTTTAGGTTTCAATTGCTCTTCTATCTCTGATTCTCTAAGGTGTTTAGATTATTAATTTTTAGATCTTTTCATATATATGTATGTATTCAGTGCTATATATTTCTTACTACTATCCTTGTATCCCACAAAATTTGCTAAGTTGTATTTTAATTTTTATTTAGTCCAAAGTATCTGAAAATTTCTCTTGAGACGTAGTGCTTGACTAATGTTTATTAGTCAAGACTAATGCTTGACTAATATAGAAATGTGAAGTTTTTTCTCTAATTGTGGCATGTTTCACCTATCTTTCTACAATTGATTGCTACTTTAATTCCAGTGTAGTGTAAGAGCAGACACTGTATAATTAGATTTATTTTAATTTTGTTAAGCTGTGTTTTATGGCTTAGGATATGTTGTGTATTGGTGAATATTCTAAGTGAGCTTGAGTAGAATGTGTAATTCAGCTGTTGTAGAATGAAGTATTCTATATATATGTCTGTTAGATCCAGTCAATTGAAGAGACTGTTACATTCAACCATATATACTTACTTTCTACCTGCTACATCTATCAGTTATTAAGTAGAGGGTTATAAAAGTCTCCACCTATAAGAATGGATTTTTTGTTTCTCTTTGCATTTCTATTAGTTTTTGCCTTACGTATTTTGAGGCTTTGTTTTTCGATGCACACAGTATGGACCATTTCATTGTTTATTTTTTTTGGAGAACAACCTCTTTATCATTAAGCGGTGTCCTTCCTTATCCTGGATAATTGTCTTTGTTTTGAAGTTTGTCTGAAATTAATATAGCTACTCAACCTTTCTTGTGTTTGGTGTTGGCATGGTATATCTTTTTACTTTTCTTTTAATATATCTGTGTCATCATATTTAAAGTGGATTACTTGTAGACATCTAATGGTTGAGTCTTGTTTTTTTTTAATCCACTCTGGCTGTTTTTTATTTGTGTCTTTAGACGTTTACATTTAAAATGATTATTGATGCACTTAGATTAGTACCTCCAGGTTGTAACTATCTCTTTGCCTTGTACTTGTTCTCATTTCTTTTGAAATCTTTCCTGGTCTTAAGTAAGGATTTTTGCGTGATTCCATTTTCTATCATGTAATCAGTGTATCAGCTACATTTTTAAAATGTTTCATTGTTTGCCCTTGTGTTTTTGGTATACACTTGCAATGAATTTAAGTCCACTTTCAAATAACATACTGCTTCCTGGTAGTACAGGTCCTTCATAGCAGCATGTTCTGTATCTCTCTCTGGTCCTTTATGAATTTTTTCTTCCTTCTTTTATGCCCATGCTGTAATCATCCAACAGAAGATTTTTATTTCTTTGAGCTCTCCCGGATTCAATTAACTCAGAAAAAGAGAAACAAAAGATTTTATTTTATCTTCCTTTATTTTTATCTCTACTGCTTTCCCTTTCTTAATGCAGTTAAGATTTCTGTGTCATTTTTCATCTCTGTGTGAAGATCTTTAAACATTTGCAGTGGGAGTGTACTGATGACAGAGTCTTTATTTCTTGTTCATCTCAGAAACTGTTTATTTCTCCTTGACTTTTGAACAACAATTTTGCTGAGTACAGAATTTTTTTGGTTGGTACTTTAACTGTTTCACTCCATTCTCATTTTGCTTGAATCATTTATAGCTAGAAATCGGTCAAGTCCTCTACAGATAAGTAATATTTTTTCTTTAGATGCTTTCACGGTTTTCTCTTTGCCTATGTTTTTTGTTTGTTAGGTTGGTTTTTTATTTTTTTGGCAAGTTGAATATATTATGCCTAGAGGTAGATATTTCAGAATTTTTTATGCTTGTTGATCTCTAGGCTTCCTGGATTTGCAGTTTGATGTCTGTCATTGGTTTTGAAAAATTTTCAGCAATCATTACATCAAATATTTCTCTCTTTCATTCTCTCTCCTCTTTTGGTATTCTCATTACAGTTTTTACAAATTGTCCCATAATTCCTTAATGTTCTGTTTATTTTTTGCATTTTAGTTTGAAGATGTCTTTTTTTTTTTAACATTTTATTTATTTACATCTGTGTGAGAGAGAGAGAGTGCGCATGAGCAGTGGGGAGGGGAAAAGGAGAGGGATAAGCAGACTCCCTACTCAGCAGGAAGCGTGGTGTGGGGCTTGATCCCAGGACCCCTAGATCATGACCTGAGCTAAAGGTGGATGCTTAACTTACTCAGTCACCCAGGCACTCTGTTAAAATAATACAGCTCACTCATTCTTTCCTTGACCATGTTCTGTTTACCAATAAGCCCATCAAAGGCATTTTTCACTTCTGTTTTTTATTTTTTATAATTTCTAGAATTTCCTTTCCTTTTGATTCTCTCTTTGAGTTTCTGTCTCTCCGCTTACATTACCTGTTACTGCATGCTGTCTATTTTTCTGGTGGACTCCTTAACATCCAACGTTTAATTCCTTACCTAATGATTCCAAAATCTGTATATCTGAGCCCACTTCCAGTGCTTCCTTTGACTCTTTAGATTGTGTTTTTTCATTGCCTTTTAGTATGTCTTGTGATTTTGTTATTGTAGAAAGCACAAAATGCTATCTCAGAACATAAGAACTTAGATTATTAGGCTTTTATTGTGAGGTTTTATATTTAATATATGTAGGAGTTGGACTGTGTTTGATTTTTGCTGTAGTTATAAGTACTTTTTTCTCCCATTTTCTGTGGGTTTTCTTAAGAAATCCTCTGTAAAGAGTCTGTGTCTTTCATCTCTCAGTTATAATCCATTGTTACACTAACTGTTCATCTAGTGGTGAGAGGTATTGGGCGTAGTTACTATTCTATAATGTTATAATCAAATCTTATTTGTTAGGGGATCTTATTCCCTGGGCTGTGATTTTTAGAAGCATTTGATAGTCTTTTTCTTTAATTTTTTTGTCTCTCCTGATGAGTCAGAAAAAGTGGAAGGGTTTGGAATTGGTTAAATGGTCTTCCCAAAGTCAGATAAAACTCTGGTAAAATAGATTACCTAGGATGACATGGTTTTATTATGAGAACAACCTGGGAAACTTTCAAAACAGTTACTTTTTCCTCTCTCCAGAAGGGATTTTTTCTTTAGTCTTCCTTATAAAAACATAGTTGGCTTCCTAGAGGTAAAGCCACCGAAATTGTGGAGTCTGTCCTAAGAGTGGGCCCTCAGGAGTTTTTAGCTCTCAAGTTAGTTCTCGTTATCCCTCCAGCAAATTGTTAAAATTACCGTTATGTGTTCCTAACCATTACTAGTTTCTTCTGCTTTAGCTTCAGGTAAGCTGATCTTGGCTATGAGTCTTTGTATTCTCCTATGTCTGCAAATTGTGAGGTGGTGATTTCCCATAACCTCAGTTTTCTGATGGTTCTAAAAAAATTCAAAACAAAACAAAACCTGATTGATTTTTTAGTTGATTCACTTTTTCTTTGGGTGAGGAGGGGAAATGATGGCTTCCAACCTCCTGACATGTCTAGCCCAAGAAATTTTCATGCAAATGGTTGATAGATAAGCCCAGAAATTTGTACAGTCATATTAATTGATAAATCAATATTTTCTTACGTTTTCGCTAATTTCTTGCCCACCACCACTACTTCAGCAGAGGATTAAGATGCCCCTGAGATTTTTTTTAAGTAAATACAAGTCTTAGGTGCTGAACCTTTTGTACATTAGAAATAGTAATTTACAAAATATTTTGTGGGGAAATAAAACATATTTTGTGATTCACCTTGTTCCATTGTTACATAAAAACTCTTGGGGCATCTTCATTTATTGAGATAGGTTCTCCCACCAGTTTTATAGCTTGTAGACTCTCAGACGGGGTGGGCGCCAAGTATCCCAGTATACTTTGCACCGTTATTATCCTTTTTCTCAATTCTGAAAAAAATGTTTGTGCAAATGTGTGGTCTTTTCACAAAATAAACAAGATACTTTAGCATGCACCTCTCAGGCTGCTGCTTTATCTATAAGAGGACATTGGAGTATAAAACATAAAAATTCTCCAGATTATTGCTTACACCTACCCTGAAGGTCATCTAGGAGAAGAGCAATAATTACTGCTTTGCTCTTTAATTTGTAGGAGCTAAATGTGTGCACACATAAATATGTGTCCAGTTTTAAAACCACTGATTGCAAGCCTTTGTACATGGAAACCTTAGGATGGATACTGAGATACTTTATGAGAATAGAATATGTTGGTGTAATTTGGGTTACTGACTTTCCTGTATAAAGAACTGGGGACTCGATATAATCCATCAGGACAAGATTACTCAGATTTCACCTCCCCTTCTAACTATGAATTTAAGAGTCACATTCTATATGCCAGCAACTATGTTAGTCACAGTTATATGATAGTGACCAAGATGCCATCTGTGAACTTAAAGGCTTTCTTTTTAGTGGGGCATAAGACAAATGTTGACTGCCAGTTTTGCATGACACTGCCAGGAAAACCTATATTGATAGAGTAAAGCTAAGCTTTTAGACCTACCACAGTAAGGAAAACACCACTTTGACAGAATCTGAGTAGATTCTCAAAAGAAGGAAATTAAGGTAGTGCATTTATAAAGTTTAAGGTTTGAACTGGGTGATTTTTAAAACAAGTATTGCCAGTCAATAAACTGATTGGAGTTGAGCAGAGTTGGGACATAAAGCTTTGTGTTGATGCTATAGAAAGTTGAGGGCCTTGAAGTAGTCTCTATGAATAAACTAATTGCCTTGTTAAATAAACAATTTTAGTTCATAGATTTTTATTCCAGGAATATGTATTTCCCAGAGCAGGTAGCTAAGTTGTTTTTATTTGTTGTTAGTAATAATGAACAGGGAAATAAGAATATGCCTAGTTCCAGAATTTTCACAAAGGGACATGAAATTGTTTGTTGCAGTTATCACAAGTTAATGAGCTGAAATCCTTAAAGTGTAGCCAAAAGGAGGATTTAAGTAAAAGACAAAATTCTTATCCTGTTAAATGAAAGAAAAGAATCTTTCTCTTCCTTGCTATTCTCATTTTTTTAAATAATTAGATGAATATGGGAAATCTCTTTTGTTCTAATATAATTCTCTTTGGGGATGCAAGTTAAAGTATTTTCTTTCCTAAAGTTATGGACTTTACTAATGAAAGCAATTTTTAAGCTTACTGCAGTTACAATCATTCATGCTCAGTTTGAAGATACAAGTGTTTTCATTTAGGTCTTTAATATTTAGGTGAGACTGGGCTGGGCCACATCTGCTGGCTGAGTTCCCGGCCTCTTGTTTGCATACTTCTAATAGTGCTCTCACTTATTTCTGCTGGACCTAAAATTCCTAGACTCATTCCAGTAGACTCCAAGAGATTGCCTGTTCTTTGTATTAATGGTTTTGTGCTTTTCTCAAGTTATTTGAAATAACTTGAATTGGGCTCCTGTCTTAATTTTGGAAGTATTTGTTGTTATGGATATACTTTTTATATATTTTTATGTTCCTAAAATCAGCCATTTTTTAAATTAATCAATTTATCAATCATAGCCGATGCCAACTATTTTCAAAATTGCAGAGGGAAATATAACATTTAAATGGAGATACCCACATAAAAATGTTAAATTTATTTTGCTCATCCCATATATAAGATATGTTCTTAGGCAAGTATTCAGGTCAAAGTTTTTTGTCCATCTTTCCCCACATATTTATTGAATGATAAGTAGTTCACAGTATGTATCCCAGGTGCTGGGTATTTGGAGCTGGGGATTCATTGGTGAACAGAATGGAACCAATGCCTGCCCTCAAGGAGCTTATAATCGAGTAAAGGAGAAAGATGTTGAACCACGAATGACATACCTGAGTGTAGTATTGAAGCGCTGATTAGGGGTGTGAAAGAGTGATTTGATGAAAGTGTGGAAGGGAGGATAAGGAGAATGGAAGGAATGGAAGACCACAAGGCAAAGAGTGGTCTAGGTAGAACAATCATACAGGAACCCTAATGAAGAAAGGACTAGAACTCGAGCACCTATCAGGATTGTTGAAAGGGATTTGTCATTGTGATATTGTTTTCTTTAAATGTTGATTATTTAAAAAAACTAATTATTTTAATGAAAGTTACATAAGTGATTTTTAATTAACCTATGTAAACATGAAATGCTTTTATTATCTGTAAGTTTCAGAACATTGTTTTTTTTATAATTTTAAACATTTTTGAAAGATCTTTTAACATGTCCTTCTTCAAGAATGAGCTCTCATCTGCATACTTGCCAACAGAAATAGTAGTTTGACCTTAAATAAACAAACCTAGAATTTAGGAGTGACCACTATGTTAATTGCTGCCTTAAAATGGTTATTTACTGTCATTTTGTTTATTGACAGTGACTAGAATCTCTCCAGCAGTATAATCATCATAAAAAATAGGATTTTCTTTTAAACAGAGAATTGTACTTCTAATTTAATAAAGTTTCATAAAAGAGAATTGGATATTAATTCAAAGAAAAATGAAGTTTTAAATTTTATCCTGTGCTTATGGAGAACATTAGAAAAATACCAAATCTCTTAATCTTTATATTCCAACTAACTGAAAGGCAGTCATAAAATGCTCATGTAAGCAAATTATCTGCTACCATAGAAATTCTCTTTATGTAAACTTTACATTTTAAATAGAATGGCTTATCAGATCTGGTATGTGTGGTTTTCACATCAATCCACTGTTTACCTTGTTAAAGAAATAGTGGGCAGATTAACTACATAGAGATGAGTCAGATAAATTCAAACTGAGGTTCGATAGTGTCTCTGAAACCCAATTCAAAGATACTCCTTGATTTACCATCATTGTCAGTCATCTGGTTTTGTTATTGGTGAATGCATGGAACTCTAGAGTTCCATTTTCAAAATCACTCTTTGCACCTCATGTAGTGGAAGGAAAGCCCTCCACGTCTGTTGAATCATATGCAGTTGGGGATTTTTCCTGCCTTTTTTGGTAGATCTCTCCACCTGCCTCTGTACTGAGCTCAGAGATTATAGTTCTAACAACCGTCTTTATGACCTCAGCCTCAGTTTGTACAAAAGCGACCATTCTAATAACATCCTCATCCTCACAAAGGTTCAGAACTTCGGAGTAATCTTTAGTTACTTTGGGGAGTCCTCATCAGTCAACCTCAGGATTTGGTGAGTACGCTCTGAGGGAATTGGCAGAGAATGAGTAAAACAGAACTTACCATTACCACTTCCCACAGGTGCCTGTGATGCATATTGTCCCACACGACTTTTCCTGACATGTGATAGTCTTCCTGAATTGCATCTGGGTCCTGCATCTCTACAAATCGAGGCAAACCCTTGTTTAAAACTGAGCCCATGTGTCTCTGGTCTATACAGTCCTTCCTGAGTCTCCTACCCTAGCTAAGAATTGTTTGTGTCTTCCGTACCTTGAGCCTCATTTCAAGAAGTCCTTGTCAGATTCTGCCTCATGTTGGAATAAATATATAAACATCACTTTAATTTCTTGAGAACCAGTTTACAATTTTATTTGTGTTTGCATACATCAGAACGTTGACCATCTGCCAGCCCATCAGCAAAGTATTCTTGAGTTGCCTAGAATATGAATGGCAGTCCTCAGAGTGGTGTTGAGCTTGAGCTCTGGAGGTGGGCTGCCTGGATCTCGATGTTAACTCTACCAACTAGTAGCCTTTATTACCTTGAACTAGTTTCTGTACCTTTGTTTCCTCATTGGGTTGTCGTGAGGATTCAATGAAACACTGCACATAAAACAGCTAGTGCTATACGTGGAGACGAGTAAATGCTCACAAAAAACATTGACAAGCATGATGGGTAGGAATTCAGAATTGACTTTCCTTATGCATTTGCAGATGATCTTTGAGTCTCCACTTACTGCTAGGCACTGTGCTAAATGCTGAGACTACAAAAGTGAATGCTAAATATCTTTGTAACGTGGAAGAGGAAGAAACAATACCAGCAACAAAAGTTCAAAAGTGTAGGGACATTGTGTGAGACGATGATGTGGTGAAGTGAATTACATGGTAAAGGAGTTCATAGGGACCATAAAATGAATATCATTTGATGTCATATTTACTAAGCTCTGATAATATGTATAGACCTGGATTTCTAACATCAATAAATGAAACTATTTTGAAATCATTCCTACTTTCTAGTTTAGCTAATTTCTAATTTATTGATGAACAAGCCCATCATCAGAAGATGCTAATAGGGAATAAATAAACAAAGCCTGTACTTCTTTTTTTTTTTTTAAAGATTTTATTTATTTATTTATTAGGAAAGAGAGAGAGTGAGAGAGAGAAGGTCAGAGTGAGAAGCGGACTCCCCATGGAGCTGAGAGCCCGATGTGGGACTCGATCCCGGGACTCCGGGATCATGACCTGAGCCGAAGGCAGTCGCTCAACCAACTGCGCCACCCAGGGGCCCCCAAAGCCTGTACTTCTTTGTCTTTTTTGTCTATGCTAGTTTTTCCGTGCTAACAGCTATCACTGACCTCAAAGATGGGTGGCAGAAGGTAGCCCCCAACCAGCAACTATTTACTGTATCTTTCTATAGGTTCTTGGTAGTAGACAACAGGAAGAAAATTCCCCAGCAGTCAGACACGGGTCTTGTTCTGTTGATTGTGGGAGAACATGCTGCTTTGTCTACTTCGAGACCTTTGAAAGTTGTCTTTTGATGTCCTTTCTATCTTCTGTCGAAAGAGGAACATCGTTTGCGCAGTCTGCTGTGCAATGTGGTTTAATGGTGAGGTAGGATTTCTCTGAGAAGATAAAATCCCCTCCAGCATTCATTCCCATGCTTCTGTGTGAATTCTTTTTCTTTCTACCATTACCTCCTTCTGTCTCTCCTCAGCACTTTGAAATGGCCAAAGATGAACCAACCTCTGAAGTTGAATATAGAGCACTGCTTTGAATCATGGCCCATTTCAATTTGAGCTTTTTCTACCTCATTTTTGCTGAAAAATCCTCCCATTTGGCTTTTAATAGGGGTCATTGTGTGAACAGTATTTCATAACCAGTTACGGTTGTCAAAGTTTTGCATTTATATGATAATTTATAGTCCAAGTGTTTTTATGCTTGCATATCTATCACGAATTCTGCCCATTTTCTGAAAAAGGACACCACTTTCCTTTCCCCATACTGCAGGTGAGGTCATCGAGGCCAGCATCTGGGCTAGTGAAAAGGTGGAATCTGTTTCATGAAGACATACCTACCTCACTGTGTATGCAGCAGAAACTAACTTTAAAGTAACTGTAATCAAAATAAGAATTTTATGTTGAGGACCCAGGTCTGTCTCACTGTATCAGAAGATAGAGTCCAGCAGGGCCTCACAAGGAAAGGCAGGCCAGGACTATAGTCATGGTCTGAGTCTCTGCTTCCCTATCATTTTTCTCTGCTTGCCAGCCCACTCTGTTTGTCTTTGCTTCAGGTGCTACGTGCCCGTATGACCTGGCTTCCCAGGGCCCTGAGTCTATCACCTGACTTCGCTGGATTAGTAAAGACAAACTCATCCTTTGAATTCTAGCTATAAATTCTTTTGGTGGAAAGAATCTGAGTGCCAGGTCCTTTGTGGTCCAGGTGTATGTCCTTCGTCATTTCAGATCCTGCTGTGTATGGCGGCTAGTGGAAGGCTCATTTTCAGAGAAGGGTTATATGGACCAGGAGAGGCACTGAAAGGAGTCTTGTAACCAACTCAGGCATTTACAACTAATTTCAGGTTTAGGGTACATTCATCGATACATGCAGAACTCATTTTTCTTAGGATTTGAGGTAAGCTGTTTTAGTGAAGTCAGTGATTTGTTTTTTTTTTTTTCCTTCTGAGTTGCCGTAATGCTTTGTGGTTTCTTCTCTTAATCCTTTCCTTTGTTTTAAACAATTCTGTCTGTCTCTCCTTTATTAGGCTGTGAGCTGCTTGTGGACCGTGACCATGTGGTATTCACAGCTTCTCGGTGCCTGCACAATGGTAGCATATTGCAAATGTTCAGTAGATGCTGGTCAAGCAAAGAAAGAGATAAAAGATTGTATCAAAAGATAACTTTTTGTGACTCATCTATTTTGTGTTTAAATCTTAAGCGACCAAAAGATAACTTAGATCAAAATAACTGCCTAAAGTGACGAGTACTTGAGTACTCATGAGTACTTGACAACATCTTTTACGTTGTCAAGTTGTACTGCTCATGATGCAGTCACAGTGCATTAGCAAACACCAAGATGCCTCATGGGGGGAGGCCAAGTAAGTGCACCTGCTGGTCAGTGGAAGAGAACCATTTTGAATTCTAAGAAATTCTAGATTGCAAATGAGTAGACAGTAAAATTGAATATACCAAATTAAGATACCTAATACGTGGAAGATAGGGAAAACTGAAAATACTTTGAATGCCCATAGTTCTTTCCTTAGATGCTATTTTTCAGTTTTTATTTTGAAAAGTAAAGTACCATTTTGATTAAAATGGTATTAATTTTCTATTGCTGTCATCAGAGATTATCCAAAACAGTGACTTAAAGCAACTAAAATTTATTATTTTGTAGTTTTGGAAGTCTGAAGTCTGAATCAGGTTTCCTTGGCTAACGTCAAGGTTTTGGCTGAGCTGTGTTCCTTTCTGGAAGTCCTAGGAGAGAACTCATTTCTTTGCCTTCTCAAGCTGCCAGGCACTGGTGGCATTTTTGGCTCATGTCCTTTTTCTCTGTCTTCAGTTCCAGCAAGGGCAGGTCATATCCCTCTCACTTCTCATCACTCTGACCTCTTCAGTTTCCCTTTTCCCATTTTTGCAGATCTGTGTGTTAACTCTAGACCTGCCTAGATAATCCAGGATAATCTTTGTACTTTAAGATCAGCTGATTAGCAATCTTAATTTCCTCTGCAAACTTAATGACCTTTTATAATGTAAGGTAGCATATTCATAGTTTCCAGGAATTAGAGGATATTTTTATGAGGCCATTATTCTGCCCATCATACCTATTGTGGACATAGGTACTATGGAGGATATAAGGGTAAACGATATATTACAGTCAAGGAGTCTATTGTCTAACAAAAAGTTAATGCCAGGTAACCTAAATCTATCTGGCGGCAAATTCTCTGTCTCAAAATTTCCTCATTACTTACTCAATTACCTCATTACATGTCCAGCCTCTTGATTTCTATACCAGTCTTAGGTATATATATATAAACAGTATCTGTTTCCTAGTCTTAATTATAGGATTGCCTCTATTGAGCATCTGATATGTGTCAAGACTTACAGTCATTACACTAAGGTATTTTGCTATGAACAAGATACCACTTTTTGACTAGAAAAATGAATATATTATTATAAATTATGAAATAAAGTAATTTTCCCTAAAACTGTTAGTGATCTTATTGGAGAATGAGAAGTGAAAATTGCAAATGATCCCAAAGTTAAGTTATATTTAAAATCCTTGGGCTAAATTGCTGTAAGAGATACAGATTCTTAAACATAAGAATATTATGCTAAAAACTAAAGTTGGGACTCATTTTCAAGGTGTTTAAAGCAATAGGGTGTTCATGGCAGAAAATCTTTTTTTTTTCTTCCTTTTTTAGTTATCTTCTTTGCCCATTTAGACTTCAAGGACAAGTTTGAGAATCTATGAATGATATCCGTAGTTTGCATTTAAATTTGAAGGTTATTTATTAAGTGACATTTTCAGTGAGATACAAAACCTTCCTCCTGGTTAGTGATTGCGCGAAGTCATTTTTAGTATGTGTGAAAGAGCAGTGAATCAGAATATTTATAGTTTAGCACTTTTTAAAATGTCCTTCAAATATGTGCACACATAATAGCTTCATAGAATACTGAGTCCAAGTTTTGTAGGGCTTAGACTAAATATCAAACTCGGCATTCATAAAGGGGTTTGCACCCATATTTTCATGGTGGTCAACAATCTAGAAAAAAAAACATAATGCCAGAAAAATAATGTATTAGGAGCAGTCCTAGATCAGATGTTTTTGTTTTACCTGGATTGGCTGTAACTAAGCCTTTAAATATTTGCTGAATAATGAATTAATAATGCATAGGTAAAAGTGACAAGCACATGGTACATAGAAGCACAGTCACAAGATAGTTAAGCTCTTGTGCTTCTCAAACTGGATCTTAGAACTAATTGGTTTTGTCTTAGGGGAGGGCACATGGATGCATAGAATAAACATTGTGCATCTTCCTAGAAATGAATTTTACTTAAATATTTGAGGAAACTAAGTTAAATATTTTACATGCTGAGTAACAAAGTATTTTTATAGTGTGGCAAAATCATATTATTGGGAATGAAATTCACATTTTTAGTAACTGCATTTCTAATTTTTATCAAATATTTAAAATTTTTATAGCATTACCAAATTTGCATTTCCTATTGATTGTGTGTGTGTGTGTGTGTGTGTGTGTGTGTGTGTGAAACCAAACACCTCTATAAGGTTTCTTATTTAAAAAAAAAACAAAACAAAACTTTACCATATCCTTCTTCCCTCTCCCTAACTCCTCATCCTTCTTTTAAACTATTTTGATATTTACCTCTATATCTCTAAATAATATTTATACTGCTTTTATTTTTAGTTTTAAGCTTTTTGTATTGGTTTTTTTCACTAGGAAAACAGAGGAGGTAACTATCCTTCATCTCTCTACTTGTATTGCTCATGGTTCCCCCTTCCCTTCTGCGTCTCAAGTAGTGTGACTCTAATTTTGATGACATAATGTTCCATATTTATTTTAGTGTACTATATAAATGCTATCTAAAGCTTAACCATGGGGTTGAGTTCCTTATCTGGCTGTTGTTTACTTTCAAAGTAATAACCGTCTTCTTTTTTAAAGTAGTTTTGTTTTCTAAATACAGCAAACTCAGCCCTTGCCTCAGTGCCTCCTCAAGATGTTTACATGGTTCCAGTTTTCTATCAGTTTCATCTTCCTGAAAAGCCTGTCCTGGAGCCTAGCTCTCAGCTGTGTCTGGTGTCCTTCATGTCCAGAGACCCTCTGTTTTACCATCTAGAGAATGAAGCTTGCATCATTGGCCAGGTTAGAGGCAAGGCAGTTGCCTGGCTGTAGGGAAATGAAAGAGAAGATCTGTGGATTCCTTCCTTCGTCCCTCCCTCCCTCCCTCCCTCCCTTGCTTCCTAACAGTTTTATGGAAATAGAAGTCATGAACCATACCATCTGTCTCTTTAACGTATATAATTCCAGGTGTGTCTGGATGGTTCATTCGGTTAAGACTCAG
This sequence comes from Nasua narica, assembly GCA_028533885.1. NCBI lineage: Eukaryota > Metazoa > Chordata > Mammalia > Carnivora > Procyonidae > Nasua > Nasua narica. Next base: position 23,988,291 of record CM052799.1, on the reverse strand, counting down.
GGGTCTTGGGATTGAGCCCTTGTGTTGGGCTCCCTGCTCAGTGGGGAGCAGGATTTCTCCCTCTCCCTCTGCCCCTCCCCACCCCTGTACTCTTTCTCTCCCTCTCTCAAATAAATACATAAAATCTTTTTTTTTTTTTTTTTTTTTAGTATATAATTCCATGTTTTTAGTTTATTCACAGAGTTGTGCGACCATCACCACTGTCAGTTCAGAACATTTCCATCATCCTGGAAAGAAACCCAAAACTCATTAGCATTCACTATCCATTTCCTCTAGCCCTAGGCCACCATTAATCTACCTTTGGCCTCTCTATTGTCCTGTTCTGGGTATTTCCTCTTAATGAGATCAGACAATAAGTGGCTTCTTTCAGTTAGCATCGTATTTTCAAGCTTTATCCAAGTTGTAGTGTGTATCAGAAACTTCATTTCTTTTTATTATTAATACATTTTATTTATCTTTTTATCAACTGGTGGATATTTGACTTCTTTCCACTTTTGAGCAACTATGAATAATGCTCTTAAAAACATTCATGTAGAAGTTTTTTGTGTGGGCATATGCTTTAGTTTTTCTTGAGTATATACATGGGAGTACAGTTACTAGGTCCTATAGTAACTGTTTTCCTTTTGAGGAGATGCCCAAATACCTTGCAAGGTGTATGCACAGTTTTACGTTACCAACAGCAGTATCGGAGTGTTCTGATTTCTCCCCTTTGTTATCATTTGTTATTGATTCTGTTTTTTGGTGATAGCCATTTTAGTGGGTGGGAGGTGGTAACTCATTGTGATTTTGATTTGCATTCCTCTTAAAGCTGATGATGTGGAGCATCTTTCCATGGGCTTGCTGGCCATTTGTTGATCTCATTTGGGGAAATGTTTGTTTAGATACTTGATCCATTGTTTTTCAAAATTGGGTTTTGTGTTTATTGAGTTATAAGAGTTGTATATCTTTACTACATACATGTCCCTGATTAGATACATGATTTTCAAATATTTTCTCTCATTCTTTTGATTTTCCTTTCTACTTTCTTGGTGGTATCTTTGAAGAACAACCTTCATACATTTGATGAAGCCCAGTGTATCTGTTTTTGTTGTTGTTGCTTGTGCTTTTGGTGTCATTTTTAAGAAACTAAGGCCTAATCTCTGGTCATAAATATTTATACCTATGTTTTCTTCTGAGTTCTATAGTTTGAACTCTTGCATTTAGATTTTGATCCATTTTGAGTTAATTTTTGAATCCGTTGTGAGGTAGGGGCCCAGCTTCATTTTTTTTTTTCATAGATAGCCAGTTTTTCCAGGACCATTGTTAATACGACTATTCTTAACCAATCCACATCATGTTTAGAGATACCAAAGCTCAAAACACATTTCCTCCTTGTTAATTATATACCTATGCATTTTTCATCTTCAGAGTGTGTATTCCTTCTTTACGATCACTGTGTGCTTCAGTTGAAAAGTTTGGAAAAAATTGGTATAAAGAAAACAAACTACAATGGATATAACCCCAAACAAGAAGGCTGTTGGAAATAGACTTTCCATTGAAAGAAGCTATGGAGAATATGCGAGGAAGGCACCTATTAAGCTAGAGGTCAGTTTAGGTCATGTACTCTCAGGAGAGATGGTATTACCCCCAAGTGGGTGAAAATTGGTTCTTAGGAAAAGTAAAAATCTTACTCTTTTCGGGTATGAAGCACAGGCATACACATAGATATACAGGAAATCTGTGGTATTAAACTTCAGGGAAGCAATTAGGAAAGTGTCTAAAAGGGTTCATTAGGGAGACAATAATGAAAAAAGCAATTGAGAAACACTAGGTCAGGTGGAAAATGACACTTCAGAATTTCCTTGGACATACCCTGAGTGACCCATGATGTATATACACGGTTTTGTCATATCACACTGTGCAGTAATTCTCATGCACTTGAACACTGAAAACTACCTAAATGAAGGATAGGAGGAAAAGGGGGCATCTATATCTAACTGCCTGAGTATTGAAGCCATCCCCAGTAAAGGCTTTTTAAGGAATTCTAGATGTTTTCTCCCTTGTGCTTTTATATGAACTATCTATTAACTTAATATCTTGCAATAGATTTGTTGTTTGTTTTATGAGGATTAAATAAGACAATAGAGCCTATATGTTGTAGTGGGGAGAGGTGGTATGTGCCCTGAGGGTTTTCAAATCTTTTCTTAAATTGAATATTGCTTATGATAACTTTCTGCTGTCATACTGTCTTCTTTCTTTAGAAGCTATAAGTTTTCTGCCCACTGGTTTTGATATGTCTAATGTAGACTAAGTTATTGGTAGAAAGGCCTTATTAGTGAACGTACAGCTAAATGGATTGAAAATCTCTTTCTGACTTGAGTCTGTCTTCCCATGCTTTTGCCTGTGCTATTTTGTCATGTCTGTATCCAAGAGTGTTAAATTTGCCGGATAGGGTGCTGCTACCTACAGAGTGATTTTTAGAGAACATTGCTCCAGAGAATTTAATATGGAAAAGTAAGAATGAATGGGTGTTTTGGTAGAAGCCTTTCTCTTTGGGTCCATCTTTGTTATTTTTCTTCCTACTTAGGTGAATACATGGAAGATGATGATGCATATTTTGCTGGTGATAGTCTTAGCCAACCACCTCAGGACACAATAAGTTTGATATTAATAGATCAAAATGATCTGAAAGAAAAACATTTTATTTCTTTCATTTTTAAAAAAGATTATTTATTTATTTGATAGAGAGCATGAACAGGGGGAGGAGGGAGAAGCAGGCTCCCTGCTGAGCCAGGAGCTCAACGTTGGCCTTGGTCTCAGTACCCTAGGATCATGACCTGAGCCAAAGGCAGATGCTTAACCTATTGAGCCACCCAGGGACCCCTCATTTTTGTACTGTAATATAATTTATATACAGTAAAGCACGCCCTTTTTAAGTGCATCATGCACTGAATTTTGATAAATGTATGCACCTTTGTAATCACACAGGCAATAATAGAGTTCTCCCATATCAAAAAGTTCCTCCATGTCCTTTGCACTCAACCTCTTCCCTACACCCCCTAACCTCAGGCATCCACTAATTTGCTTTCTGCTATTTCATTCTAGATTTGGCTCTTCAATAATTTCATAGAAATGACATCATGCAACATGTACCTTTTCCCCTCACTTTTGTTACTGCATCTATCAGTGATTCTTTACTTTTTTATTGGTGAATAATATTGTATGATTATACCATAATTTGTTGATCTGCTCATTTAGTAGTGGACATTTGGGTTGTTTCTACTTTATGGCTTTTATAATGAAAGTTATGATTTTTCATATACATGTCTTTTTGGAGAGTATGTTTGCATCTCATTAAATACTCCCAAAAGTGGAAGTATTCAGTCAAATAATATATTCATAAATAACTTTATTAGAAATTGTCAATTGTTTTCTGAAGTAGCTATATCAATTTATATTTCATCAGCAGTGTGTGAAAGTTTCAATTGATACCTGTCCTCATCAGGGTTTGATATTGCCAGACTTTTTAATTCAGCCATTCTACTAGTGGTAGTGGTGTCTCATTTGGACTTTAATTTGCATTTCCCTAATGACTAATGATAAACATCTTGTGCTTATGTTTTGTTTTCTTCTGTGCAATATCATTTCAATTCTTTTGCCCATTTTTAATTGGGCTATCTTGTTATTGGGTTGTAAGAGTTACAATTCTGAATGTTAGTCCTTTATTAGATTATATATTGGAAATATTTTCTTATAGTCTGTGACTTGTCTTTTTACATTTTAACTGTGGCATTTGAAGAGCTATGTTTTATTTAATTTTTAAAATTTTAATTCCAGTATGGTTAACATACAGTTTTATATTTATTTTAGATGTACATATGGTATAATTAATACAATAATTCTATGTATTACTCAGTGCTTGTGATGATAAGCATACTCTTAATTCCCTTCACCTATTACACCCATCTCTCCAACCCCTCTGGTAACCATCAGTTTGTTCTCTACAGTGAGGAGTCTGTTTTTTGGTTTCTCTTTTTCTCTTTGTTTTATTTCTTAAATTCCACAAATGAATAAAATAATACGGTATTTGTCTTTCTCTGTCTGACTTGTTTTGCTTAGCATTATCCTGTCTAGATCCATGATGTTGTTACAAATAGCAAGATTGCATCTTTTTTATGGTTGAGTAATATTCATTCTTCTTTATCCATTCATCTGTTGATGGACGCTTGGGTTGCTTCCATAATTTGGCTATTGTACATACCACTGCAATTAATGTAGGAACGCATGTATCTTTTTGAGTTAGTGTTTTTATATGCTTTGAGTAAATGCCCAGTAGTGGAATTACAGAATTATAGGGTAGCCCTATTTTTAATTTTTTGAGGAAAATTCTATTCTTTTCCATAGTGAATGCACCAATTTGTATTCCCCCAACAGTGCACAAGAGTTCCTTTTTGTCTGCATCTCTCCAATACTTGTTGTTTCTTGTGTTTTTGATTTTAGCCATTCTGACAGGTGTGAGATGATATTTCATTGTAGTTTTGATTTATATTTCCCTGATGATGAGTGATCTGACCATCTTTTCATGTGGTCGTTGGCCACCTGTATGTCTTCTTTGGAGAAATGTATGTTCACGTCTTCTCAATTTTAACTGGATTATTTTTGGGGGAGGGGTGTTGTGTAAGTTCTTTATATATTTTGATTAATAACCCTTTATTGGATGATGTCATTTGCAAATGTCTTCTCCCATTCTATGAGTTGTCTTTTAGTTTTGTTGATTGTTTCCTTTGATGTGCAGAAATTTTTTATTTTGATATAGTCCCAATAGTTTATTTTGCTTTTATTTCCATTGTTTCATGAGACATAGCTAGAAAAATGTTGCTATGGCCAGTGTCAAAGAAATTACTGTCTGTACTCTCTTCTATGATCTTTTCTTTGGTTTCAAGTCTCCTATTTTAGGTCTTAAATCTATTTTGAGTTTATTTTGTGTATGGTGTGAGAAAGTGGTTCAGGTTCATTCTTTTGAATATAGCTGTCCAGTTTTCCTCACACCATTTGCTGAGGATACTTTTTTCCATCCTGCATTCTTGCCTCCTTTGTTGAAAATTAATTGGCCATATAATTGTGGGTTTATTTCTGGGCTCTTTGTTCTGTTTTATTGATTTAGGTGTCTATTTTGTGCCAGTACCATACTGCTTTGACTACTGCAGCATTATACTATATGTTGAGATCTGGGATTGTGATACCTCCTCCAATTTTGTTCTTGTTTTTCACAGTTGCTTTGACTATTTAGGATCTTTTATGGTTCCATACAAATTTTAGAATTATTTGTTCTAGTTCTGTGAAAAGTGCTATTAATATTTTGATAGGTATTGAATTAAATCAGCACAGTGCTTTGGGTAGTATGGACATTTTAACAATATTTGTCCTTCCAATCCACGAGCGTGGAACATCTTTCCATTTGTTTGTGTTGTTCTCAGTTTGTTTCATCAGCATTTTATAGTTTTCAGAGTATAGGTCTTCCACGTTCTTGGTTAAATTTATTTCCAGGTATTTTATTACTTTGGGTACAATTGTAAATGGGATTATTTTCTTAATTTCTCTTTCTTCTACTTCATTATTTGTATATAGAAATGCAGTGAATTACTGTATATTGATTTTGTATCGTGTAACTTTCCTGAATTCATGTGTCAGTTCTAGTTGTTTTTTGGTGGAATCTTTAGGGTGTTCTATATATACGATCTTGTCATCTGCAGATGGTGAGTTTTACTTCCTTCTTAGCAATTTAGGTGACTTTTACTCCTTTTCCCTGTCTGATGCTGTGGCTAGAACTTCCAGTACTATGTTGAATAAAAGTGGTGAGAGTAGACCTCCTGACCGTAGGAGAAAAGCTTAAAGAGCTAAAGTTTTTAACATCTATTAAATTAAAGCCTTTAAAAAATATTTTGATTTATATTTTTTATGTGCTGAGGATTTTTGTCTAATCCAAAGTTGTGAATATTTTCTCCTATAATTTTTTCTGAAAGTTTTATAGGTTTAGCTTTTTTGCTTGAATCTGTAATTTTGAGTTATCTTTTGTGTATGGAATGAAATGATGGTTGAAATTTTTTCCTTTTTCTTATGGATATCTGCTTATACCAGGACCATTTGCTGAAAACAAAAACAAAAAAATTTTTTTTAAGATTTTATTTATTTGAGAGAGAGAGAGAGTGAGAGAGAGCATGAGTGGAGGGAGGGGCAGATGGAGAAGCAGGCTCCAGGCTGAGCAGAGAGTCTGAAACACGGCTTGATTGCAGGACCCTGGGATCATGACCTGAGCTGAAGGCAGATGCTTAACCGACTAAACACCCAGGCACCCCAACCCTGTGTTTTATTTGTTGAATTACCTTGCCACTTTTGCTGAAATTACTAGCTGTAAATGCTTGGGTCTGTTTCTGGATTCTTTAATATGTTTTGTTGAGCTCTATAACTATCTCTACAGCTATAACCACAATGTCTTGTTTACCATGGATTTTATTAAATTAGGAAACTAGGTAGTATATATCTCCAAACTTTTTTTTTAAAGATTAATTTATTTTTTAAAAGAGAGAGAGCACCTATGTCCACATGAGTGGGAGGAGGGACAGAAGGGAACGAACCTCAAGCAGACTCCTCACTGAGCATGGAGCCTGAGTTAGGGCTTGATTTCATGACCCATGAAATCATGACCTGAGCTGAAATCATGAGTTGGACACTTAACCCGATTGAGCCACCCAGATCCCCCCAGAGTTCAAAATTGTTTTAGCTATTTTAAATCCTCTTGTGGTTTCATATATAAATTTTATAATTAGTCAATTTTTGTAAGTCAAGATAAGAAACAACACAGATAAAGTGAATCATTTTATTGTAATAAAACAGCCAACTCATCAGAAAGTCCTAACAGTGTTAAACATTGGTGAGGATTAATAGTTGAGATTTGTTGCTGTTGTTGTTACAATCGGAGGGAATCACAGTCCTCTGAACAGGAAATGTGTATCCCTGTGTCTAGGTAGTTTGAGTTTGAGGGTTACACACACATTTTAATCCTAGCTGATTACTCACGAGGGAAAGAATGGGAAGTTGTTAGGGCCAAAAGGGGAAGAGTCTGTTTCTAGCCTTGTTATAGGTAATTATCTGCAATCTTATGCATATGTTGAGAGAGTAAGATCACCAAGTTTTATCTAAATTGTACAAGGAAGCATGGTGATTGCTTTCAGTAAGCCAGTTTCCAGAACACAAAGTGTTTTGAGATTTTGGAAAACAAAAAGTTAAGGGGGTATTTTAACCATCACTGCTTTCCAGGAACAGGCTTAGGTAAGATTCTACACTTCCAGTACCTATTTATACGTGGACTCTTTATTTCTTTTTGAACCAGTATTACCACTGTAGGAGAGGAAAAAAATCATTTCCTTTAACATTTTCAGGTTCTTCAACTGAAGCCCTGTAAGTGAGAATGGTTAAAGATTAACAAGAGAAGAACAAAGAGGAATGTATTAACCTGTGCTTTGCACAGGTAAATGTGGCAGTACCCAGTGACTCAGTGATAATCAATCCAAAAGGGTGGTTAGAATTTGGGTTATATACCACTTAGGCTAAAACAAAAAAGATATTTTGGGTTTCTGGGGGAGGAATGGCAAGTTATAGAAGGCAACCAGGAAAAGCATGGTAGATAAGATTTGTTTAGTAAGGTTTGCTGTACTATTGAAGTCTGTACCTTTTCTGTTGATAAGAGTTGTTGAGAGTTCTTTCCTTGGTATGGGAGAAGGAGACAATTTTATAAATGTAAATTTCCTTTGGGAAAGGAAATCTTCTGTCCTATTTCTAGAGATTTTCCTGAGTCAGCTGGTTCTCAGTGGCCATTAGCTCAAAATAGTTCATATGCCAAAACACATTTTGGGACAGCGTATTCTGGTATCCCTCAACATCTTTTTGGTTCCATCATTAGTAAAATTCACTTTTGACACATACTTATTTTATATTTGTATGAAAGAAGTATTCTTAACTTTTATAAAAATTATACTTTGACATGCCTTAGATCTTGGCATGTACTATGTGTGCGTGTGTGTGTGTGTGTGTGTGTGTGTGTGTGTGTATATATATTAGGTAGGCACATTTTTAAAGGCGTATTTGTCCCTTGAAGTTTCTCCTCAAGTTAATTTACCAAGAGGACAGTATTTATGATGAAGAATATGTGATATCAGACTGGTTCCTTTTCTGTATGTCCTGAAGTTTGTTTTTGCTTGACTCCTGAAACATCAACCAGATCTGTTATATAGGAACAGACTACTGCTGAAAATTCCTGCCCTTTATGACAGCAAGAACTTCCTTGCTGGCAAGAGTCATGACTGTGATCATTATATTTATTGATTCTAAGATGCATATTTTCTCCTTATTTGGCCTCTTCGAAATCTCTGTGTGGTGCCATATTAGATTTGATGGAAGTTGGTATGTAGGGCTTTTGTTCTTTTTCTCCTGTATCATGGATATAAGAAAAAAAAAAACTGATGTAGTAAATAATTTTATTAGAATTCATTATAGTTCCAGTGCACTTGGGTGGCTTAATCAGTTAAGTGGCTGACTCTTAATATTCACGCAGGTCATGATCTCAGGGTCCTAGGATCAAGTCATATCTCAGGTTCCATCCTCAGTGGGGAGTCTGCTTGAGGATTCTCTCTCTGCCCCTTTCCCACTCATGTGCTTGCATACAGGCTCGTGCTCTCTCTCTCTCTCTCTCATAAATAAATCTTAAAGAAAAAATCTTTAAAGTTCCAGAAGCACTTAAAAAAAAAAAAAACAAACATTGTGCTACATCTATAGCCATAGTAATTGTTTTCATTTTGGTATTCTATTCATTTATTCAAAGTTTTCAAACTTGTAAAATAAAATTAATACACCAAATTACTCGCACCTTGAAGGAAGAAAAATAACTTCTGTGTTTTATAGTTTGTCTCTCTTGACTTCACATTTTATTTTTTTAGGGAAAGAGAAGTCTCCTGCAGTGGGAGTAATCCAGTAACCGAGCTATTTAAATATCTCAGTGTGTTACTCACTAGTTTGCAGTAGTCATCGTATCTAATAGGGACACCCTCAAGTGTGAACCAACCTCCCATACCTGAGTGGCCCTTAGAACTGGTAGGATGTTTTTGCTCCCAAAGAGGACTAGTATTCTGTTGTTTTTTTCTTTTTCCCAAGTAACTATGGAAAGTAGATGCACAGAATTCAGGTTTGAGTTTCTCTGAAGACATTTTGAGAATTGTCTTATCTTAAAGCTAAGGGAGAGTGGGAAATCTTTTCCTTTACTCTTAGTTTCTTAGTTTCTTCATCTGGGGCTGTGTAATTAAGGCTGGCCAAAGACAGATTAACAAGAGAAAAACAAACACATTTGTTAACATGTGCATTGCTCACATAACACAGAGGAGTATCCAGAGATGAGTAACTCAGAGAGATGTTTAGAACTTGGGATTATATGCTGAAGGAGAAAAGGAATTTGGGACCTTTGGGTAGGGAAGGCAAGTTGTGGAATGGTGACCAAGAGAAGCATAGTCAACAAGGATTGTTAAGTAATGTTTGTTATATGAGTTTAAGTCTGTGCTTTCTCCACTGATAAGGGTTGTTAAAAGTCTTCTTCCTCTTTTTGGATTGGGAGAGGAGGATACTTTTAATAAAGGCAAATCTGTTCCTTATTTTTAGAGCTTTTTCTGTATCTGTTGGTTCTCAATGGAGTTTAGCTCTAAAGAGTCCATGTGCTAAAGGGGCATGTATGTATTGGGTAGTATATTCTGGTTTCCCAAAAAGTGAGTCCTTTCTTCCTTTGTGTTCATTGAGGAACTTTAGCCTGTGGTTGCATTCTTTGCTATTCTCATTCATTTTGGTGCTCTGGAGGGGACATTGGGGTTAGTACCTCTCAGTACTGAAGTTTCCATTACTAGGTCTCCACCTTATACTTTGTTTTCTCTTGTTTACTTGTCTTACCTTTTCCTCCAGGTAAAGTTCATACTGGATTACTTGACATAGGAGGTCTGACCTCGTGTTTACTTTTTCTCCTCTTGTCCACTCCAGATTCCAATTTGTCTTGGATATCCTGTCCAAAGCCTGTGGGAACACAGTTAGGAAGAATTCTTTCAACATGGTTTTGAGTTGGACAACCCAGGTACTTAGTGTCTGCAAAACCCTGGGCTAGTTAATTAACCTCTCTGAGGCTGTTTTACTTTTTATGTTAAGTGGGGATAATAATAGTACTTAGCTCCTGGAGTTACTTTAAGGATTTAGTGATGTAATGAATGTAAATTAGCTAGTTTCTGCATATTTTAAGGTTTACTTTTTTTTTTTTTAAGTGCAGACCATTATTATTTGCTGTTTTCATAACTTAAGCTCTTTCAATCCTGTACTCAGAATATTTTGATGTTTTGTGACAGCCCTGGGCATTTCCCACTCCTACCCCCCATTCATCCTCATCCTTTGAACCTTATCTTTGGTTTGAATTTCAAAGCTTTAAACAAGATTCCATAGCTTTCCCTTGAACAAATTCTATCTCTAGTCCCCAGCCCCCCATCATCTATGTCCTAGCAATATTTATTGAAAGAAGGAATGAGAACTAGTGTCCATTTCTAACAGTTTTATTTTCAGAAATCTTAAGGATGTTAGGAGGGATTTCTGCTCATTTCTCCCTACTTCCTCAGCCTCAGCAGTACCTGGCCTGCTACAGTGATTCTTAGGTAGTTTTTATGGGTATTACCTTGCTAGTTGCTTTGCCCCCCTCCAAGTTTTATGGAGATGTAATTGACAAAACTTGTTTAATTATATATATTTTAGGTAAACAACATGATATTTTGATAGACATTTATGTTGTGAGATGGTTACCACAATCCAAGTAATTAATATATTATCTCACAAAATTACCTGTGTTTGTGCATATGGTGAGAATACTGAAGATACTCCTAGCAGATTTCAGGTCTACAATACATTATTATTAAGTTCTGGTCATCTTGATATATGTCACGTCTCTAGAACTTAGTCATCTTATAACTGAAACTTTGTACCCTTTGGCCATTATCTCCCATCTGCCCCACCTCCTTTTCCTCTGGTAACCACCCTTCAGTAGTCTGTGTCTATGACTTTGACTTTTTTAGATCCTACATATAAGTGATATCATCTAGTATCTGCCTTTCTATGTCTGGTTTATTTCACTCAGCACGATGTCCTCCAAGTTCATCCATGTTGTTGCCAATAACAGGCTTCTCCTCTTTTCTAAGGCTGAAGAATATTCCATTGTGAATATGTATCACATTTTTTTTTATTCACCTGTCAAAAGACACTTAGATTAGTTCCATGTCTTGGCTGTTGTGAATAATGCTGCAACGGATGTGGGAATGTAGATATCTCTTTGGGATAGTGATGTAATTTCCTTTGGATGCATACCCAAAAGTGAAATTGCTAGATCATATAATAGTTCTACTTTTAAGTTTGTGAGGAACCTACATATTGTTTTTCATAATAGATAAACTGATATACATTCCTACCAACATTGTAGAAATGTTTCCTTTTACCCACATCCTCACCAATACTTGCTATCTTTTGACATTTCAGTAACAGCCATCATGACAGGGGTGAGGTGATGTCTCACTGGTTTTGATTTGTATTTGCCTGATTGTTGAGTATCCTTTCTATCTGTTGACCATGGGTGTGTCTTCTTCAGAACAATATCTGTTCAGATCCTTTGCCCCTTTTTAATTGGGTTATTTGTTCTCTTGCAGTTGAGTTGTATGAGTTCCTTTATAGTTTAAATACTAATCCCTTATCATAAATATGGTTTGCAGATATGTTCTCCTATTCTGTAGCTTGCTTTGTTTAATTGTTTACTTTGCTGTTCAGAAACTTAAAATATCTATTTATTTGAGAGAGAGAGAGTAAGAGAGAAAAAGAAAGCACAAGCACAGGGAGCAGCAGAGGCAGAGGGAGAAGCAGGCTCCCCCCTGAGCACCAAGCCTGATGGATGGCTCGATCCCAGGACCCTGGGATCATGACCTGAGCCAAAGGCAGATGCTTAACCAACAGAGCCACCCAGGCACCCCCAGAATCCTTTTAATTTGAAGTCCCACCTGTTTATTTTTGCTTTTGTTGCCTGTGCTTTTGGTGTAATATCCAAAAAGTTATTGCCAAGACTTAAGTCATGGAGCTTTTTCCCTATGTCTTATTCTAGAAGTTTTATAGTTTCAGGTATAACATTTAAGTCTTTACTCCATTTTGAGTTGATTTTTGTGTATGTTGTAAGATAATGATCCAATTTCATTTTTATTAATTTTCTTGGAGACATAGAAAATTAGGGTGTTGTTTTTTCTGCTATAATAAGTTAGTATACCATGAAATCTCAGATTTCATGATTATAATCTTGAAAAGTATCACATAAAGTCATGCGCTTTTCAGATTGGGATGTATGCTTCAGAATGTCATGTGTCAAAAACAGTGTACTGGATACTTAAAGGAAATAATCTTATTCAGACTATTGTAATAGGGAGAATATTCTTTAATGAAGAATATCCTAAAGAAAAGGAAGGGGTTGTGGTCTTTTATCAAGGTAGTTAAACAAAGGAATCCTCTGAAGTATGGAGGGTGGGACTTTTCGGAAAAGGGTGGGGAGGGGCAGGTTTCTTAATCATTGCCTTTTTTTCTGGGAGTACAGGGCTTAGGCAAGAGACATACAAAGCCATGGGTTAGGTAAGTCACCCTCTTGGAATATCAATTTTCCCATTACATTTGAAGGTAGAGATATATTTTTTTAAGATTTTATTTATTTATTTGACAAAGAGAGAGGAGGAAGCAGGCTCTCTGCTGAGCAGAGAGCCTGATGTAGGGCTCCATCCCAGGACCCTGAGATCATGACCAGAGCTGAAGGCAGAGGCTTTCACCCACTGAGCCACCCAGGCGCCCCTAGAGATATTATTTTTAATGAAAATCCATGATATATTATAGAATGGATAAAAAGTTCTGCATACATTTTTTTTAAAGATTTATTTTTTATTTATTTGAGACACAGAGAGAGAGAGCATGAGAGGGGAGAGGTCAGAGGGAGAAGCAGGCTCCCTGCTCTGCAGATGTGGGACTAGATCCCAGGACTACAGGATCATGACCTGAGCCAAAGGCAGTTGCCCAATCAACTGAGCCACTCAGGTGCCCATTCTGCATACATTTTTAAGATAAAACAAGAGACCTTACACAAATTGTTTCCAGTAGTCTATTTCCTTTTCATCTCCCTTCTTCCACTCTAGTGAAGCAAATAGTAATTCTCTTTACCTGTGTTATTTCCATGTAAATGTCTGAGAAACATGGCCTTAGAGCATCCACAGTAGCTATTTATATTGAATGCTATATGAATAGCCACAGTCCAGGGGGAAGGATTAGCATCAGTAAAGAAAGAAAATTGGGTGAGTAAATGTGTATCTGAGACCTGAGGAGTTCCTTTGGCCTCTGTGTAGGATGTGAATGGGTGAAAAGTGGATGAATATACAACTGACAGAGTAGAGTAGGTTATAATGTTTGGTTTGTAATGTAAGATAAGATCTCTGGATTTAATTTATTTGGCAAGTGATGCCCATTGTAAGGTTTTGAGCACAGGATGAACTTGTTGGGAGCTGGATATGTTGAAAAGTAATTTTCAGTAATAGGTCAATAATGACTCTTTTTTATTTCCCCCAAATAATTTTATTTTTTTTTAGTGTTACAAGATTATTTGTTCATGCACCACACCCAGTGCTCCATGCAATACATACCCTCCTCAATACCCACCACCAGGCTCACCCAACCCCCCCGACTCCCTCCCCTCCAAAACCCTGTTTGTTGCTCAGAGTCCACAGTCTCTCATAGTTTATCTCCCCCTCTGATTTCCCCCAATTCACCCCTCCTTTCCTTCTCACAATGTCCTCCACATTTTTCCTTATGCTCCATACATAAGTGAGACCATAAGTTAATTGACTCTCTCTGCTTGACTTATTTCACTCCACATAATCTCTTCTAGACCCGTCCATTTGATTCAAAAGTTGGGTATTATTCCTTTCTGATGGAGGCATAATATTCCATTGTATATATGGACCATAACGACTCTTATATAGATATATAAATGAACAGTGTGTTAAATATCTTAGTTAATTCATGAAGAGAACTGCAGGTATGGTAACTGGTTCAAAAGAGAGAACAAAAAATCACATTTATAGAATAGAAATATTGAGATAAATGTGCAAATGAATCAAAATTGTTTTTTGTGCAAGTAGTGAGGTGGAAGTGGGATTAGGAGGGAGGCGGGAGGTCCATTAAACCTCTACCAGACAGAAAATACGTTCATGTCTCAAAGTTTGCATTAGTCTGCTTACCTGTAACTTTCAGAGTTCTAAGATATTTCAGACAATGAACAGAGATCAGTTTCTACTGAAGCACTTTTTTCTCTTCTGTAAGATATGTTAGAAGCTGGACATGAATAAGATCATAACATTGTGAAAATTGGGATTGAAGAAAAAGAAACTAGAAGCATAAAGAATAGTTGAGAGATTATGGCAATGTCCAAAGAGGGAAATACAGAGGAGTGTGACTAAGGTAATTGTGCTGGGGTAGAGCAGTGAGACAAACAAGTTACTAAGCCAAGGTGGGCTCTACTAAAATTACCAATAAATTAGAGATAGAAGGTAAGGGGAAGAGTCTAAAAATAGGTCAGTATTTGCATCCTGGATCTACCTAGTTGTGTGACCTCATACAACTGTTAGAAAGAGATGTGACCTCTCTCAGCCTGAGGTTGTTAATCTATAAGATGGCATAAAAATATTTTCTATCTTCTAGTATTGTGCAAATCAAGTAAGACAGGGCATATCAGGTAAGCTTGGCTCATAGTAAAAGGTCAACAAATGTCAGTTGCTATCCCCCTTCTTTCAGCTTTTAAACCTGCGGTTGGGAAATCTGAATTTTAATATATGGAGAGATTGGGAAGTTATCCTCTAAAGAGTATTAGTGAAAACCAAGGAATGAGTGAAATTATTACCTGAGAGAAAGGAACTAAGACTAGAAGATTCCATGTTGTAGACAAGAGGAAGTGTGTGAAAAACAGGTGGACGGGTACTGTTCATTATCCTTTTTTATCACCTCTCAGGGTAAGGAGAGGGTTGATCTAGAAAGAGTCAGATGGAAGTTAACCAAGAACTGATATCACTGAGGTCAGGAGGAAAAGGTTCAAGAAAGAAGTGTGAGTTTAGGGGGGCGGTCAAGGAAATTTGAAGAACTTGATGTTCGTGTGAGACATAGGGAGTTGATCAAGATATCCAATGCTGCCATGAAATTAAAGCACATGAAGACTGCGAAAAGGCACCAGTTCTCAAAACTTGCTAATTTCAGTTATTAATGACTTTTTAGAAGCATTAGGTAAGAGTTTCGAATAGATGCTATAGAGAATTTAAGAGAGTCTAGAAGAAGGAAATGGAGTAAGAGCTCGCTGAGCACTGGTGAGCTCAATGAAGGTCATAGAGCTCAGGATCATCTCCTGCAGGTATCATGGTAGTCTACCCATTATGACTCATGTTTCTTCCACCACAATTCATTTTTTTAAATATTTTACTTACTTGAAAGAGAGAGACAGAGATAGGAAGAGAGATGGCTAGAGAGAGCAGGAACAGGGAGTAGAGGAACGAGCAGGCTATCCACGGAGCAGAGAGCCACCACCACAATTCACTTTTGAAAACCAGGCTATAAAACCGATCTGCTATACTAACTTCAAGCATATCACTTGGAGACTGAGTTAGAATAGGGGATGAAATAAGCCTTAGCACTGACCATGAACTCTAATTGTTAACTCCCTCCCCCATCCAGGTTTGCAGACTGATGTCTCCAAGGCTAGCGGGAGGGAGGCCACAGACTGTTTTCCTTGGTCTTCATGGCATTATTTATTGATTTTTTTGAAGCAAATATGAAATAGTGGCCAAAATTTTAATTGGGAAAGTTCACCTACAAAATTTAGGTTTTATATTTCTTTTGAAAAATCGGCTACGATGGCTGCACAAGGCGTACACTTCATGCTTGAGAGCAGTTGGTGAGGGACCTCGTGGCTGCTGGCTCTCGGTGCTGTTGGCCCTGTCCAGCCTGTTGCAATCCCCACTATTCCCCGTTTCCTTAGGGCAGGTCAGCTTGACTCACTTACCTTATGCCTGCCGGGCCACTGTGGACATCTGTCTTAGCAACTCCTGCTCCATCCTTGCACAGTCACTGTCCGGATTTTGGAGTTGTTTGTGTGTGTGGTTGTTTCAGTGCTAAAACCCTGGAAAAGCCCTATCCTCTAGATAGATAGTACTGACAAGCACTCCCACAGCTCATTATATTCATCTAAGGTGAGATAGAGTTGTTTACACCTCAGTGAGAAAGACAATACATCGTACCTATTAAATGCATTAAATTCTGGAAAAGTTAGGCGGGAGGAGAATTCTCATGACACTTTATTCTTAACCTAAATCGTAAGGAAAAGTTATTATAATTCTGCCATCTGTTCAAGTTTTTAAAGCCATTTTGGTAAACTTAATGCTAATGCAAAATACATGCCTTAGCACTAATTAACCGAAAAATCTGTTTCATTCTTCTCAGATAATGAAAAAATATGTCAAGGACATGATTTCTTAAAGAAAATCTAATTTATGTCACTTAGGCCTTTAAACCATCCTTGTGATGTGCTCATGAACACAACCATGAGAATAACAAAAAGTCACATCAAATATTCCCATTAGGAAAATCCCCAGACTAGAAGCTTTAGACATTTACAGTTGTAATTTAGATTGCTTTTCCCGGTTAAATAGTACTGTACTTTTTGGTTGATATAAAGGTATTTGTATTGATTTGACAGGGGAGGAAGGGATTGGAGTGGAGGGATGAGGAACATGGGGAGTATCTATAAGGCCAGTATTGATTTAATGT
This sequence comes from Nasua narica, assembly GCA_028533885.1. Taxonomy (NCBI): domain Eukaryota; kingdom Metazoa; phylum Chordata; class Mammalia; order Carnivora; family Procyonidae; genus Nasua; species Nasua narica. The sequence continues at coordinate 23,971,362 of CM052799.1, read as the reverse complement.
CCAAGTCTAAATACCACATTACTCCTCTAGAAACCTAATTAATTGAAATATATGCTGTTTGAGTATGTTTGTATTAAATATTGTTGGTCAATGACTTTTTAAATCTCCTTAGTTGTCTTTTGTTATAGGGATAGAACAGACGCAGTTTCATTCTGTTCTGGCTAACATTTTCTGTATTTTGAACTTGCCTGATTTCCTGCTCATCTCGCGTTTGCTTTGTCTTTGATGTATCATCCCCAAATTATCTTGAAAAAATATCATTTTTATTGGATCCCAAGCCTACTCAAAAATGCTCAGCAATTCTTCATTTTCTGCTGGGTAACATCTATCAGATAACATGCTTAAGGTCTTTGCCACCTTTCTTTCCAGTTATATTTCCCACTGTCCATGGTACTAAACTCTTCGTGGGGGGGAGATTATTTTACTGAAGCTACTAAATCCATCTCACACAAGGGTTGTGTCTCAGTCTGTTCTGTGGGGGGGGAGGGGGGGTGATAAAATCTTTCATCTTTGTTGCCTGGAATATCTAAGCCACCCTGCCGTAAGGAGCAGGTTAGGTGAATGGTAATAGCAACAGGAGCATGGTGTGTATGTAGGTGTTGGTGCACGTGTGTGTGTGTGTGAAGAGAGAAAGTAGATATGGCAAAATGTGAGCAATTGATGAAGGGTAAGTACAATTTGTATTAGCTTTTTGGGGGTAGGTATTAATTTGCTGAGTTGATTATGGAATGGAAATAAAAACTTAGGAATGTAGTTGGAATACTTCTGCATTCTCTGGTTCTTTAGCAGTGTGCTAGACTAGAAAGCCCGTGAAGCCCCAGTGTGTACCTTTTATTCAATTACTTATTGAGGAAACGGCTCTTACTCAGATGCATTGCTAGCTGCTGAGATTAAGATATCCACCACCATCCAAATCCTGCCCTGGGGGAGCCTCAAAACTTCACCAAATGTGAACTTTTATGGCTAAAGGTATCCTTAAGAATCAACCCTCTTCATTATCCAGAAGCAAAGGACATCAGTATACCCTCATCTATTGCTTTTTAAATCCCCAAGATAAGTCCCCATGATATTGCTTTGATCATCGTGCAGACTTTATTTCCTGTGGTCTGATTCGTCTTGGTGTTGCATCAAGTGTCT
>CM052799.1:23924029-23969725 GCA_028533885.1 Nasua narica | reverse complement strand
AGTCTGCTGATTGTCCTATGGGAAAGCTATAGAGGCTCAAATGATGGAGTCAGCCTTCTCCAGGGCACATGGGTGATGTGGGGGAAGAGAACATGCTCTTTCCAAGACAAGAGTAAATACATAGTTGACGTGTCCAACGAGAAAATCGCTTACAGAATTGTTTCCCCAACTTTTCAACAATAGGTTTTCCCTCCAACTTTTTGTTATAAAAGTTGTCAAGCATTCAGAAAGTTGCAAGAATAGTAAAACAAACACATGCGTGACAACCATATAGACTGACCCTATCTTAAGTAGCAAGCTCTATCCTATTTCATACCCTCTTATGACAAATTTTCAGAATTTCTTCAAATGGAGATTTTTGAAAGTTCAATCAATGCTTTAGAATTCAAATGGAATCTAGATGTCATTTCCATGGTACTGTGTCCTTTCCCTGCCTTCTCTCCCTCTCTCTCTCTCTCTGTCCCCGTTTCTGAATAAAGCCAAGAATCATTCTATTTTCCAACAAGCTGTCTTGTACACCCTAAAGAGAATATTATAAGATTAAATGCAGAGTAGCATTTCTCTAGCAAGGTGAATGCTTCTCATTACAGAGATCCCCAGTTGATCTCCTAAATGTAATTCCCTGATAATGTGAAACTGCTGAATTATTTATTATGTCATATTAGATCAGGAATATTACTCCTGAAAATAAATTTGTTATTATCGGCAAATCAGCTTTTGGAAGTTTCCTGTATCAAAGAATAAACCAGGGAGTAGATTTTAAACTCTTAGGGGGGAGAGGCTGAAATTATTTATTTTGAGGCCTTTTTGTAACTAGGTAGCTTCAGATGTAGATGAAGAATCATATACTGAAAAATTACAATTTCTAGATGCAGTTGTAATAAATCGTCTAGTGGTTTATTATGCTGAATAAGTCTGATGACAATTCAAAAGCCCAGTAAAAATTCTACACTGAAGTAATGAATTTCAAGCATTGCCTATTTATTCTGAAGGTGCCATGTTTTCCTCTATGATCACTCCATGTGATATTAATAGAAATGAAGGAAATTTACTGGCTTTCAGTTGTGGTCAATAATAATAAAAGGAGTTTGTATTTTTTAAGTCCTTACTATGTGCTCAGCACTTCACTGAGCCCCAACTGAAGTAGGTACCCCTTATTTCAGGGAACTGAAGCGTAGGGTTTTATGCAACTTGCCCAAGGCCAAATACCTGGTAAGTTATGGCACTTCCGTGCATAAAAATGTGCCCGTATGTGCAAAGCTACACAATTGAAAATCGAAGGCCAAGTGCAAATGATTATCATGAACCTGAAGATCAGATGACTGCTATTTTTAGACATGCATGCCAAATCATTTTGTGTACTTGAGGTTTCTCATGTCAGAAAAATTTTAATAAATTTCTACTGCTATATACGCATTTTATAATAGATTTTTTTTGAAGCAGTGTTAAGCTCACAGCAAAATTGAGCAGAAGGTCCAGAGATTTTCTGTGTATCTCCTGCCTCTACACATGCATAATCTCCATTGTCAACACCCCCCACTAGAATGGTACATTGGTTAGAATCAGTGAACCTACATGGACACATCATTATCACCCAAAGTCTATAGTTTACCTTAGGGTTCAATTTTGGTGTTGTACATTCTATGGGTTTGGACAAATATTATAATGACATGTATTCACCATTATAGTGTCATACAGGGTAGTTTCACTACCCTAAAATTCCTCAGTGTTGAGCCCATGTAAGTGTTTTTCTTCCATGTTATTAAGCCATTCCAACGTTGTAACACTTAAACTGTTGAGAAGAATTCATCTCCAAATCCCAGTTAGAGAAACAGGAGCATTTAGCACGGAAAGATCTTGCCTCAACTGCAGAGAGAGGTTCGTAGGTTGTGTGGGGAATTTCAATAATTTATAGTCGGTAAATTCCAATTGATGTACATTAAGTAGAGTACACATCATTTAACAAACATAGCCACGGAGCTTGAACTCCACTCAAGAGATGACTACTTGCAGACAGTTAACTCACTCTGAAAATGCCTTCCATAGTTGAAGTCTGTAATTTTTGGCACAGGATAGAGTTGTGGCCAGTATTCACCCTGTGACTCTCCGCCACCTGTTCTCCCTAGTTAAGGACTATTTTCTGCTCTGCAGGCCCCATAATATGCAAATAAATAAAATCCACAGGATATTTGTTATGAATGCAAAAAACTTGTCAACTATTTATCTTTCTCATTTGTGAAGTATAGAGGGACCCTTCCCCTTTTTCTCCCCTACCATTTTAGGAGGTCTTTTTTTATTTTTTCTTCTTTCCTATGTGGAAATAAAGGAACTCTATAGAATCATTTTCTTTTTATCCTCTGGAAGTAACACACACACACACACACACACACACACACAATCACACACTTACACTCTCTCTCTGTCTCTCTCTCTCCCCCCCTCCATCTCTCTCTCTCTCTCTACTCTCTACATCTCTCTTGCTCTCTCTCTATATAAATGTGTATATATACATACATAATATGTATAAATACATAATGTGTAATAATATGTACATAACATGCATATACATACACATATATACATACATACATGTATATATTCACATACATAAATGTATATATAGAAAGATGGAGAGAGTGGAGAAAGATGAAGAGTTACATATATACTTATATATGTATATATATATATTTGTGTATGTGGAGGTACATTTTATATATACAAATATATATATTTCTGTGTATGTGGAGGTACATTTTTCATTTCACTGTAACTGGTCAAAAAGCCATTCATTTCTTTACTTTTTATATTTTCTTACTTCTTTCTATTTTCATTTCCACGTCACTTGCTTGTTTTACTGCAGTGCTCTTTCAGTGGTCTGCCTGGTTCCATACTTTTCAAATCTGTTCTCTGAATTATAGCCAGGGTAAACTGGGAAATTTCCAATATAAAAATAAGCATTTAAGTAAATAAGCATTTTTAGCAGATAATGAGAAAGCTAATTAACATGACTTACTTTAGCATAAGAACAAGCAAAGAAAATAGTCTATCTATTTTGTCTTCTGATCATATAATTTGTTTCATAAAAATGCATTTACTTTTCAATAATTTGTTTTTTGTCACATAGAATGTAATACATTTGAATAGTTTTGTCTAATTTTTCTAAATGGGCTTATAATAGTCCATTGTAGGATTGAGACATAATTTTTTGGTAAGTTTCTAGCAATGAGATTTATATTACTTTCTAATTTTTCCTCATATTCAAAACATTTCTGCAGTAAGCTTATTTGTATATAAACTTATGCCCACGTGTTTTATTGTTTAAGAAGAAAATTGACTAGAATTGGAAATCCTGGATTAAAGAATGGAAATATTCTACATACTTTTAATTCTTTTTATTAATATATAATGTATTATTTGTTTCAGGGGTACAGGTCTGTGATTCCTTAGTTTTACACAATTCACAGCACTCACCATTAGCACATACCTTTCCCAGTGTTAATCACCAAGCCACCCCATCCCTCCACCCCCCTCCACTCTAATAACCCTCAGTTTGTTTCCTGAGATGAAGAGTCTCTTACGGTTTGTCTCCCTCTCTGGTTTTGTCTTGTTTCATTTTCCCCTCCCTTTCCCTGTGATCCTTTGTATTGTCATATATACTTACATCATCCTTGCTATCCCTAGTTTCTTTTTTCACTTACCAAGGAGTTTTTTCCCCCAATATGGTAAGTGAAAAATATTCTCAAGGGAGTTATAAAGTTCAGTTAATCAATTGTGGGTGAGGTTGGTTAACTTGATGTGTTTTTGGCCATGTGTGTTTCTCCAGGTTAAAGGATAATTATGAGAAAGTATGTTAAATAGTGAGCCTGGAGTTCAGGACTTTGAAGGGATTAACTGATTCTGAAAATTTTTCTAGTCACTTTATGAGCTGAGGTTAAGCTGTGGGCCCTCTAATAAAAGCTGTATGCATCCATGGTTAACAATATGTACATTAAAGGGTTGTTCTTTTTTTTTTTTTTTTTGGCTCCATTAAAATGCAAAATTATTAGCCTCAAGGAAATTAAAAGTGAGGCAACATCCAGAAAATCTTTGATGTAAAATATGTTTCTGTACAGATTTATTGTGGTTATTTTCATTATATTCATTTAATGAAGCTCATGACTTCTTGAATTCATATCCATATTCGCTATCCTAGGGGATCTAACTACTGATAAGACTATATTTCTGTCAACCATAGTGGATTAGTTTCAGTTTTTACCTTTTAATTAAACAGCTGCTGCCGCTAAACACAATTTTGAATTATTTAATAGTCCATATTACTTTAGTCAATGCACACTGCTTGAATTTTTTTAATTACATGAAGCTATACATTTTTTATGATATAGCTTTCCTAAAAATGAGTTGACAGACGGTAATAATTTGCTCTTTTGAGATGTCAGGAATATCTTAGCATATTTTAAAATAAGTATAAAATTATAGTCAAGCTGATCAAATACAAGATCTTTTGCTTTAAAAAATATGAAATACACAGAATTTTAAGTAAAACTCCCATTCAAGCTGTTATTTGTAGTCTATCTCACAAACAGGCATCACATATAGTAAATACTGTGTTGCGCAATTCAGAAAACTGGAGAGGAGCTGAAAGATTCAACTTTCCACTGAGGTCCCATTTCAGAAATGAGTTGTTTTAGAATTTTGTGGCTTTTTTGGCAACAGAGGCTAAGTGGTGTTGTCGTTCATAAAGAGGCTAAGTGGTGTTGTCGTTCATAAAGAGAATTCATTCAGTCCAAAAGCTACTTACTTACTATTAATCAGCATGAATTTTTGTGATGGGTTTGATTATCTTGTTACATTATTCTGAGTTATGTTCAGAAGTGTTACTTAAATTTCTAGTTTTAATAAGATTAAATTAATGGTTCAGTACAGCTTCAAAGATTACTGATACTGGAAAATTATTTATATTTAGAAAGTAACAATGGTGTGACCTTTCTTCTTCATTTCTTTATTTTTTTAAAAAAACAGAAATCTCTTTTTCTGTCTCTCCATATGTATATATGTGTGTCTGTATGTACAAGTATACTGTATATGTGTGTGTATATACTCTCACACCTGCATATACATGTATATCTATCTATACATATATCCTACAGATGATATCTCCTCTTGGCTGTTTTATGGAGTGAAATATGAAGTCTAATAATTGAAATATTGAATATTGGAATGAATAGTCGAAAATATATCACATTTTATTTTTAGTACCATCACTACATCTGAACTTTCTGAGAATTGCCATGATCAAAGCCACCTTCAATATCTCGATTTGACAAGAACTGGTATCTTTACCTTCAGCCTTTGATTGAATTTCCTTAAGTGATGGAAGTAAAGGTGAATGGTGTAAGACCCATCTTAAGTCTTTCTTTTTTTTTTTTTTTTTTAACAATGTAAACCACTTAACAGAGTGTAGATGATGGTACCTGTCAGGATTCCTAGGATAAATTATTTCTGCCCTCCCTGCCGACTCCTGTAGAACATTATGTAGAGACTACATCTGGTCCTGTGGGTCTGCTCTGTGCTGACATCTCATCGATTCTTTATCTCCTCTCCTGGCTTTAAAAGAAAGAAAAAAAAAGAAAGAAAAGTTTATTATAAAACTTGGTGGTTAAAACCTGGAGCGATACTGTCAAAGAATGCAAACCGTCACCTGCCGCTAACGTAAGGTGACATTTCCAGAGAATAAAGAGTGTGGTTATCATTCTTCAGTGTTGAGATGGTACCCTGTTGGAGATAACAGTTTCTGTGGCTGAAATGTATTTGTAAATTAAATAAGAGATGTTACCTCTATTTCTGAAGGAGTTCAGGAGCTTAGGGCATCAGATAGAGCTTAGTCAAAAGACATAGACATTTATTGAGCTTAAAGAAAGACATGATTTTTAACCTCAGTGTCCATAATGTAAACAAGCATAGCGCCAATTGCTGTAAGCGTAGCCTCCACCGACCCCACAGCAAGCAGTTCTCTGCCAGACCATTTCATTCTCCATGACTTACTTTAGCATAAGTAAGTCATGGAGAATGACTTACTCTATGAAAAAAGAATGTCACTCTTTCCAGGGTTTATGGGTACCACTTAACCAGGGAAATCATCCATATGGGTAAAATGACAATGCCTAGAGATAACACTGTGTTTCCATGTGGACCATAGCCACCCTGGGGTTGAAAGTAGAGAAAGAAAAGAAAAAGCAAATAATCCATTTGCTTCATGTGCAGTATTAAATATGAGTGTCCCAAGTTTGAGTCTGTCAGCTTCTGAGGAAGTCCTGAAGTCATAGTGATGGCCGGAGAAAGCTGATTGGAGGCCATTGGGGTTCACTTGAAAGGTTGCTTCTTAATTCAAGGAAAGGACTAGCAGCTCACAGGATAAAGTCTCTTTCTCCCAGTCTTTGACTATATTGAGAAAAAAGAGAAAGCATCAGGAAGCATGGTTGTGTGGGCACGTGCAGGTTGGTGTGTACATGTGGGTATGTGAACACAGGAGGAAGAGCATCTAATTGAATGCTCGCCGATGGAACATTTTGGCCATTACCACCACATTTTAGACAACAGAAGGGAGGAAAGGGAAAAGCAGGAGCACAAGTAGTCAGGTGAAGATTAGAGGTTGTGGTGTCTCTTTGAGGCAGCTGTACACCCAGCTAAAAGGTCAGAAGACACTTACTAAGGAAGGGCTAGAGTGATACTGGGCTTTAATCTAACAGCCAACACTGCCCCAAGTATCTGCCCTCTGCTAGCCCTTCTTCTTGGAGTTGGAACTACAGGAGTGGAGGAAGTTATGTCCCTCTTCTATCAGTTTAGGTGGGTTGGAGAAAGTCAAGCCAACACACACATGGGTATATGACGTACCTTGTGGGAGGTGATACGTATTTCGATGCAGAAAAATAAACATCCAAACAGGTTTTAGAAATTCTAAATTCAGAAAAAGCAAAAAAAAAAAAAAAAAAAAAAAAGGCATTTAAGTGCTGAGAAGTGATCGGATCTAGGAGTGGAACACAAAGTTTTAAGCCAAAAGGTAACACTGCAGGACTTTAAATAAATTTGCTATAGTAAAATATCTATTTTATTTGAAAGACTCTATTGCCAATAGGAAAAATCAATCACATGATACTACAAGGTTTTCTTTGGTTTTTGATGACATCCTCATATACATTCTGATTCATATTAGGGACAGAGAGAAGAAAAAATGTGAAATAAGAAAATATGAAATGCATATATATTTAGTTGTTCCCCAGTGTTACTCATCAGTGTAATGACAGTCTCCTTTTATAATGATTATATGGTGATTTCCATTTTCCTAACCGGTGACTGTGTTACCAAAATTCATCTCTACCTAGAAGCTAAGAAACATATTAAATTATTTGTAAGTTTAGGTATATAACAATAATGAACAACAAAATTATCGGAGGTGGTAGTGATCAAGAGAATAATAAAATATAATGACAGTAAGCTCCACTTCTTACTCTTTTAAAATCCATTTTGTTCTGAAAATAAAACTTAAAAAGAAAGCAAAAGAAAATACCTTCTACTTAGCCATGAATTTTTATGACTCATCTCTTTTCCAGTATTTAGATATATAGGATACCTATCTGGGATGGGTCCACAGAATTGGCATTTTTAACTCTTTCCAGGTGATTCCCTGACATCTGGGAACTTGCTTCTCTACCATCTTATATTTTGCCTCTTCTCCATAGAATCTTTTGCTTCCCTCTTTCTTTCAATCTTCACAATAAAGTGAAAATCCTATAGATTAGAAGGAAGATAGTATCTTGATGCAGAGGTAGTTTCTTGGCTCATCTGTAAGTAAATGTCTTTGTTTACATAGTAATTATGTAAACATATTTATATAAACATATTCATTTCCCGTTACTGGAAAATTTTGAGGGAAGAATTAAAAATTCCTAAAAAACTCAAGATTTTCAATATAAATTAAAATAATACCTAGACAGTCATAGTTAAAATAACAAAAAAACAGCTAGTGTGTATGGAACTTTTTTTCTGTGTATGAGGTGAGGTGCTGATGTTGGGGATGTAAGTGGAAAATAGAGGCTTCCTGGAGCTTGCGGTTTATTGGGGAAAGCTAACAAGTAAATAGCTTTATTATGCTTATGATTTGTGAATCATCATTGGACAAAAGTAATGAAGACGGTGGGGAGAGGGAATGATCTTTAGACTGGGGCTACATATCCAATCTTACCGTTTGATAAATTTTCTAATATCTGTGAACCCTGTGATGTTTCCTTGCCATCTAATAAAGAATGAGAATTCCACTGAGACTACCTAATGGAGTGGTCACATAGAATTTAGGAAGAAGTTGCAGGGGAGTCCTTTAAGAAAAGGCAGGCACAGATGAATGCCTGTTTGAACCCCTTTGCTGAAGTGAATTTTGCCTCCCTCATTTCCCTAAAATGTTGCAACTGCGTAAGTATCTTCCAGTGTTTAAAAAGTACTCACTGTGGCGAGTTTGCATGAAGGGATGCTTGCTCCTAGATTCTTGCAAGTAAGTCAGCTTTGTAGTAAGAGGTCCCCGCAAGTCCTGAAATAATTAGTTTCCTCATTTGCTCCTCTGTGAGAAAACACTGGCATATTTTTGCTGTTTTAAATTAGTCTTTTCTCCAAAAGAGATGACTTATTCCCCATTTCCCACTGTTTATTTCGAGGGTGTTGTAACTCTTGGATCTGAGGGTTGCTAATAGGTTTGGAGGCATATTGCAAAGGCATTATCTTCCCCCTTACCGCCAGCTGCTGGGGACTTTGATTCCACAAACAAAGGCGCACAGGTTGCCCTGTCCTTTCCAGTCTCACTTAGTGCAGAACCGCTTCTCTCCCAAGTGCGGGGCTTATTATCATCACTCATTTCTTTGTTGTGTGATATTTGAATTGGGTAAAAATGAAAAAATGAAATTATGCTTGAACCAAGGCAAAGTATTCTTTTATGGGAGAGTTATTTGTGCTCCCGTGATGTTTTCTCTCTGTGTGCTTGAGCTCTAACAATAGAACACCGTCCTGTAAAATTAAGGGTCATAATCCTAATATTGAAGTCTTCATTAGCCATTGCACAGCCTTTGTAGTGTGTGTTTTGGGCTGGTATTCGGTTCTGATGATGGAATTTAAAGGGTTTGTTTGTTTGTTTGTTTGTTTATAAACTGCAGTACAGCTTAATAGCCCTGTATCTGTTTCTCAACAGGTAACTGTAACAAATAGAAATTTGAAACAAAGAACTCTTTTTTTTTTCATTCCCTCTAATTAAGGCTCTGATTTCCCCTTAGAAAAATCAGAATGCAGTAGAATGGTTTCTATTGATCAGAATTCATTTTATAGTTTCCAGTGCAGTGTAACTTGTCTCAGATCTGCTATGGAAGGTAAATGCTCATTAATACTGAAAATCTAACTCTTTAAATGAGGACTAGTAATTTAAACACCATTTGCTTATTTACACAATACTATGTAATTTTTGAAACCTTTTCATATCTGTTAATCCTTGTGAGAGCAGTGTTTCAAGTGTACTGTGTCATGCCAATATCCTCATTTACTCATGAGAAATTGAGGCTCCAGTGGGTTAACTATCCAGCTAATTGCCATAAGGCTAAGGGGGAGGATAGAATAGAAGACCAAGGTCTTAGCTTCTTAGATATTGTATCTATAAACTTGGCTTTCCTTTTGGGCTCTAAACTGAAATCATTCAAGTCCAGCAATGAGGTGATTTTTATTTCTTTAAATATTGTCTGCTTATTCATCATTTGGGCACACGTGAGCCCAAATGAATAATTTGGGTTTATAATGGCGAATAATTTTACTTTAAAAAAGTAATATGTATACATGTTTCGGTGCTTTGAGGAAATGTTTGCTCACTAGAAATCCATTGGAAATCCTGGGGACTCTAGTGCCACTTTATATATTTGTCATATCTAAAATAAAACGATACTTTTTTTTTTAAAGATTTTATTTATTTATTTCTTTGACAGAGAGAGACATCACAAGTAGGCAGAGAGGTAGGCAGAGAAAGAAGGGGAAGTAGGCTCCCTGCTGAGCAGAGAGCCGGATGCAGGGCTCAATCCCAGGACCCTGAGATCATGACCTGAGCCAAATCATGACCTGAGCCAAAGGCAGAGGCTTTAACCCACTGAGCCACCCAGGCACCCTAAAACAATATGTTTTAAATGGAGTATTCATTAGTCATTCGACCTACAAATCCTCAGGAGGCAGAAACCACTATATAGTCCCCCTCTCCCATTTCACAATATAAATATGTATAAGAGAGAAATGAAGAGCAAAATTTCTGGAAACACAGACTTTGAAAAAATGTCTTTCAAGTTATACTGACCTTTTGCTCACAAAAGTCATGCCTGGAAAGGCTGTAGAGTAGAACAGATGTGTGTTAAGTATGTACATACTTAAAAAAAAATGCCAGGGATGTTCCTAAATGTTTTCTTCAATTATCTGTGGAACTCTTTGGACCATGTTTTAGAAAACGGTTTTAATTTTCTTTGAGGGATTATCATAATTGAAAAGGTCACAGGAATCAGCTCCTTTACTAATGCATTTGTACTTGCCAAGGCTCAGTCATGGGAAATCTCTCTGGTTTTCATATTCAATACTTTTCTTTTTTGCTTTGTTGTATGATAAGGGAGAAGAAAGGGTTGGGATGAAGGGGAAGTGGATCTGGTGCCAACTTTATTTTTGTTCCCGTGGTTGTGATCTTTGCCTTTTCTGAGCCTTGTCATCTGTCAGGCAAAGTAAGAGTACTGTTACATTAAGGGTTTTAAAAATGGATTGATCATTCCATACTTTGAGAAAGCACATTCAAGTAACGTTTAAAGTGCTGTTCTCATATAGCCGATAGCTTTAAGGTTCCAGAGTAACATATGCATAGCGAAATATTTTAATCTTTCATTTCATGCCTTTCAACATTTTAGAAAGCATTTTTCTGTTTATTTTATTTGGTGCTAAAAGATGTGCTTTCTTTCCCCCCACCCCCCAACTCAGGAGAACTTGAGTGGTATGAAAGTTAATTTGTTTCCTTAGTACAGGTTTTTGTTGGTAATATTGGGGAAGTTTTTTTAAAAATTAACAGAATGACTGTGGCTTCTTTTATTTTATTGATTTTTGTCCAGGATAGAACTTTGAAATACTGAGTTCTTAAATATCGCCAAGATGTAACAAGTGCAATACCTATTCTCATATACTGTATGTTAGTCATTGAGGGCTTTATTCTCTGCTGTTTCACGTCTTAGACCTTAGGTCTGGGGAATAATCTGAGGAACTCTTTAAAAAAAAAAAAAAGGTGGAAGGTCACTTCTGTTGCCACTATGTAAATATTTGTCCTCTTGTAGCATTTATATGCTAACAGTGTTTCTAAGGCCATAGCGTTTGTTAAAATAATGGGTAGAGGCCTTTTCACTTGCAGTGTGGAAAGTGATACTCAAAAGCAGTATCTTAGGCACCTTTAAAAGCAGTATCTTGGGGCGCCTGAGTGGCTCAGTGGGTTAAAGTCTCTGCCTTCTGCTCGGGTCCTGATCTCAGGGTCCCGGGATCGAGTCCCGCATTGGGCTCTCCGCTCAGCGGGGAGCCTGCTTCCCCCTCTCTCTCTGCCTCCCTTTCTGCCTACTTCTGATCTCTCTCTCTCTCTGTCAAATAAATAAATAAATAAATAAAATATTTTAAAAAAAGCAGTATCTTAGGCACCTTTAAGAAGGTTAAAGTGGATAGAACTCTAGTGCAATTCTCTAATTCTCAGGCAATTTTGGACTTTCTGGTATGACACAGAGCTTGGGACCCTTGGGGAGTCAGCTTCGGGTGTGGTCATCTATAAAACAGGGACAAAATTTTTCTATCTCATCAGGTATTAAGAAGATGTCACAATATAGTTTCTATGAAGACACTATTCACAGACTCTCCTTATTTTTTAAACATGAACTGATTTTGAATCCATGTTGATGTTACTGGGATGTGAACTGAGAAGAGTTGAGTCAGAGCCCCTTAGGGTCCGTGTGGTGTATTTCAGTGGAACCTGGGTGCCAATCACAGTGCACCATAGTGGATATGAATATAGGCATTTCCAGCCTGGATTAGGTCATGTGGAAATAGTTGGTATCATCAAATTGACCAAAAGCAGAAACAAACAAAAACTGTTAATACCCACTCTATTTGTTAAGGATTTGGAGAAACAAATTTATATTCCAGTGAGCTTATCTATGCTCTTAAACCCAGTAATTCCTGGCACCTTTATATAAAGAGACCTCTTCGGGGATCTTTAAGAGAGAAAAATCGAATAGCATATATTTTGACCAGTACGGGAATGATTAAACTACGGCATACCCAAATTATGGGATACTAGTAGTTAAAAAGTATGAAGTATGTTTCTGACATGGGAATATCTCTGAAACATGTTTTTAATTGAACAAAGAAGTTTGCCAAACCTTTAGACCTTGGTGACTTACAAGACTTTTGTGTTGTGACTTACAACACAAAATATGTATGTATTTGCAAATAGCTAAATGAAAAGGAAAGGGTCTGATGTTGATAATAAATTTGCCTCTGGGGAGGGCAGTAGGTTAGGTGAAGTAGTAAGAGAGTTGTCAAGTTTTTCTATATTGTTTGAATTTTTTTTCAGCGAGGTTATTCTCATGTATTACTTGCATATGTAACTTTAAAAAGGGGAAAATAAAGCCCATAATCACGTTGCAGAATCTGTAGCATCTAATGATGGATTCATGAGCATCTCCATTTACAAAGATGAAGGTATTGATTAAAAAAATACCTAACTTTGAGCCACTCTTTAGTGAGTTTTGCTTTTTGCTTCTATTAATTATACCTTCTCATTGGAACCAACCTATTTATGAAACAATCTACAGTCTCTTTCATCCAAATAAAAGCCACATTACTAGAATCTCTCTCCTGTTCCTTCATCCTACCAACTAAAAAGCCATATATTATTTAACACTTCTCCTGGTGATCTTGGGTTCCCTATATAGCCACAGAAAAAATTTATATTTGAGAAGATAGGTGTAATAAAATTAAAAATATACTTGGTTATGATAACTGGGTATAATTATCCTTGAATGAATGATATTGAGCTATCATTATTAAAACAACATTTCAAAGAGGGTTTAAAACCTATCAGGCAGTATCCTATCACTAATGCATTTGTGTTTCTCTAAAGATACATAAAGAAGCAAGCTCTGAAGGTGACATCTGAACAATGGCAAGGGAATGTAAGCTCCACTTGGATCTTTGAGATTAAGAAGAGCTATCTGTTCTTCACAGCCTTATAGGTCAATGGGAAAAAATCTTAAAAATCAATTCTTTCAGCAGCTAGGATCATCCAAAAGGAAATCAAAACTTATTATGCTGACATGGTTTAACACCAGCTAAGCATCTTAGAAATGAATTTCAAAGTGTAGGCCTGACACTATATAAATGTTATATAGTGTTTTATAAATGGCTGTTATAAATGTAAAACAATACATTTAACAAATTATTTTTTTGATAAAAATGTAGCAATCATGAACTGTCATATTCTTTCTACATTAACCAATAATCTTATTATATATCTGGTATTGGAATAATGACTGTGTATATGTGCATATGCATTATGTATTTTATGTAATTCCAAAGAAACCCAGAGATGTTAATTATTCATTAATTGTATTAATTTGTGAAAGTACTTAATCATTATGTTGATATATATTTAATTCAGAAGAATTCCATAGATATTAACTATGGAATAGTTAATAATGAATGAATTCAATAATTCATTAATACTACAGATATATACGTGTAAGGATAATTTAACCTCCTAAGACATCAGTTACTCTTTTAAAAAAAAATATTTGAGAGAGAGAGAGAGAGACAGTAGGGGGGGATTACTGGTGGGACAGAAGGAGAGGGAGAGAAAGTTTTAAGCAGACTCTGCGCTGAGTGTAGAGCCTTATGAGGGCTTCAGTCTCAAAATCCTGAGATCACGAACTGAGCTCTAACCAAGAGTTGGACGCTCAACCACCTGGGCTACCCAGTCACCTCAAGACATCAGTTATTCTTATTGACATTCCTGTGATATGTATGCAACCTTAATGGTCAGGTCTAATGGAGAGTTCATGTAATGTATCTCCACTGGAATCCTGCAGTGCTAGATACTATGGTAGACACAGAGACTATGCATGTGAACTAAGCAGACAAGGTCCCAATTATGTCTGAGCATGCATTCTGGTAGTAGAGGAGATACTGACAATGAATGACTTATTTCTAAAATGACATATTTGAGACGTAAGATGGTTTCAAAAATGATAAGCATTTTGAAGAAAGTACAGCAGCAGAATGAAAGAAAATAAGAGATTGAGTAGGAAGGAGGAGTGCAGACGTTTGGGAGGATGAAGGCGAGGAGGGAAAATACCTCCAGACAGCATGGTCAGACAAGGCTCTCCTGAGGAGTGATGGCACCTGAAGGAGCAGGAGTCACCCCTGAGAACATCTGGGGTGAAGCGGTCCAGACTGAGGCAAGGGCGTTTGTAAAGGCCCCCAAGTGTCAAAGAGCTTGGCATGAGCAAGGCACACGGATAGCCTACTTGGTAGCTCTTCCATAGTTATTGGGCAGCCCGCTCCTGGAGGAGATCAGAGAGTGGTAAGCAGGAGTTAGATCTCACAGGGCCTTCTGGACCCAGGCACATTCTTGGAATTTCACTCTACGTGCATTCAGGAGTCATTGGAGATTTTGAAACTTTTTATAATAAAAGTTTCAAACATACACAAAAATGGAAAAGTATAATGACTCCCCATGTACCTGTTATCCACCTTCAGTAATTATCATCTCACGGCCAATCTCGTTTTATCTATTCCCTCTTCCCAGCCACACCAAGTTATTTGAAACAAACAGCCAGTCATTCCATCTGTGAATATGTCACTCTTAACCTCTAAAACACAAAAACTTGGGGGCGCCTGGGTGGCTCAGTTGGTTGAGCGACTGCCTTCAGCTCAGGTCATGATCCCAGAGTCCTGGGATCGAGTCCCACATCGGTCTCCCAGCTCCACGGGGAGTCTGCTTCTCCCTCTGACATTCTCCCCTCTCATGTTCTCTCTCACTGTCTCTATCTCAAATAAATAAATAAAAAAAAAATTAAAAAAAAATAAAACACAAAAACTTTTTAAAAAATATCACCATGATACCATTATCACACTTAGTAACTTTTCAGTAATTCTTTGGTGTCATCAACTACTGTCTCTGTTAGAATTTCAAGCAGGGCAGTAGCAGTACCTAATTTACAATTTAAAAGGGTACCATGTTGTGTGTAATAGCAGGACTTTGCTGATGCTGGGTTCCCTGGGGGACTCCTTGTCTGGGTTTGGCATCAGTGTGGCCTGAACCTAGGTGCTTATGATGAAAATGGAGAGAAGCAGCCAGCTTTAGAAGGTGCGTAGGAGGCAGAATCCGTTGCTTGATCATTACTATGATTTTGGCCTAAGAAACTGAGTGAAGGTGAGATGGATCCTTAAGATGGAGACTTGAGGAGGAACAGGTTGGGAAGGGAAAATAAGGAATTCCATTTTGGCTTTAATTGTACATCTGAAAATGGAAAACTATTTTAAAATCAGTCTTAAACTGAGAAAGAGAAGACAAATGGTATTCGTCCATATTTATTGGGACTTGACTTCAGTCCTGCTAAGCAATATAGGTCAAGGGGAAGATGATGATGGAAGAAGTTTCTGTTGTTAGAAAAACTTACAGGTTTACTTGATCTATTCAGGTCCACTCAGGGAAAGCCTTTCACTGAGATTCCTTTGAGAAATAATAACAAGTCTGAGAGATCTGACTGTCCAAAAAACACTTCCTTTTACCAGTTTACCACAAACTCAGTGACCTGATTTTCTAAACCTAAAATCTGACCACAGACTTGAAAAATCAGAGGGTACCTCCAGGGACAGTATGCAAGAATGGATGATACCAGAGTTGGCTTAGAAAGAAGAACCAAAAACCAAAAACCTTCATAACCATGATGCCTACCGTTTCTTCCATTGGCTCTAATTCAAGAATGATCTGCCCACATTTGACTTTGAACTGGTTCACCATCTATTATTAGCAGGTGTAAGTTAGTTGCTCATTGTTACCTATTTCAGAAAAAGTCCCTCCCTCCTCTTCTTGCTTTCCTTCTCTCTTGGAAGTCTCAGGCCTCTTTTTAAGGCCTTTCCGTTGACTAATCAGGTCCATCCAGGATAATCTCTCTAATTTAAAGTCAATTGATGAGGGATTTGAATTACATCTGTAAAAGCCCTTCACAGCCACACCAAGATTAGTGTTTAATTGAATAATTGGGGACTATAGTCTAGCCAGATTAATATATCAGGCTCCTCATCTGTTTAATAATATTTTCTTGATGAACTTGTTTTGGGAATAAAACGAATTTAGGTTTATAAAGAACTTAGAACAGAACTTGATACATCGTGCCTGCTTGGTAAGCAATGGTTCTATATGGCGTAGTGGGAAAGCCCTTAATCACTACTTTATGGCAGGAAAGAGGGTCTGTCAAGGAAACATAGTGTGTTATTGAGTGACAGAAGCTAGATGCAAAAGAGTATCATGCATATAAGCTACCAAAACAGTCAAAACTCACCAATGGTGTTGAAAGTCAAGATGTTCATTGCCCTTGATGGGGGTTGATTCCTGGAAGGTTGCATGAGGCAGGCTCTGAAATGCTAGTAATATTCTTTTTCTTACTTCTGGTGTTGTTTACATAGAAGTATTTGGATTGTAAAGAATCATGAAATTTTTATGTTTATGTATGTTGGTTATACTTTAAAAATTTAAATCCAGTCAGATGATAGATATCAACATTATGAATAATCTTCTTGTATGTATTGTGTGGTATATGTGTGAGCTTTATCACTGCAAAATAGGATAATGAACAGAAAATCTTTTCATCCTATAGTACAAATATGACAGTGTCTCATGGGGGAGAAATAGGAGGGGTCTCCATTAGCATATTTGACCCTTTCTCATAAGATTATTTCTGGGCTTCCATCACTGTCTGCACTGAAATTAGATTGGTTATGAAGACATGTAGAGAATTCTTTGGGAGAAAAATACAGTTCTATTTACAAGGCTATTAACTCAGGGACCAGAGCAATTGAGTTTCCTCACATGTTCTAAACTTTGCTTTGCAAGACCAGTAAATTGTATTTCTTTCAAAACAGAGATGCAATGAGCTGGTGTCCTTATTATCTGTTTGTCTTATGCTACCTGTGTTTTCTTTTTTATGATAAGGCAAGAGTCTAGGGAAGCAATTTTTTCTCCTGAAAAAAAGTCCTGTGTCTGTGCCTGAATAATATGATCTGATCTGAGACTATTATCTTAAATATGTAAATGAGAAATTATAATACTATATAATACTATTTTACAATTAAGTTAAGCAGTTGTATTTCTAGGTATTTGCTTGGCTACCAAAGCCTATTTTTAGGGTGTTAAATAAAATTTTATATTTCCCCTTAGCATTTGAAATTGATAATGTGATTTTATGTTTTAGATTGGCCCTGCCCAGTAAGATGTTCTGCAGTGGTGGACATGTTCAGTTTTCTGTGCTTTCCAATAAGGCAGCTACTAGCCACATGTGGCTCTTGCACACTTGAAATGTGTCGAGCAAACTGAGGAATAATCATTTTAATAGGATTTAATTTTAATTTAAATTTCAATAGCCACATAGACTAGTAGCTATAGTCTGGACCTTGAGATTGGAAATCTAAATTAAAAAATTGTATTCAGACTGAAGTTGGTGGCTGATTATACTTAGTTTCATGGAACCTCCCGAAAGTGCTTCTCCATCATGTTTTTCTCAGCTTAGTTAGTCTGGTCTGCTCCTGGTGGGAAAGCCTCCTTGTAGGTCGGAGGAGGCCTCTAAGTTCTCAGTCGCATGGCTGATAAAAACACGGATAAAAAACACTGACTTCTGTGCCTCTACCATTTTACTCGTTCCTTATTTCCTTAATCTCTGGGCACTGCCCTTTCTTTTCCAATGCAGGTAGTGGCTGTCTTGAGGCTTATGTCCTCAAGAGTCCGGCACACGGTAGGAAGCCAGTAAGCAGTTCACGGACACATTAGGTTGTTAACAGATGCTTTGAAATGTGGTGATGCATCATGCCAGAGCAGGAGGTTCAGCTGTGACACACCTACCCTCTCACTTAGTAGCTCTACAACAGGGTCAGTGTCCTCACCCTTTCAGGCCAGATGTTCCTTCATCTCTAAAATCAGGAATGTTCTGCTCGCCTTATGGAATTGTCAAGATTAACTAATACTAAGAGGAAAATTTGCAGACTGTTGACACCATGCTGTAGATTGGTCTTGGCACCTGCTCCCTGGTCTCATTTAGTCCTCCTTTTACCTCTACCTCCCTATGGGGTATTTTCCTCATTTTACAGCTGGGGGAACTTAGGTTTGGAAAAGGTGGTGTTAGGGCTGGGATTTGAACCTGGGAAGCCTGTGTCTCAGGCGGTAGATTGGTTTGTCATATATATTTATTTTAGCTGAGATGTAATTCATATATGAAAAAAAAACTTGCCCTTTTTCAGTACACAATTCTGTGGTTTTTTAGTAGATTTTCAGAGTTGTGCAACCATCATCACACTACTCTCTAATTCCAGAACATTTACATCATCCCTAAGAGAAACCCATATCCACTAGCAGTCCCACCCCATCCCCTTGCTACCTGTCTCCTGTGTCTATGAATTTGTCCATTCTAAACATTTCCCACAAATGGGATCCTATGTCAGGGACATAGGTTTCAAGCCTTACTTTATACTGTTTCCAATAATGTGGTCAAAGGCCTGCCACATAGTGGGAGTTTGAAAATGAAAAGCTTGTAATGTATTGTTATTGCCACTAGGAAGCACAATGTGAAGTGACATGGCCATCTGTTTCTTGTTTATTGTCAGGCAAGAGGTATGGAGGATGAATTTACACCATGAAAAAATGATAGACAAAAATAACGGGTCTCTCTTGCAAGCCATCTCTACCCTCTCTATAGTTCTTAAAAATCATTTAATAAATGATTTAGTAAACAGTTCCCATTTTGACAAAAAACTGTCAAGAAGGGGAAGTACAGGGGCGCCTGGGTAGCTCAGTGGGTTAAGCCTGCGCCCTGGGCTCAGGTCATGATTCCAGGGTCCGGGGATTGAGCCCCACGTCAGGCTCCCTGCTCAGCGGGGAGATTGCTTCTTCCTCTCCCTCTGCCCTGTTCCCTGCTTGTGCACTCTCATTCTTTCTCTCTTTCTCTTGCTCTCTCAAATAAATAAAATCCTTAAAAGTAATTTTAAAAAAATGAAAAAAGAGGAAGCACAAATAAAGAGCACTAACTAAAGCAAAGGCAGCCCTTCAGGAGTGTCATTTCACCCTGCCACAGACTCTTGGCATTGGATGCCAAGTAGAAAGTTCACTTCCTTAATTCCAAAGATGACATAATTTAAGCACCAGAAGTGGCTCGCCACAACTCAGAGAACTAGATGGTATATAATGCTTATTTTATTCAAGGGCCTTATAAGCATATTTTTCAACAGTGGCCCATAGTTAACCTAATTAGGCATAAATAAGGTCTATAGGAGAGCAGAATCCCAACATTTGTCCAGTGGAGGCCATGTTTTTCCTTATTCCAGGAAGTCACTGAGCAGAGGCAGTTGAAAATCAGGCTCTGGAAGATTTGAAGACAGTCCTCACACTCCAAGGGAAATGCAAATAATGAAAACATAGCACATTTGAATTAAGCTATCTACATGGCAAGAGTCATGAAATTTTCATTTCCTCACTTCCTCCTGACTTGGGTAATGAAAATATTTCCAGGGGTGGGAGGGTGGTCCTGTGGGGGTCCCCGTCTCACTCAGAGGCAGAGTTAAAGTATTGGAGTTCTGAAATGTATGCCAAAAAAATCCAATAATGTATGAAGTGGCCAAATATGTTCATTTTATTAAGAATCTCAGTAAATGTCATTTTTCGGAGCCAATGCAGTTCTGTGGAACTGGTGGGAAGTGTTTGGGGATTCTTCTGAATCACCGACGGTCACAGCTCGTTGCCCCAACCCATATTTCTAATAGGTGTTCCGTTATGTGGTTTAGGCCAAAAAGAGAGCTTATTTTGGCTTTTATTCCTGAACCCAAATGGAGAGAATTTTGATTTGCTATGTATCTCTCGGCTCCTGTAGATTTTCTTATCATCCTAACTGCTAGCTTATTGAGATTAAGTGCTTTCTTATGTGGCTGCATGGAAAGGACTTTTGATTTTTCTTTAAATTAAACCTGATTCAATTACCACATTACATAGATAGATGGTCTTGCCAAGAGGAAGATAAAGGCTCACACTCGCTTGGAGGACAAGCGTGACAATAGACAGGAGGTGGGACCTCAGTGTCTGCAGAGGGAAGCTTGTTCTGAAACCAGCGCTTCTCGAGGGAAGGGGGCTTTTTGCATGATTATTGGCTCGCATTTCTGATCTCTGCACATGTACACACACACACACACACACACACACACAGGGTCCCCCAAGTCTCCTTTATGACTGTTCTTCCTTCCCCTGTGGCTGGACTCTGGTGACAGCTTCCTGTTGCTTCCCTCCTTGCTTCTTTCTGTCTGGAGCCTGGACACAGTTTTCCATTTTCCCAAAGTGGAGAGAGAGATTTTTGCTCTCTTAGTCCTGGAATAAGCCATCCAGTAGTCATTTGTCCCCTCCTTCCGTCTTATAATTTTCCCCAGTTATAATTGGATTTTGATGATCCCAAAACCACTGGTCTTAAAGGAGGACACATTCTGCATTGCTTATTAATTATTCTTTGGTATTTAACACAGCCACATATGGAGAAGTAGGCCTGTCTACTGCTCTGGCTTAATTTCCTTAGGATGCTAAACTCCAGCCATCGGGAGCTGTGTGACCTACCGGCCCCAACCTGCATCTTTCCAATATGTGTCCTTGATTTTCTGTCTGCCTTGGAGGGCCTCTCCCACTCTATCCTGCACCTGTCCAACCCCAGCCTCCCGCTCTCAAGACATTCCTCCCTGAGGAATACCTCTTAGCCCTTTACCTACTTGAACTTCTTCCCCCTCCCCAGGCAAACATCAGGGGGTTCTGTCCTATTTCATCCAATACTGTGGGCACCCCTTATCTCACAATACTATCCTTTTCTGTTCCATTCGCGGTCACTCCATTACACTGCACATGATTTATGAGGAGGAACATGCCTTTCCATCTTGTTTCCCTAGCGTCCACTTGTACAGGGTAAGTCCTTAGTGTTTGCATCAAAGAATCAACATTAGAAGAACACTGAGTTCAGCGTGTCAGTATGTAGTTAACCCCATTGATGGAAAAAGCATCTTACCGTGGGCCCATGGGATAGAAGACGGTAGGGTTAAACCGCCCTGGTGGAACTGTCAAAGTCATCATGTTGTGATTCCTGGAAGGGGGACATGAAGTGCTGTAGGAGATCTGATCATGGAGACACTGCATCTCGCCAGGGGAGAGGACGATTCAGCAAGCATACCTTCTGGATCAATATGCTACATGAAGAACTTGGTGAAACCTACGAAGAGAAATAGGTGTAACCTGTCTTCCTGGAGTTTATGGTTGTGGAAGTCCTGTAAGTCACCTTCCAAAAGACGAAAGGTACAGCATAAGGAATATAGTGGGTGGTATTATAATAGGGTCATATGGTAACAGATGGTACCTACATTTGCAATGAGCCCAGCATAACCTATAGAGATGTTGAATCACTATGTTTTACACCTGAAACTAATGTAACGTTGTGCATCAACTACCCTGCAATTTAAAAAAAAAAAAAGAGACACTTCAGAGAGTGATAATAAGTGTGACAGAACAATATGAGTAAACTGGGAATTTGCGCTTGCTCTGATTATAACCAAGTAGTGGTGTAAATACAAGGAGAAACTTTGTGACAGGAGCATTCAGAAGATCTTGAAAGAGGGAGTGAAGACAGAGATGGATTATTGGTCTTGAAGGAAAAGGAAGCATCCATTTTCTTTAAAAAAACAAATTCTTTTCAATACTTGTTAATAACATTCTGTGCTTTCTTTCACAGAGAAATCAATCTACCTCCTGTTATTTGCTATAATTTTGCTTAAAGGTCAGGTCAGGACAGTTGTATCTTGAACTGTGTGTGTGTGTGTGTGTGTGTGTGTGTGTGTGTACACCGTATGTATTTGTATATATATACTGACAGTCTGCAGAGTGATTCC
This sequence comes from Nasua narica, assembly GCA_028533885.1. Taxonomy (NCBI): domain Eukaryota; kingdom Metazoa; phylum Chordata; class Mammalia; order Carnivora; family Procyonidae; genus Nasua; species Nasua narica. The sequence goes on along the minus strand of CM052799.1, from coordinate 23,947,468 downwards.
CCAGCCTAGGGGCTTTGGAACCAGGAAGCTTGGATTTTCTTCCCAGCTGGCTTTTAGGCAAATTATACAACCTCTATAAACCTCAGTTTCCTAGTCTATAACATGGGGAATAAAATAAGTTGTTACTCCACAACTTCCTGTAAGCCAGGAAGACACACTTCTGCATGTCTGAGTTCAAAGTGTTGTTTCGACTACCATGCAAACATCAAGAAAGGAGGGCGGGCAACACAGGTGCCGAGCTCTGACTTCACTCCACTTTGAGAGTGAAGCGATAGGTCTTGAGGGAAGCAGACCCGAATCAGTCGTGGGATGCTCTCTCTATCTGCTAAGGACTGCCGAAGGGAAGAAGACCCCAGAAGTCTCTGCTAGGTAGCGAGATCCAGAGATTGAATCATTTCTCAGAGAATACCCGGCGGTACTCAGAAAACAATTTGTACCTGGATCTGGGGGTGAAGACTTAGCAGGGGGCTTTGGAAGAAGCCCCTGGCAGCGTATAATTATGAAAATAAAAGTCTACTGATAGAAATGACAGTGATGAGATTAGCAACACTTAAAATCACTGAATAGTGAAAAGAGGGCTGAGCTTGTTTTTAGTAGGATCTCTCAACAAGGTTGTTGCTCACGAGTAGCAGAGGAAGTCAACGGTACATGTGCAGCTTTTATATTAGTAAATAAAATAGGCAAAGAAAAGCTGTTAGGACCTTAGGAAAGAAGTGTTTTTACTGTGAAACGAAGCACGGGTTCCTTATGGAGCTCGTAGATGCCAGAGGAAACAGAGTTCTAGAGAATGGACTCATGCAAAACAGACCAGAATTTGAACACGACTCCTGCGGCTTACTGCCTCTGTTCTGTGATGGATGGCCTTGGTTTGGGCTGCTATAATAAAACACTGTGGGCTGGGCTCTTCAGGAGCGGACATTTATTTCTCACAATCTGGGAGTTCGGGATCAAGGTGCCAACACTGTTGGACTCTGGTGAGAGCCCACGTCCTGGTTTGCAGATGGCGCCTTCATGCTGTGCCCTCACATGGCAGAGAGCAGGGTCTCCTGTCTTCTCTTTTTGTAAGACCACTAATGCCATTATGAGGGCACCGCCCTTGTGACCTCATATAGCCCGAATTACCTCCTAAAGGCCCCCAAATACCATTCTAGTGGGCGCTAGGGCTTCTTTCAACATTTTGGATTTTGGAGGGACACGTTCAGTTCAGAGCAGTGACTTGAACCGATATTTAAGCTCTCCCCGTACCTAGGTCCTCGCTTGAAAAACAGATAATATGAGTAGCTTCTCAAACGGGATCTTATAATAAATAAAGTGTATCCACAGGGCCTTTCACAGAGTGAGTGCTTAGTAAATGTCTGCTCTCCTCATGACGCCCTGCAGTGCCGTGCTTGCCTCTGGGAGCTTAGACCCCTGGATAAATGTCTGTCTTCATTTATAATGCATGATTTCCTCAAGTGTGGGGAGAGATAGTTTTACATGGGAAAATGTGTGTGTGTGTGTGTGTGAACAGCCAAGGACTGATTGTGGTGCGATCTGGAAAAATATATTAACAGTCCCACCAAATCCAAGATTTCACAAATACTGCTACTTAGTGTGAGGGTTGAGTAAAAAAGGTCATGTGGAAAAATGACCTGAGTAAATATCTGGTCTTCAGAAATGGCACAAACTAAATCGGAGAGTGTGTGAGTGATTGAGTTTGGGGAACAAGTAAGGGGGCGTGGAGGAATACATTTTGTAGAGCGTGCGTTTTTTCCCACCCTGGGAGGAGGGGCCAGGACGGAGTATTTCCTGGGAAAGAAGACTATCATTTTTGGTGTTCTTGGATTAATTTTTAACTAGCTGAGTCTCACACATTCACAGAATTAACTCCCTTGATTATCCTCTGGGTAGAACTGCGAAGCTAGCCGGTTCATTTGTTCTTGCTGGATTATGTTCTGAGCATGCACCACAGGCTGGATTCTGCTCTAGGTGCCAGGAAGGGAAGAGTTGGTATGATAGACAAGGCCTCTGTCCTGATGGAAATGCAGATTTCTGCGTGTGTCCATGTGTGTTCTTGAGCACACATTTGAGTAGAGTTGGTCAACAGGAAAACACACAAAAAGGAAAGTGATTTCACACACCAAGGGCAAGCAAGACACTTGACGAGGAGCTGTGTGCTTAGTGTGGGGAGAAAATGGATATGCTGCTCTAGACAGGGTGGTTTCTGAGGAGGTGACATTTGAGCACAGATCTGGAGGAGGAGGGACCAGGCTTTAGAAGATTTGCGGGCAGGGTACTCGGCTGAGGGGGCGTCAAATACCAACAGTTTGGAGTAACAGTGTTTTGGGCTGACTCATGAGAATGGCACAGGAATTTACAGGGATGAGGAGGCATCCAGGTCCTGAAGGAGCCTTGTGGGCAGGCAGCAAACATTTGCCTTTTATTCTAAGTATATATTGAAGCTCTGGGAAACTGTATGCCGAGGAAGTGTGCTAAGATGTGCTCCTTTCACAGCTGGTTCTAGCTGTTGGGAGGACTGTGGACTGTAGGGAGCCCAGGCGGGGGCAGGTGTGCCTGTTAGCGGCCCCTAGCGGTCATCCTGGAAGGTGACAGCAGGGGGAGACACTCTGGCCTCCCTTTTGTGCTGAACTGTTATTCCGGAGAAGCTGTTTTTTCTCCCACCTGGAATCCTGACAACCTTCTGTTTCCTTAAGAATTCTTCTGCTTGGTCCAAACAGAAATGTTCTGAAAATAGAACAATCTGTGGGTCATGTACCAGTGATTAAAAAGGAAGAACAGTAGATGTAGCAGTTAGTCTAAACTACTTGTAGGGGATATATATATACAGACACACACACACACACACACACACACACACACACACACACATATATATATATATATATTTTTTTTTTTCCCCATTTGGCATTTGGGATCAGTTGCATTCACAGTTACAGGATCCTCGGGAGCTCTAAAGGTACATTAAGAACAGTAAGAAGACCAGCTAAATGCTTTGGGCATGATGGAGCCATAATATACCACATGTGTTATTGTTAATTCATGTTGCTAGCCCACCCTTTTAATAGCAGCCAGGAGCCATCACGGCCCATGCTGTGAATATATATTAAAACAATTCACACAAGTTGCTCTAGTGGTGTTGGGTAATTGGATATTACTTGAGATCCAGAACGGCTTGGATGCGGCTAGATAGAAATGGCATCCACTGTGGCTTTCTTTTCTAATACTGCTGTGAACAGAGCGCTGGCTCTAAACGTTTAATCTGTGTTTCTTCCGTCTGTGCTCTGGCCTGGAAAACAAGATTTCTGACGCCACAGTCCCTGGCTTTGAGCAAGTCCTATTGCCTTGTCCTGCATTTGACCGAACTACCAAGATAGCATGTGCTACCGAAGTTATATTTGTATGTGGTGAGAAAGGTTGTCTTTAAAAAATAGTAATAATCGAACACTGGTCCAAAAAATGAGTACTTTTCCTTTTTTTCTCTGAATTTAAAGGAATGCATAACATATAAACAATTGTGTATGGCTTGAGTATGTCGTATAAGTTATCATATATACCATTTATTTATTATTTTATTCTTTATTTTTATTATTTTTTAATTACCATATAATGTATTATATTATTTCAGGGGTACAGGTCTGTGATTCCTCAGTCTTACACAATTTACAGTGCTCACCATACCACATATCTTCCCCGATGTCCATCCCCTTACCACCCCATCCCTCCCACCCCCCTCCCCTCCAGCAGCCCTGTTTGTTTCCTGAGATTAAGAGTCTCTTACAGTTTGTCTCCCTCTCTGGTTTCATCTTCTTTCATTTTTCCCTCCCTTCCTCTATGATCTTCTGTCTTGTTTCTCAAATTCCTCATATCAGTAAGACATATGATAATTGTCTTTTTTTCTGATTATTTCACTTAGCATAATAACCTGTTACTTCCATCCATGTCGATGCAAATGGCAAGTTTTCGGGTTTTTTTGATGGCTGCATAATATTCTATTGTATATCATATATACCATTTAAAATATAAGTTGGAATATACTATAGATGCTGTTCTGTCCATGTGTTTTTTAATTTTATTTAATAGTACCTGTTTTGGGTATTTTTCACATAATTGAAGGCTGGCAAATCCAAATCCTTCCAGGAGAACAGCCAGGCAATGTTGAGGAGTAAAGAACAATAGGTAGGAAATATGTTCAGGCCAGAGCATGTATACCCAGTTTTGCTGGATCTTCTGATTTTCAAACATCTGGATTTTTATTTTTATCCCCCAATTTTTAAAGTATGTTTTTAAATTGTGCAGGGGCCAGAAGCACCCACACTTATCTTTGGTATGGATTTACCTGATTTTGAAACTAATCACCTAGTGATAGACATTTAGATCTGAAATTCATGTTTATCGCCTGTCCTCACTTGTAATTCGAGGCCACTTTCTTGGTGAAATAGGCTTTTGTAGCCAAGGGACTAATGTCCATGAGTCACTCCACAGGTGCAAGTATAGTAAAACAAAAATAGGAGTAGATAAATTCAGTAACTGTAAGTTCACTGAAATATTTGGAACTTAGATAAGGCAGATCCAGGTTTAGTAGGATCTGAAGCTTTTGTAATTTTTGGAGGCTTCCTGGTGGTTAATTAGTATATAAGCCTGCAAGTGTGGGACTCTAAAGTCTCAGCTTCATTGGCCTCTGTAAGAAGAAGAAGAAATGGAATGAAGGAGAAAACTCAAAGGAGAAAAGAGTTCTTTGTTTTCCAGAGATTCATTAAGGAACAGTAAGGGAAGTATCACCTACATTGAGATTTCAACAGAAATAATGAAACTATTCTGTCACATGATGTTAGAGCCCTTTATCTGTTTATATATTTTAAAGTGGTATTTTCACTAAAATTCTATTTTCAAGGTTTCTTACTCAAATCAGAGTTTGCTATTTTAATCAGGAAGATGTCATGCCAAATAATTCATTTCAGGACTACAAACTGCCTTCCGTTTAACATAAATACATTGACCTTGGATGGGAATTTTCTCTCGATTACTAGAGACTCCAAACTCTGGTTAGTTACAATATCTGTTAGATAGATGACAGATGAAATAGGGAGTGAACAGAGAATAGAACCATTAAGGAAGCAAAGATTTCATGGCATTAGCCTCCCAATAGTCTGAAGGCCAAGGAACATCAGTATTTGATAGGGAATGCCCACCGAAGGGGTCAGGAATGGGCGTTACCTCACATTGCCAGGAATATCCTTGGGAGCCATGAAAACATGAAAAAAGGAAAAAGAGATGTAATGAGAAAATTGGCTAGTTTGTTGAACAAAATGACAGCACAGTGGATCGATAGATTCTAGGGCAATCAATAATATTAAGCTCCACATTTTTTAGTTTAGCTTTGGTTAAAATTATAGTAAAATCAGAAATAGCTAATTTGGAAAGTGCTTTAAGAGAGCCTTGGTAGACACAGTGGGAATGAGTATTTGGAAAACAAAGCAGTTGCTGGGGTTAGCACTTACCTTTGTTCCCAAGCAGAAGAAAGGAGATTGGTTCATCTATACACACACAGGCAGTACAGCGTCGGAAGTCCAGACCCTGCCTTCAGATCCCACCTTTTACACTCAGCCGTGGGGCCAGGGCAAGTTACATATACGAAAGCTGATGAAAATAGTGTCTAAGGTGGTCAGGTTTTAAGAAGTTAAAAATTGTGGAGTTCTCAGGACAGTACTATAGATGGGTTTGTTGTTCTTGTAGTTAGATACAGCAGTTCCTTTTGAATACCTATTTTTGGTCGTGTCATTCCAAAATTGTTTCTTCCGTTAAGAACTTTTCTGTACTATCAAAAGGTTTGTTTTAATTGTGATTTTCAAGTGCCTTTGCCTCCAAAGTTTGAGGCCCTATTTGTTTTTTATCAGAGGTTTCATTTGTTAGAATGTTTTTAGGGGAGGGGCACCTGGGTGGCTCAGTGGATTGATTAAAGCCTCTGCCTTTGGCTCTTGTCATGATCTCAGGGTCCTGGGATCGAGCCCCACAATGGGCTCTCTACTAGGCGGGGAGCCTGCTTCCTCCTCTCTCTGACTACTTGTGATCTTTCTCCTCTCTGTCAAATAAATAAATAAAATCTTAAAAAAAAAACATTTTTAGAAGAGAAACCTATTCATTTAAAGCTGTAAACTATGTTTGTCACAGGGAGTTGAAATTTCTTATCACCCCTGTTATAACGAATGCATTGCCCATGACCCAACTAGCCAATCCTGTTACTATTCACTTAGCTGTATACGAGACTTGAGCATTTTCTTTCCAAACTAGCAGTAATAACGTGAAAACATTCTTTCGCCCCTACAGTGTGCTTAAATAAAATTTAAAGTAGTTCTAAAAGATTTAATATCAAGTATAAGGCAATACTCTGGTTTTGTAAAGTGATAAGGTAATTTCTTATGCAGTGGTTCTTAAACTATCTAGTTTCAGGACCCTTTATACTCTTAAAAATTATTAAAAGCCCAAAGTTTTTTTGTTTGTATAGTTATATCTATTCACATTTACTGTAATAGAAATTAAAAGAGAAATCTTAAAAATATTCACTGAAAAATGACAATCATAAGCCATTACATGTTAACATGACATAAACCTATTATTTTGGAAGACAAATATGAGAATGACATTGTTTTATAGTTTTGTAAATCTCTTTAATGTTTAACTTAATATGATAATTAAATACAGTTGTAAAGACTGCCACAAAGATAAATTACATGATCCCATGAGATGTATAAAAGGGTAGCTAACATATTCTAGTGGATTGAGGAGTAATTGTCTTAGGAAGGGACACATACGTTGAGATCTGAACAGGAGCTGGAGGCAGGAGTGTGACTCATTGGGATGCTGGAAGGCAGGCCTCTGTGGTTTGGATAGGTTGAGTGAGAGGTCAAGAAACTTAGGCTGCGGGGTGCCTGGGTGGCTCAGTGGGTTAAAGCCTCTGCCTTCCGCTCAGGTCATGATCTCAGGGTCCTGGGATCAAGCCCCACATCGAGCCCCGCATAGGTCTCTCTGCTTAGCAGGGAGCCTGCTTCCTTCTCTCTCTGCCTGCCTCTCTGCCTACTTGTGATCTCTCTCTTTCTCTCTCTCTCTCTCTCTCTGTCAAATAAATAAATAGAATCTTAAAAAAAATTTTTGAAAAGAAAAGAAACTTAGGCTGAGATTGGAGTGAAGAGTTGCGGCCAAGGTCCTGTGAGGCTTTGGAGGTACATATGGGCAAGTGTGGGCTTTATTCTACTAGGAAGGGAATAGTGGGGATGACATGACCCAATTTTCATTTTTTAAAAAATATCACTCTAGTAGGTTTTGGAGACTAGATTGAAATATTGAGAGATATGCATATGAGAAAACAGGTAAAAAAAATGACTATAGCAGAATAGGCAAGAGATGGTGTGTATTTAGGAATTGGTATAAAGTGGAAGTGGTGATTGATTGGGTATGGGCCACGAGCTCAAGGAAAGTGATTTATGCTTTATTTTTCTTCAGCTCATCTATTTTCATCTAACACACATGTTTTTCTTAAATCTAGTGGGGGGAGAAAACATCAAATTAGACCATGAAGCAGAAATTGAATGTTGGAGTTAGGGGGTCTGGATTTGTGATCGCCACCTGGGTAGAACCTTAGACGCTTGTCATCATTTATTTTTTCAGAATCACGGCATTTGTACATTCTGTGCCGTCTTACAGATGTCACAAAGCTGCTTGTAAAATATTCTGAATGTTAAGGTTTTGATTTAGCCATTACTTGGATTCGTTCAGCAGGCGAAGGTTTTATACTCTTCCCTCTTTTGCTCATTTTATATTCTCAGCGTGGGGTAGTTGGATAAAATGGAATCTGTCCATCACGGCCGTAGCCGTCCTGAGTATCCAGATGTCAGGGAGTTTCTGCCAGGAAGGGAAGACAGCTGTTTGGAATGGGAAAGGAGGGAGAGGATCCTGCAAAACATGTCAAGAGTTTTATCAGGGGAGCGAGATGACAGTTGGTAGCAGGAAAGGGTGAGCAGACACTGGAACACGTCTGGAAAAATCAATTTTGGTCATGGCTTAGGTGTTAGCCTACGACATCCAAAAATGCTTTGTGTTATGGAATACTGCATTTGTCTAGATTATCTATCCACCCAGTCTTGTTTAAATACAAGCCATAGGATTTGTAGATTGTAGACATGCTCTGATCAGTCACCGTATGCTAGCCTGGTGTTAGATAGACAGTACATTGAGTTCGTGAAAGTTTTTGGTTCTGACTCTAATTCATCTGGGACACTGAAATATTGTATCTTACCCCCAAACAGAGCATGGGATCTGACCTATCACTAGTGAAAAGAACTTGAGACACGTGGTAAGATGAGATACATCTCCAGGGTTTTAGCTTTTCTTTGAACCGGTATTTTAGTGTTAACTCTTACTTGGGTTAGTGTCTCATTCTTACTGTTTCCTGGATTATAAGATTAACACGTAAATGGATTTGACCCTTAACAAAGAATTGGATGTAGCTGTCTCAGAGAGGCCCTTTAGAAATGTCTTCTCAGATTACTCTGAAACCTCTTCAAATTTACCACAGTTAATACATAAAATCTCTTTTGGTTTTAAAATGTATTAAAACCCAATATAGCAGGGGATCTCATGGGCACCAGGCCAGTATGTCTTCCCTTTCTTGGTCAAAGCTTTTCGTTGGCATTCTGAAATACAGTTTTAGGCTTCACCTCTCTTCAGTCCCTGTGGACCACATGTGGAAAACATTTTCTTTTTTTTTTTTTTTTTTAAGATTTTATTTATTTATTAGAGAGAGAGAGAAAGTGAGAGAGAGCATAAGAGGAGAGAAGACCAGAGGGAGAAGCAGACTCCCCGCAGAGCTGGGAGCCCGACATGGGACTCGATCCTGGAACTCCAGGATCGTGATCTGAGCCGAAGGCAGCTGCTTAACCAACTGAGCCACCCAGGTGCCCCGGAAAACATTTTCTTATTGCCATTTGGCTTATGGAGATGCGCTTGATAGGGTGTGTGTTCATTTTACTATGATTCCATGTGCAAAGTACTTGCAGTGTATGTCTTTATCATGGTAATTGATTAGACCTTGAAGAAGACATTAGTTTTAGAAAATAGATTCAAAATTACTCCAAAAATTACTTTTTAATTTTTATTCTTATTTTTTCTCCAAATACTTTTATTTTTTCAGTGTTACAAGATTAATTGTTCATGCACCACACTTTTTAACTATAAAGTTTTTAGATGTTCTCTTAAAGATTACTGAGGATTTTATATTACCACTTCCAGGCATTGTATGTGTATGCAAATGGAAGAGAAACATTGTGGGATAATCTTTAAATATTCTCTCCTCCGGATTCTAAATGTTGTCAACCGGAATGATTGCTAGAACTAGTAATTTTAATTAAATGGCTAATGCAGGCATTTACTATATGGATCTGTTTTTACCCTAGTAGATGGACAGGTAGATATTTCTTGCTTCCTTTGTCCATATTTGACATCGATGTTGCTTTTAGAAGCTTTCAGAGTTTAGGCAGGCTCTTTGAAATCTTAAAATCCTGGTAAACACAAATTAAATATTTATATGCAGTTTAAGAGCTCAAGTATAGGATACTATGCCTTTTTTTCCCCCCTTTTTTAATCTTGGCAGAATCAAATTAGGAAAGGCAGCCTGCTAAAGTCCAAGAAATGCTGGATTGAGATTTGGATGATTCCAATTTACTCCAGGCCTGCAAGGTAGAAACTATTAACATCTTTAGTAAAATTGGGTGATTAGCCTAATACAACTTTTGGTTGACCGATTTACTTAATTAGCTAATAAATTAATTTTCAGTAGAATCCTCTTCAAGCCAAACCTAGTATGCACCTGTCAGGTCGGAAGGAGATAGACATATACTCTTTGACCCTCTAATCGTGGGGCAGATAGGTCCTAGAATCTTACCTGCTTAGACTTTCCCCCCATCTCCCTACCCACGACCGCTGTACAAACTATGACCGCTGTACAAACTATTCACATCATGAGATAATTATGCACAATACCTGTATTCCTCACACTACAGTTGCAAAATCTATGAATTGCATGAACCATCTCATTCTTCACCTCTGAAAATCTCTGTATTTTAAACGTATTCACTTAATAACTTAAAGATCAGGAACACGAGTAGACGTGCTTTCCGATGATGGTATTTTCAAACTGTCATGTCTTTGTGTCTCTTATGTTCCCAATACTCTGAGCAGTTTTCATAGGCTAGTTAGGTGATCGCAGCTAATGGAATTTTGAAGGAATATGTTTGTATTCAATAGGAATTACGCCTCAACGATGGGTATAGTAAAAATTCTGGTTCATGTCCTTGCAAGACGTGTTAAGGAGGCGCTATGGTCAAGTAGAGAAAAGGCCAAAAGTGTTTGTGGGAACCCTGCCCTCTGAAGGCTAAGGGTCTTTGGGGAAAGATAATGAGAAGCATCTGTTGTTGGGATCTATTGAAAAACTGCTCCTTCCCCATCCCATGGGGGTCCTGGTGGAATTGGCAAGCCCAGTGTTCTGCCTGCAAGTGGACAGTTGACCTGGACCTGCCTGATGCCATGGGCATAGGCCCCAGTGACTGACCTGTGGACTGATGCGTTTCCTAAGTAGGGTCAGTCAGAACACTTCGTGAGGTTTGATAAATGAAGAGAGAAGGCTTGAATTAGAAAACTGTTGATCTGACTTTGAGAACCTTCTTGTGAAAGAAGAGCAGGAGGCCAGAAATAAAAGGCAATAGGAAACAAATAGGAGTTTGTTGATGGAAAGAGGAGATATGAGGGAAAAACCCAAGAAAGTATGTACCTTGATTTGGATTTGCCTGTTGTGTTCTATCTTTAGAATGCCTAGTGATATAAGAAAACGAATTCTCTCTCTCGCTGAAGCTAGTGTGATTTGCTTTTTTGGCATCTGCAACAAGGAGTCTTGAATAATAAGCACAAGAAACCACCAAAGAACACGAAGCTGGCGTGTCTTCAAGTGCTGTGTACTTTCAGAGAGAGAATGACCCCCTCTCTTTTGTTTTGTTTTCAGGTCAGTGGAAGCATCTCAGGCATTCCCTGAACATTAGTCTAAGAGCTTGTGTGGTTCGCAGAGCGGCTGATATAGGCAGCTGCCCCATTCTGAAGAGTTGCCAGGAAACCAGTATTTCCTGGACTCTTAGGAAAATTTCAGTGCTTAGGATTGTTCTACCACCTTCCATTTCCTTCTAAATTTACACATCTTCATTTCAACCTAGTTTCTCCTTTGTGATCCTTTTCAGCCCCCTGCCCCAATACTATTCCCTTTCATGTATGTTGCAGACCATATTTATTTTGCTGAGTTAAATAATCACAGTTCCTTCCGAGGTAGATTTTTTTTCTCCTCTTCTTACTAGTTCATTATTCTTTTACTTTTTAAAAGACCCTTAGTTGGCTTCAGAGATATTTCTCCTTACACAACCCCATTATGCTAAAGAGATACTTTTTCTTGGAGAAAATGTTCTGTACTATTGTAGGAATAGATATTGGTCTTATCTGAAGAAGTGTCTTCTGTCTGAGCTTTATTATCACTTGAGAGTCTGTCTTGTGATAGAGTTCTGCTGTAATGGACACATGTTAAACCTTTTAAATTCAAGACAGTTGCCTACACGTTGTTTCCACAGGAAAGTGCCTTTGGTCCTTCCTACTATGGGAAAACATATGGCTTTTTGACTATATGTCTGGATGTTGTGTGTGCCTCAGAGTCTCTTTGGCTGAACACAAAAGTGTGGCTGGAGGTAGGGCTTGTTTTAAATATACCTTATACCTCTAATTGGTTTCCATGGGTAGCCCCAACATCCAGGTGGATGAATGCAAGACAAACACAGCACATGCTTGAAGAAAAGGGTTTTCTGCCTAGGGACTACAAGAAGCTGTCAGCTGAGGGGACAGAACTGGGAAAGGATATGAGGTCCAGAGCTGGGCCTGGACAGACTTTGGCTTTCAGTTTGCAAGAACCAATCCAGTGTGCTCTCTCCTCAACTCAAAAATGTCTTGAATGTGTGAGAGCATGTTATCTAAAAAAGGTAACAGTGTTCTCTGAAGAGTATATGTGCATGTGTATGTACATATTAAAGCACACTTTTATATTAGGACACGCGTATGTTGTCCTTGTCATATGCAGAACAATAGCTCAAGGATGGATATCATGGAAATAACAAGGGATGCAAAAGTCTGTGGAGGAGGATAAGTATAGTCTTTAGAAATGTGGGTTTCTCCGATCAGACTGCCTTCATCCCATTGATCTTGTATCTTTATTTTCAACCACACGAAACAAAACAAAGCAAAAATAACTCAGTTCTTAGTGATACCATTACAATTACTTTGATTGATAAATCAGAGGACAAGTGTGAGATTCTCAGAAAAAGAATTGCCATGAATAATACAATTACTATAAGCAATTTAAGACTCTTTCTACAAATTGCTGTTGTTTAAAAATAAAGTCATTGGCATTAGCTCCTTTGTGAATACTTACGACACTGGATATGAAATTGTGTTCCTTTGTCTTATTTCACGCTCAGTATATGGAGATTTCTTGTTTTAGATTTTACCTTTCTTTTGTGATTATGTAGAGTGCTCACATGATTCCAAAATCAAATCTATAAAACAAGGTAAATGTGGGAAAGTCTAACTTTTCTCTCTCCCTTATATCCTATCTATTCCTCCCACAGATTTCTTAGACTTTTTAATTCGGTTTTAAAAACCAGAAATACATAGATACACATTGGGTTTTATGTGTATATGTGTATAATTGTATGTGTGAAGCTATAGACACATGAATGTGTATGCATGCAGCCATACATCTGTGCCCCTCCTTTCTTTGCAAAGCTTAGGGTACTTAACACAATTGTTTCTGACTTGTTCTCCTTAGTGAAATAATCTGGAGAGCCCTCTGCTGCACTTTCTAGAGATACTTTTTTATAGTCTCATAGTTTTCCCTTGTGGAATTATGTCCTATTTTATTCAATCCGTCCCCTACTTAGAGATATTTTGGTTGTTTCCAGTGTTTTGTTACTATAAATAATGCTGCAATGAACAGCTTTGTGCATACATCATTTTTGTCTTTGTCAGATGTCTTTTGGATAAATTCCCAGAAGTGGGCTTTCGGTGTCGAAGGGGAGATGTCTGTGTAATTTTGCTGGGTTTTGATAAATTCCTTTCCATATGGTTTGTATGTGCCACTTGGCATTCACACCAGCACTATAGGAAAGTTTGTTTCCCCAACATACCCGTGGTTGAACTGAAAGATATACCTGTCTAATGGGATATTTGTCTAAATAGTCTAAATAATAGTCTAAATAAATAGTCTAAATGGGATATTAATGTACTAATTTGTATATCTCTTCTTAAAAGCAAAGTTGAATTTTTTTTCATATGGTTAGTATCTATTTGCATTATTTTCCTGTGAGTGCTTAATTCATATTTCTAACTCCTTTTTCTTTTTATAAAAAGATTATTTGAGAAGGAGAGAAGGAGTGTGTGGGGGGGGTAGGGAGGGCAAAGGGAGAGAGAATTTCAAGCAGACTCTGTACAGAGTATGGAGCCTGTCAGGCGGCTAGATCGCCACGTGAGGTGAAACCACGAGTCAGACACTCAACCGACTGGGCCACCCAGGTGCCCCTCTAACTTATTTTTCTATATGATTATTGATCTTTTTTCCCTCTAATTTTTGAAGCCCTGTACCTACTGGTGATTTTTGTCTCTAGTGTTAAGTTATAAATACCGTTTCCCAGTCTGCTTTGGAATCTTGGCCATACAAATACTTAATGTAATCACATTACATATCCTTTTTTTCCTTTATTGCCTTTGGATTTAAAATCATAGTATGGCAAGTTTTCCTCTTTAAGTTATTGAGGAATTCAGCTGTATTTTCCTCTAGTACTTAATTTCATTATTTGATAGTTAAATATTTGATCCATTCGAGACTTATCCCGGTCTGTAGTCCAGGGAATGGATCTGATTTTATCTTTCATGTGACTACCTGCTTAATCCCGTTAGTGCCTGTTAGAAACTCCATTTTCTCTCTAATAATTTGAGGACACCGTATTTATCATGTGCTAAATATTCAACTGGGTTTATCTTCCACTGCTTTTTTTTAAATAAGTGAAAAACTTCCTCAAAAGTCCCATTTCAAAAAAAAAAAAAAAGTCCCATTTCACAGATTTCCCCCTACTTTCCTCATTGCACAAAACTGGGTCGCCTGCCTTTCATAAACCAATCCTTTGCAAAAGGAATGGCCTTTCTCCTGTTGGTTTTCTCCCAGGCTTTGTGGAGGGAGGATGCTTCTACTAAATCAGAAGTAGTTAGGGTAAGAGAGATGGTAGGATGGAGAGATGGGGATAGACATCAGGGAAATGACAATGTATTAGGTCTTCTTTCTGCATTATAAACTTTTCAAGGTCAGAGTTCTAATGTGTCTTCATGTCTCTAGCCACTAGCCCAGTGCCTAGACATATTACAGGTTTGGAGATCATTATTAAAGAGCACTGAGTTGAGATAGTACTATTAACTGTGGTTTTATAATAAAGCAGCTTTTTAATTTTTTTTGGACAACCTATCTACAGTATGGCTGCAGTAAAGATACTTAAAAGTATATTAATCACTAGGTTCATAAGACCTGGGTAAGCTGGATAAATGATTTAGCATTTGTTTTTTTAAGCCCTATTTTGAAGTTTGAATGCTCTACATAGAGTACCACCCTTTTTTTTTCTGAGAACTTTATATTTTATAAACATTTTTCTTCTCTGGCTTGTGGTAGATGGGAAGCAGTAGATTGCACATTTTCTTAAAGACAGAATCAGTGTCGTCTTTGTCACCTCTATACCACCTAGCTCTGTACCTAAAATATTGCTGACATTCTCTTAATAATTATCGAATGAATGAATGAATGAATGCTATCTCCTTTTTACAGCCAGTCAGGGAAACTTAGAGCTAAATTGCTCCCTTCTGTCACTCAGTTAAAAGAAAGGTCTAAAACTTTTGCACACACAGAAATCCATTGCCTTCTCTAGTGATTATATTCTTTTATATTCCCAGAGCTACAATTTTATAGTCCACAAACATGGAATCATACTATTGAGAAAGCAAGCTTTTGTGGAAAATAATAACTAATGGTTTGAAAAGATAGAGGACTATTTCTTAACAGAGATTGAAAATAGCTATATTGTATAAAAGAATGAGTTTGTTCTTAACACATGACTAATACAGAGAAGGAGCTGAACTTAATTTTAGAATTATTTGCCATATTGGCCTCTGTCTCAGCTTCTCTTCCCATAATGTGGGCATTTAGGATTTTCAACTTCTCAGCCATCCCAGCCAAGTTTGACTTTTATATGAAGCTTAAATATCAGTATCTGATTTCCGAAGATGAGTTTACAGTTTGGGGTAGGTGACTTTAGAGTACACCCTGCTCACCTCAGACCCAGCAAAAGACGAAGAAAATCTGTTAAGTTCTGAAAACCCGTATCTCTTCATAAGCTTCTCCAATAAGAATGTGATTAAAACGTTTCCTAAGGTTAGGGTTTTTCCCGTGGTGGCTTGAATTTCCTCAGCTTAACACATCATCAGTATGATATGTCACGCTTGGCTTTGTCAGCAATTCTTGTACACAGATTAAGAGTAAACACATTTAAAACGACAGACTTAAATGTATCCTAGTACTAAAGGAGCCGCTGGTAAAATGACACAGGTAAAGCATTTCTAATAGAAACATCACTGGCAAGTACTCACCAGATGTGGGTTGGTTGCCTCAGTGTTGGTGGGGCATCTGAGCCCTTGGGTCACACCCCATGTTCTCACCAGCTCCTAGCCTTCCCCTGGTGTGAGGTTGACTCTGGTCCGATCTGTTCATAATTGAGCGCAGAAAATTTTGAATTTGTCTGCAAAAGGAATGCAGCCTCTATTTTAAGAAGACCTTACCCACACCGTACTCACACCAATCAACATCTTGAGTTTTCATATTTAGTGTGCCTAACATTTTTTTCACACGTTTTGACTGTAATGCCAAAACAGATGACATCAAAAAGACTTTCTTTTTTAAGAGGCAGTGAGTAGAACATACATACGGATACATTCCATAGCTTTTTGACATTTTCTAAGTGTGAGATTGATTCCTCCCTCTTTATTTTTTCCTAGGTATTTACTGGTATTCTCTCTCTCTCCTGCCCAGAAAACACACATACTCACTCTCACACTTCCTACTTAACTAATATATTTGAGATATTACTTTGCTGAACAATGAAGTAAATCTGGCTTTCCTAGATGTGTGCTGAGATTTTTTTTTTAATGTTTTTGCCAGATCCTTCAAGCTCACTTTTAGTCCACTTACGGTGTGGCTGTGTGTGTGTGTGTGTGTGTGTAAGCACACATAGGTATTCTTTTGAAGTGGGTCTAGTAGAGGGAATCTATTTATTGTGGTAAGAGTTTCAGTGAGATAATGAGAATATATGTGAAATTAAACTGGAACAGTAATTGCAACAAAAGTGAACTATTAAAGATACAGTTGACTCCAAATTAAAATAGCAAAAGTATCTGGTGTGGGGGTTTATTGAAGAGCAACTTCTTTTCATTACCGGGTGTGCACCTACACGTACGCGCACACACACATTCAATAAAGTGCCCTATTGAAACTTACACTGTCCACTTAGAAATGCATACCGAGTCTGCATTTTCCTTAAACAGGATAATTTAATGGCAGAACTGCCTACCTGTTCTGCATTCTTTTAAAGAATTATGCTAATCATACAAGGGGCGCTGCATTGCATGATTGATAAATTCATCTTACTTCAAGCCTTGCCTCCTTTATGCCTTAGAGAACTTGGCTATAATGGATTAGGTTTAATTCTTACAGTCTTGTGTTGTTTTTCTGGCATTTTAAGTCAAAACGAAAGGAAAAAAGACTCTCCTTTTGGCAATAAATCATAGCCTGCTGGGAAAACCCAACTCTACCTAGATGTGCCAGGTGGCCATCTATGAAGTCGAGTAACTCTTGAGTCTGAAAGAGCCATTTTCTGTCTGAAGCTTACTTAAGGTGTGCAGTGTGCAGAAGACAAGTTGGAGCATGGTTTTTATATCACAAGCACTGGGTCCTAGAAGCAAGCAAGGAGAAATACTGTGCCCTCTAGATTTTAACAGCAGGAAAAAGAAAATCTAAGCGAGAAATTCACGGAGGTTCGTCTACTTGGACTCTTTTCTTAAATATTATGTTTAAGACCTAAATTAAGTTTTCAAAACATAATCTCTCCAAACATGCATAAATAGGATCACGAAGTTCACAGCACATGTCAATACACACAAATACATAAACGCACATGTATTTCTGTACATTCAGTCTCTGCCCATTGGCCCCACTTTTGCCATCGCAACCATCCCTCCCACTTCTTCTCTCTGCAGATTACCCGCAGGGAACAAACTCCTTTAGAACTATTCACCTCCTGTATTCAAAGGTTAATTCTTAGGTGGTTGAATCCTTGGGCTGGTCATTTCTGGCACCATCTCAACCTCTTTACCCTGGTGTGTCATATAAAAGGTGTTTTTGCATGTTTGTGCAGAGATGTGAAAACAGTTGGGACATCCTACCTATGATTATGCTTCCACGTTCTTCAACATGAAATCATATGTCACTATAATAATACACATACCAGTATGTGTGTGTACTTGCACATACGTATCTGGAAGGATTTTTTTTGTCATTGTTTTACAAAAATGAAATTTTATTCTTTCAATACTTATTTGTGGGGGTACCTGAGTGGCACCGGCAATTAAGCATCCAGCTCTTGGTTTCCGCTCACATCCTTATGTCAGGATTGTGAGATCAAGCCCCATGTTGGGCTTTGTGCTCAGCACAGTGGCTGCTTAAGACTGTCTCTCCCTCTGCCCTTGCCCCCAAGCATGCGCTCGCTCGTGCTCTCTCTCTCTCTTTCTCTCTCTCTCAAATCTTTTTTTTTAAGGTTTTTATTTACTAGCGAGAGTGAGAGCAAGGGGGGGCGGTACAATGGGAGAGGGAGAAGCAGACTCCCTGCTGAGCAGCAAGCCTCATGTGGGGCTTGATCCCAGGACCCCCAGACCATGACCTGAGCAGAAAGCAGACACTTAATGGACTGGGCCACCCAGGTGTCCCTAAATAAATAAATAAATCTTTAAAAAAATAATTTGGGGAAGTCTTTTTTTTTTTAAAAGATTTTATTTATTTGACAGAGAGAGCGTAATCACAAGTAGGCAAAGAGGCAGGCAGAGAGAGAGGGGGGATGCAGGCTCCCTGCTGAGCATAGAGCCCGATGTTACGTGCTCATCCTGGGACTCTGAGGTCATGACCTGAGCCTAAGGCAGAGGCTTAACCCCCTGAGCCACCCAGGCGCCCCTGTGGAAGTCTTTTTAAAGCCAGTGAATAGCTCTAGCTCATTACCTTGAGTGACTGGAGCATAACTATACAACTTTTCTCTGGCTGGTGGTATTTCATTTGTGTCCGACATTGTTTTGTTGTGGCACCTCAAGAAAAACATATATATATATATATATTTAAGCTATAATTGACACACAGTATGTTTTTAATGGAATAGATTTTTTAGGCAGGAGAGTACTTGGTTTAAGAAAATGTACTATTTTTAATCTTAGTGAACGTTGCTAGACTGTATCTCAAAAAAAAAGTTTAAAATTCACATTTTAAACTACTACATATTAGAATACCCCTTTCTCTGAATTCTCCCCAGGAATAGATATTTCCACTTATTTTCATTTCTATCAGCCTGGTAGGTATGATATCTCACTGTTTTGTTCATTTAAGATTTCCTGACTTGTAGTAAATTTGAGTATGTTTTCATTCCTATTGGCAGTTTACAGCTATTCTTTTTAAAAATGCCTCTTCGTTTATTTACCCATTTTTAGGTTTTTTATCCCCTTGTTGTTTCTTTGTAAGATCACTTTACCTTTCATTATCGATCTTTGTCCATTCTGCTGATTTTTTTTCTTTTTTACTTTTTTTTTTCTAAAGATTTTATTTATTGATTTGACAGAAAGAGATCACAAGTAGGCAGAGAGGCTGGCAAAGAGAGAGGGGGAAGCAGGCTCCCCGCTGAGCAGAGAGCCCGCCCAGGACCCTGAGCTGAAAGCAGAAGCTTCAACCCACTGAGCCACACAGGCGCCCCTGAATTTTTTTTTCTAAGTCGAACATTTTGTGAGTGATTTGTTACTCATCTCTGCATGCACACATATGTTCTTATACTCCTTGCATGTCAGTTCAAATGGGCAGACATATGCTGAAAAAATCAGTTATTTTACAATTGCCAAGGACTGTGCATGTAGAGATAGGCACATCACAGAAATCTTATTTGTCAGAACTATTAGTTTCAAGAAAGAGCTTTCAGTAATAAAAACTCTTGATGAGATCTAGGGCTAGGAAATTCATTCTAGGTCGTTTCCTTATTTTTAAAAGAGAAAGTCTTTATTTCTGGGGGGCAAATATTGGTGACTTTTCTGCCTTCGTTGAGGGATATTAATAGTATTTTTGTGACAAAACTTTTTTCTGAAGTAAAGTTCTTCTGTGAGGATGAAGCCTCATGTTATACAGTGTCTAAACTTTTCTAGTTACTTCCTGAATCTCATTTTTAGGTGTATGTGTTTCTTTTATCATTTGTGGGTTTTTTTTTAACTTTTCTTTTGAAATAATCGTCGATTTACAGAGTTGCAAAAAATTCCCAAGGAGGTCCCATGTAGACTTCTTGTCAGCTTGCATAATTATACTCTGGTACCAAATGAGGAAAGTGTCATCAGTGTAATACACATTTATTCAGATTTCATCATTTTGTGTGTGTGTGTGTGTGCGGTTCTGTTTGGGTTCTTTTTTCACTCTGTTACATGAAGCACAATCATCTATCTCTCACATTTTAAGTTCCAGATTCATAAATAAAAGTAGAATGGAGATCATTAAAAAAGTAGGGCATTGGAGTCGTTTTCTGACTGATACTGCAGAATGCCATTCTGTGAGAAACTTTAAACAAATTAGGAAACGTTCCTCAAAACAGGTGTAGCTCCATCTAGACCCACAGGAAGGCAGGACATGTATAAAATGCTCTCTAAAGATCCCACAGTTACCCATTCTTGGCCTTTTGCTGAGGAAGAGATTCAGCACTTTTACTCTGGGCCAGTAGGGCCTGTCTCTCCTTGAGGAATAAATAAATAAATAAATAATGAGTGTTTGTGAGAAGGGATGTTCTCCTGACTGCAGTGACACCTGCTGAGATTGCTTGGATTGTAATTTTATAACAGCCTTTTCCTAAATTAATCACATATCCGCAATCAGGCGACTGTAGCTACTCCTCAGAAGTAATGTCTCATGTACAACTGTGAATAAGTAAATTAGTGCCAAGTAGCATCTGACCACATGCTGTGACAAAGAATGTCTTCTTGGGCAGCAGCACCTCCCTTCCCTTTATGAATTGTCTTAGGGGATCTCTAGCACTTTCACAGTCAGACCAAGTGAAAGGAGTACTGCTGATCCTTTGCTGGAAATGCAGCCTTGAAATGTGTTGTTATTAATGGCGTCCATGAACTGCAGGCAGTAGGAGATAAAAGTCTGCCATTACAGCTTGTTGGTCCAGTGCCTTCTTTTTTTTTTTTTTTTTTTAATAAGTAACCATGTTCCAGAAAAGTGAAATGATATTTTTAAAGGCACAAAGATAATTCGTGACAAAGTCTTGACTGAAATTCAGGAATTTTCCAGGCACCTGGGTGGCTCAGTCAGTTAAGCATCTGACTCTTGATTTTGGCTGGGGTCCTGATCTTGGGGTCATGGATTCAAGCCCCATATCGGACTCCACACTCAGCACAGTCTGCTTGTCCCTCTTCCTCTACTCCTCCCCTCACTTGTGTATGTTCTCTCTCTCTCTCTCTCTCTCTCTCAAATAACTAAAATCTTTAAAAAAAAATGAATAAAATAAAATTCAGCAATTTTCTCTGGAAAGATGTTCTTTCCACAATAACATTATAGTACTCGGTTCACTTTTATGGATTAAATAATTTTATAGATCATTTTATGGGTGAATTAAATCAATATCCTAGTATCCTGTGAATAATTTACAAATTTTTCCAAGATCATTTTTCTCATCTCTATTACGGGAATATTCTAATATTCATAGGAGATCCTGTGCCTGGCAGTCATCTCTTGTAATGGACAACTGATCTGGCAAGAGTAAATCTGAGAGTTCTCATGCTCATTCTAGGCCAACATAACATAATTTAAATTTTGGAAAGGTTTTTTGTTTTGTTTTGTTTTGTTGTTTTTTTTCTGCTCCAAGAATCCAGAAAAAGTTTAATTAGGATCTAGTTAGGGTTTTTGCTGGAGATTTGGGTAGTGTTCAGAACCAATATACCATGGACTAACTTGGCCATTCATTAGCACTTACTATTAAAACATATTATAATGGAAAATTTGAAACATACACAAAAGCAGAGTGACTAGTATAATAAATTCCCATGTAGGCAACATTACTCAGCACTGCAAAGGTGATCAATGTTGGTTTTAGAATGAGTTCATATGAATAACCCTATTTCCTTACAGATGGCCCTTCTATTCCATTATGGGGAAGATATTCTGGAGTGTTGTTAAATGGTTCTCTCCACCTGGCTGTCTACTTGAGGTAGCATCTCCCTTTCTCTGGTCTGTCTAGATAGTACTTCATGATGGTATTAGAGTTGAAGGGAAGCACCAGAAATGTGAATCCACAAGACAGACTGTAGAATCATGACTGGAGTACACAGCGGGTGATACTCGAGGGAGCCATATTTTCCAGTGTTTGAAGTATGTACATAGTTTCTGAAGTCACAGGGGCTAAATGGCTAAACCATAGGTGAACTCTGTTAGAAGATATATTAAGACCAAAGCAAAAACAGGAGTTTCTTCAAATTTGGCTGAGTACCATCCACACAAATTCTGTTTTAAGTTAGACAAGTGGTACTCTTCCCAGCTGGATTTTAATAAGCTCTTCCGAAGATGGGGACCGTGCTTGTCTTGCGGGTTGTCTCTGACTAATGTCTGGCAATGAATGTTGACATTTATTGAAAGGATGGTGGATAGATGGATGTGTAGATGGGCAGGGGAGTGAGGAAAGTCATCTTATGAAATAAAAATCAGTAACCTCAACATTTTAGATGTCAGTGTTTCAAAGTCTGGTCCATTTTTAAGCAGATATCGTGAAGAGCAGTATAGCATTGAAATAGTCCATTCTATTGTCTCAGGTCACATTTCTGGAACCTAATTAAAAGTTCAGTGACTGACTCTTTCTCCTTTTTTTTTTTTTGTAAAGCAACAAAAAGATTCTGATTCCAGAAATGCACTGGAGCTTTGGTTTAATGCTGTCCCTCAAGTGCAAACAGTAGTTGTTATGTCAGAAGATCATTTTGACATTGTAATAGTTAAATTTACCTGTTCTGGGCCCATTTTATACACAATGACATTCTGTCAAAGTAATTTTGGTAACATGTAGCCTAATTCCTATTATGGTGAAGATAAAGTAGATCGCAACAACGGTGACGATAAAAGTAGATTGCAACATGTTAGGGAATGTTGTGTTCTCGGTATTATCTGCAACAGAAATTAAACATGGTAGAACAGAACCTGTAGAACTCATGTAACTCATTAGGTAACTGTCAAACATCAGTCCCTGAAATATTGGAAAGGAAATTAGCTATCATTTCTCATTTTGCAGATGGGAATGCATAGAAGGGAAGTCCTGTTGGCAGGACTCAACTCAGTCCTGTTGGCAAAAGAACCCTCACTGCCACCTCAGGAGCACCCTCAACCCACTATCTCTGCCTACATAGCCTGGGCCCCACACTGTCATCTGGATTGGGGCCCTATGTTCCCATACCTTTCTATATTGGTCTTACCTTGTCTGTGTCGAATAGGGTCAATTTTTCTTGCATTCATTATCCTCTGAGGTGTTTTCTGTTTCACTCACTATCTTGGTTATCCTCCTCTGGATATCACACAGAATATTACTATAGGGTTCAAAATTCTTAGATTAGGAACAACAGAATGTGGCATAAAATATTTAGTACAATAAGAGAGTGTTAGTATCCTTCTCTCAAATTAAGGCAGTAGAATTATTGTCTATTAGTATAGTGTTTTACATTTTTAGTCAACTATGTCATCCTCAATATACAACACAAGAATAATTATCTCTACTCTCTTCCTAATTCAGGAAAGCATACAGTACCTTCAGAGTTCTCCTGGATTTCTTCTTAATCCTCATTTTTTTAAAATTTATACTTTTTTTTTTTTTCCCCAAATTTATTTTAATTTTTCAGTGTTACAAGATTGATTGTTCATGCACCACACCCAGTGCTCCATGCAGTACGTGCCCCTCTCGATACCCACCACCAGGCTAACCCCTCCCACCCCCTCCCCTCCAA
>CM052799.1:23847846-23923529 GCA_028533885.1 Nasua narica | reverse complement strand
TAGAACCCTGCCTGACGTTGAGGTCTTTTATCCATTTCGAGTTTATCTTCGTGTATGGTGTAAGAGAATGGTCAAGTTTCATTCTTCTACATATCGCTGTCCAATTTTTCCAGCACCATTTATTGAAGAGACTGACTTATAAATTAAGTAAAATTTATACTTAATTGTCTTTCTACTGTTCTTGAAATCACATGGAGTATTTCAGTAATTTACATACCTCAGGCTAAAAACATAACAAAAACAAAAACATAAAAACAAAAAGTAAAAGGAGTCCCAAAGGTTAGTTTTAGGAAAATCTAGAAAACTCTGTGCCTTCTGTATCTTATTCTGACATTAATTCTCTCCCTGCCACCCGTTTCCTCCCATTCAAGTCTAGGAACCCCTGACATTTGGCACACACTCTTCTGAGGGCACACAATTAAATGGCAATGAAATGTGATGGTGGTCTTCCAATTTCAGTGATTTCCAAGGTTCACTAGTCCGTAATGTCTCCATTTTCTGGTTGCCTCATTCACCGGATATCCATTTAATGTAATGTGTCTCACCTAATTTAATAGAAAAGGAAAAAAAAAAAAAAAAACGCACCCTACAGATGAGGTGATGTCGGAGAGCATCACACACACTATGTTTTACAATTTTATGACATGATCTCTCCATAAGTGTCCTAGATTATGAAGTAAAATGTACTTAATGATACCGTACTTGTCCATCTTCCTACCCAACTAAGTGGTGAGTCATAGGAATGAGTAGTAACTCTTAATCAAAAGTTAACTCTCAGTATGTGGGTTTACTTGACCCACTGTCAAATCCACTGTAAAATTTATTTTTCTTTGGACTAGAAATAATGAAGCACCAAACATTCCCTACCACTAACAGTAGCGTGGTTCCTCTGATGACTCCTTCAGGAAACAATACCTTAACTTGAGTACACTGAAAAAAAGTAAATATTTTAGACTTCTACATTCTCCATTACCCATGAGAGAAATATTTTAATGATCTTGTGCTCCATATAGTTTAAATTTATAGTTTAAATGTTGTTCTCTGCAGTATTACTGCTGGAGATTTTTAATAAGCTTCCATTCTTTGTGAGACGATTTGTTACCTTTACACCAGGGCAAATGCATTTTCCACTGAATCTCTTGAATTATTCCACCCAAACAGGAAGAATTTGCCAAGAAGACAGAAAGAGAGACTGGGAAATTGAGACTTGGTTAGTTTGAAAATGGTACCTGAGCTGGGCTTCCTCCCGTGGGAGTTCCTCATAACCATAAGTTGACAGGGATGGTGTTTTGCAGGTGGTTCTTGGATAGACAAAAGGGAAAGAACATCCTCAGTCCTAATGAACGTGCCATGTCTGTTATGCGTGCAGGCAATCTCTCTGGAATAGTAGTAAAAGAAAATTAAATCAACTCACGACAGCTATCTTGCATATCTCACCTGGGAAGGTATGCATGCAGTAGGACAGGCACTGCTTAACATTAATCAGCCTCCTGAAGTCATTACATTCATGAGGAAATGTAATTCACATGTGATTACTTTTTAATTTACTCTGTAATCACATTCCAAGTGAACGGGCCAAGCTTAAAATGAAATTTAAAAGTCAAATACTGCTTTGTATTAGGAATTCACAATTTTTATATGCACTTAGGTTAATAAAGATTTTACAATAACCATTTGTGGCTGAGCATATGATAATTTTTGGATGAAAGTTAGTGCCATACCTTAGATAAAATGTATTTGATTTCCCTCCAAGTGCTCAGCTGGACCCAGGGAGTCTCAGAACTCTGCTGAATTCCTGCCTCATCTAAACTTTATTTGAAAAAAAAAAATCATCCAAGCATTCCTCAATCCCAGATCTGAGGTTGCAGTGAACTAATATATTTTTAATTTGTACCGTGCCTATGAGGCATATCCATTTGTTTTATCCAGCATCAGAAAGTGTGTACAGAACCTTATAGTAA
The DNA here is from genome assembly GCA_028533885.1 of Nasua narica. Taxonomy (NCBI): domain Eukaryota; kingdom Metazoa; phylum Chordata; class Mammalia; order Carnivora; family Procyonidae; genus Nasua; species Nasua narica. The sequence goes on along the minus strand of CM052799.1, from coordinate 23,921,568 downwards.
CTGACTTGAGCTCATCAATGGGGAATGCCAGTGCCTGCAGTAAGAATCTTCTTCCAACAATGTGGCCTTTCAAATTTACAAAGTTACAAAACTGCTATGTTAGCTTTATAAGAGCATTTTGCCTTGAAACTAAAGGTGCAAAAGCCTAGGACCAGTTAGTTGTGGGTAGTAGAGGATAGCTGTGTATTTTGTTTAATCAGCCAGAACTAAGGTCAGTGGAAAGAAATGTACAAAGGATTTACAGATTTCTAGTAAATACAAGGAAAATTTTTATTGTTCGGCCCCACCTGGCCTTGGACTAAACAACCTCAGAAGTATTAAGATCTCTTTCCCAGAAAATATACAAAAGCTGGGCTCCATTTTCCAGGATTGCTATTTAGTGTTGCCAGACATTAGTTATTAACTCCCAGGTTTTAAGATATTTGTGATGTCTCTATGCTAACTTTACGATTACTCACTTTAGCTCAAGTTGCTTTAACTAATGTAGTACTTTGGCATTGTTCTAAGCCAGCACTATTTAATAATACAGTGAGAGGCAAATGGGAAATTTTCTGGTAGTCACATTAAAGAAGGGAAGAATAAACAGATGAAATTCATCATAATATATTTAACCCTTTATATCCTGGCTGTTATTATTTCAAGATATAATCAGTATCAAAACCTTTTAAGATGAGATTGCTTACATCCTTTTTTTTTCATTCTACTCTTTGAAATCCTGCATTTTATATACATGACACATCTCACTTGGACTGGGCACAGTTTGCGTGCTCAAGAGCCTTACATGGCTATTGGCTACTGTATTGGGCAGAGTCGTGTTAAGGTATGACATTCATGGAATCATGACTTTGATATACTGGTTATATTTTCTTTTTTTATAATAATATTTGTTTACTTTAGAGAGAGAGAGAGAGAGAGGACCAGTAGGGGGAGGGGCAGAAGGTGAGACTCTCCGGCAGATCTGTGCTGAATGTGGAGCCCAGCACGGGACTCCATCTCTGGTTCCATGAGATCAGGACTTGAGGTGAAACCAAGAGTTGGATGCTTGACCAACTGAGCTATGCAGGCACCCCCCTGGTTATATTTTCTTAAATTCACACTAAATAAATGCATTGCTTTTCAAATTAAAAAAAAAAAATAGTTAATTTTAGTGAGTGGAATATGGACCATACTCTGAGAAATCCTGACACAATAGTTTATTTGCCTGGTGGTAATATACATGACAGATGTCCCTCATATGCATTGGGTTGTGTATGGGTATTTGTATTTCTCTGTGGTCCCCAGCATACGAACCAAAAGCCACATTTTTTTTTCTCACATGAAAGCACGGTAGACTTGAAGGGAATGAGACTGATATAATCCTGCCGTATGTATTTTTATATGCTGTAATTATATGTACATGCCATGCACAATACATCTGTGTACACACTCGGTACACCGTGCTACAACTATTAATAGGATTAAAATCATTGGGGTGCCTGGGTGGCTCAGTGGGTTAAAGCCTCTGCCTTTGGCTCAGGTCATGATCTCAGGGTCCTGGGATTGAGCCCCGCATCGGGCTCTCCGTTCAGTGGGGAGCCTTCTTCTCCCTCTCTCTCTCTGCCTACTTGTGATCTCTCTCTCTGTCAAATAAATAAATAAACACTTAAAAAAAAAATCCTTATAATCCCTCTTAGAGTTGAGGCTAGCCCGGTTGCAACACTTAGCCTGAGAAATGAGACTCTCCCGGAGGTCACGTGTCCTAGGCTGTTGTGTCTTTCATTTGTACTTAGGGTAGTGTGATGTCCAACCCATTGTGATAGACAAAATTATGGTACCCCACGGATGTGCACATCCTAGTCCCCAGAATTTGTGAAGGGTACCTTATGTGCCAAAGGGGACTTTGCAGGGGTGATTTAAGTTACAGATCTTGAGATGGGAAGATGATCCCAGATTTCTCAGGTAGGCCTGATGTAATCCCAAGAGTCCTTGGGATTGTGAATAAGGGAAGTGAGAGAGTCAGAGTTGAGTAGGGGAGATGTGGCCATGGAAATGAGAGTGATATGACCTCAGAGGGCTCAGTGTGCTGTTGCTGGCTTTGAGGATGGGATCATAAGCCAAGGAATGCAGGTGGCCCTTAGAAGCTGGACAACTCAAGAATATGCAGTCTCCCCTAGTGCCTCCAGAAAAAACACGTTGATATCTTGATCTTAGCCCAGTGAGACCCATTTCAGACTTCTGACCTCTAAACTTATAAGTTAGTTGTTGTAAACCATTGAATTTGTGGCAATTTGTTACAGCAGCTGCAGGAAACCAATACGTGCACCCTGAGCAATCAGGTGGTTAAAAATTCCTCGCTTTCCACTTCCTTGATAGGAAGAGGAGCCTGTTCTTTGGTACCAAGTTGAGCAGCTGTTTCCTAGGGAGACCTCCCCAAGTGACCCTGGCCAAAATGAGGGCTCTCTCCTTCCCTTCTCCATCCCTGCTGTTCTGGGTGCAGGCCTCCAACATCACATCTATTTTACTCTGATGCAGTGTGTCTCTCCGCTAAACAGTTTCCTGGGTTAGGACATCACATCCCCACAGCCAACCCTTTTTCAGCCCCCAGAAGTTTTTGAAAGTATTGAGTGTCTGCCTCAAGATCTCAATCTTACACTTTCGTGAGGTGGCTTATCAAGTACACGGTCATAGATACATATGCTCCTTTCCCCCCCACCTTGTCCCCTATCAGTGTGGTCGAAGGCTGTCCACGTACTTTGGGAAACTGTCTGAGGCCCTCTTGGGAATTGACATTTGAGAGTTCTTTAGTCATTTACATAGGGTTCATGGTTTTCTTTCAGAAATTTGTTGTCACTTTGCAGAATACGACTAGGAAGTTGACGTGGAGTTTCATTGTCAACTCCTCTGTCAAGCTGAATACACATGCGCTCTGAGGCCTTGGTAGAATGATCTCGGGGTCCAAGATCCCCTGAGACGTAAAGGTGCCAAGACCAGCTTTGTTTTACCCTCTGTGGCCTGAGGCAGGTCTGTGCTTTTGAGCGGTCATCTCTTTGCTGGTCAGTGATTATACTCATGCCTGACTCGAGGTTTGGAAAGGATTATGATAATTCTTGTCAAGTCTCTAAGTGTATTCAAAGCATTCATACTTTTGAACCATATTAATTATGCTCCTCATGGTGAAGGATTTTAAACTTTGAGAAATCTTCATTTTCTTGTTGAATGTGGTTTGCTATTTATGATGCTACCTTTTAAGCAAAATGTCGTTTGCTTAGTTTGAGGTCATCCTACCCCAGTGTCATTAGAATAAACAATTTAAAAATACCTATGTAGTATTCTGTCACTGGTCTTGGAAATGATGGAGCCATCATTCCAGTTATTTGAAATAGCTTGTTGTTGATTGTGTTTAGGAGAAGTCAAGACAAGCCATAACCATATATCTTGTAGTTTTTATTAGTTTTGATTTCACGAATGGTGGTGGAATCAGGGGAGAGGGTTGGAAGATAGGACTCAGAAGGAGAGCATGGAAATTGAAATAAATATGCCCATGCTGAGGTAAGGCGCACACAGAATAAAGACAGCCCAGGGTACTACTCCCTGTGGCTGATTGAACTTGGAAATCTCATTCCCTTTGCTGACGTACATGGCCCTAGTTATCAACTCAACAGAAGCATCCTCTAAACTGATCAGAGCTGGCCAATAAATGGAAACCTATTGTTGTTAGATTGTTTGTATGTTCATTTGAATAAGAAAGAATAAGAGGCAGAAGCAGAGAGGATATGGAGGCCAGGGTAATACATTATTCAAAAATGTTCTGTTGTTTTATTTTAGAGCGTTCCTGTGTGTAAAGGTGGGTGGCCATGGCATTTTCTCTTCCATCTGCTCCTCCTTTTCAGGCTCCTCTTTAGCTTTAAAGCATTCTTTGTCCCCTCCGTAGAAAGCTCTCCTCAACTGAGTACAATTAATACGAAGTCAACCAACCCAATTTGATAAGAAATTAAATCTAGGATTTTGATATTGGAAAGAAAATTGTTCCTTTAAGCCTCCATAAACAACGGTTAGCCCCACCCCTGAATGTATTGTTAGGTCAGTAGGCTATTTCTAGAGATCCAAAGCCAAGAATTCAAGATGGTTCCCATGAGGGCTGGCCAAAGATCTGGAAAACTACTCTGGGTTGATTGGCCAGTTGGTTGGTCTATCTGTCTGTCTTTCTGTCTCCCTCCCTCATGATTTCTTGTTTCTCTTTCCACAAGTAGACAGGTTGTGTCGGCCTTTTTCTGTATGAAGGAGAGAACACAGAAAGTTGCTTACCCAGTTGGTTCTGCTCATAGCCTGACTTAATCTCCCTCTTTTCCACTTCTGGATGTCCTAAAGAGGCCATGGGCCCACCCAGCCTCTGTGTTGATGATGTATGGGTCAGGTTTCCACCCCGGTCACTTATCTACCCACTGAGCACAGATAGAATCACAGAATGCAAACTCCATACCCGTCTGAGAGGTAGGTAGTCATGGTCTCTGCCTTCATGAAGCACCTGTCACATTCCCATGTCTCCAGCTCCAGCCCCTCTGCAGAATCCCAAACTCACATCTGCATTTTGTCTCCTTGCTTTGGGGCTTTTGGGGGGACTCTGTTTACTAAGCATCTGTCCTTCAGGCTCACTCCGTGTTTGCCTATTTGTCTTTTACCTTTATCCGTGGCAGGTTTTTTAGTTGGCTTGTTACTCTCTGTTTTAAATTACTCTGAACTTTTGTGGGTTTTTTTTAATGTTAATTAAATGTGTTGGTCTTTTCGTTTAGGTCTCCTTTACTATAGAATGTTTAAAAATTATTTTTCTAGTGCTTTTATTATGTTAGTGTTTTAAATAAAAGATTTGTAACATTTTAATCTTTGGTATGCCTTATGTTTATTTGGAAGGTACATTGTGAGATGCTTATCAAATTTACTCTTTCTGGTGGTATCACAGTACCAAATGCTGATTTGTTGATGAACCCATTTCCCCCCGCAGATTTAAAACACCATCTTTATCATGTACGACTTTTCTTAGTGTTTGAGTTTAACCTTTATGACTTTGTTTTTGTAAACAGGCCATAAAAATTACACTTACGTTCATATAGTAGGTTCATTTCAGGTCAGTAGATTTGAAATACTTTCCCTTCCCTTTCTAGTGGAGAAACTACTACTGTAACTATCAGACTGCTGCTTTTAGTTATGTGTGCATCATCTCTGACCTCTTTCCACCTTGGCTCTTATAGTTTTTGTTGTGTTTTTTGTTTTTTTTTTTCTTTCAAGCTTAATCCCACTTTCTGGCCATTAGCCACTTTAATGTGTCACTTCTGAGCAACTATCGCTCCCATCTCAGCAAAGCAGATCTGACTGTTCTAAAGGAAACAAAAATAGCAGAGCAAGAAGAGAATGTGGGACATTATTTTAGTCCTGTGATGTCATCAGTCAATCAGAATCTGAATTTCCAAGTGTTGTTTGTAGCTCTGTTTGGATCGTGGCGCTTTGACTGGTTGGCTTCTGAATGATGTTCGAGAATCATTAATTCTTCTCAAAATAGTTTGTTCCCTGGTGAAAAGCAGCTGACTTAACCGTATTTGAAAACTGAGTGGGAGCTATCATTAACTGACCTCAGTATGGGTCATTCTTAAATATTCTGAAAGGAAGACCATATATCCTTTGGCCTTTTTTCCTCCTTGATATTGGGAAAGGGGGCAACTCATTGGCTTCCACCTCTAATGAGCAGTTTTACTGAACAAGTGCTGGCTTATCAAAAACTTAACCCACCAACTCCCGAGAACACAAAAGTTTCCAGAATTTAATTTTCCTCAGAGCAACTTTTTCATTCCTTAGCCAAATAATCATTCTTTTGAAATGGAAAATCATAGGGAAATGTCAGAAAACTGGAAAACCATTCATGTTATTTCTAAAACAGTCAGTTAAACTCGATCGCAACCAAAATCTAGTCCACTCAGTAATGACTGCATAAAGAGGTAAAATGTGGAGGCTGGTATTTGTAGGCCCCTTGCAGTAAAACATCAAATGGCAGGGATCCAGAAAGGTCATTCTTGTGTAGTCATTTGTAACCTTCTTGCAAGAAGGAAGGGAAGAGGCAAGGACAGAGTTGTAACATTCAGCAAAATTGTATGAAACTGAAGACGGGAATGATTGATTGTGGGAAGGTTTTAGTATATGATACTCAAATTAAAACATGAAGTGAGAGACCTTAAGCAAAATTATATTGCAGCATACAATTCATTCACTCCGATGGAATTTTTGAAGTAAGATTGCGTAATAAAAAGAACCTCCCCAAACAAACAAACAAAAAAAGCCCTTGAGATTTAGCTGGGGAATACAAGCTTTTCTTTGTTTTTTCTCCACCCTCAGCTTTGAAAATTGAACACCTGTCAATTTTTTCTTTTTCCTTTCATTTCTTTGACTTGTCAGAGAAAAAAAGGCCCAAAGTGATCGATCACCAACTCTACTTTTTAACAGACAGAAGGCTGTAATTGAGAGTAATTCCTCTGCAATTTTGTAGACAGGGGCTGTTTCAGACTGGCTTTCAAAAGCCAGGTTAGAAGAGATATGCTGGTATTCTGTAAGTAAATCAACTTCATTCACTGGGCACAGATCATTTCTGATTTTTCCCGAAACGCAGAAAGCTACACTGCTCACATTAGTGTCCTTCTTTTGGATGAATAGGAATGTATTCTATTTTTACCATCTACTGGGTTGCCCCGAAGCTAGAAAGAAATTGCTTTGTGAGAGGTAGCCTGTAAAAGTCTCATTTTGAAATTGTTCATTCTTAAGAACGGTTTGTTCTTAAGAGTGGTTTATTATGCTTTTTTTTTTTTTGAGAAGTTTGCATCTCTGTTCAAGATTTAAGGTGAAAAATGTGTGTTTGTCTTTAGCAGAATTAGAGGCAGCATTTTTCATCTTCGTAGGGTACACACTGTGGTATAATTTAGAAATGTTTTGTAGTTGCTGAATTGGCTTCTTTATAAAAAATTGATTTCTGTCAAACCTTAAAGAATAATGAAGGCATCCCTTAACTCACCATATGAAACTTCACGAAACCTAAGTCTATGTCCAAAGTTTTCACTGCTCATTAGAGTTTTATGTTTGAAAGGAGGTCCATAAAAGAGAATCGTTTAGAAGAAAACGTACACACTTTGAATCCGATTTGAACTCCTTGTCATATCTAACTTTACAAAATACAGTCTTTCAATTAAAAAAATACCCCCCAAGGGGCTCCTGGGTGGCTCAGTCAGTTAAGTGACTGACTCTTGTTTTTGGCTCAGATCATGATCTCAAGGTCGTGAGATTGAGCCCCGTGTCGGTTGGGCTCTATGCTGGGCATGGAGGCTGCTTAAAATTCTCTCCCTCTTTCTCCGTCTACCATCTATTCTCTAAAGAAACAAAAAATAAAAAACAAACCAAAAAAATACGATAGAAGCCCATCAGCATGTGTAGTATAATGTGTACATTTTTTAGCAATTAAAAAAAATAAAGTAAAGTAGAAGGAGAGAGAGGTAGGAAACAAGGTGGGGATATCTAAACTTGAAGGGACTGAATCTTGTTTCCCTTTAAGGTAATAGTGATTAAAAAAAAAACAAAAAGCAAAAGACCCCTAGCTTCATAGATGCCTGTTACATCTGGACATCCAATGGGCAGTAGTGTGTTGAAATTAAAAAAAAATGGTTCTGACCAAAGGTGCAGATGGGCCTGGTCACGTCATCAGTCACAGAGAATTCAGCAACGTTCCATATAATATAAATACATCATTTTAGAAATACATGAAACTTTTCACGGTTCACTCTGAATCACCTCTCTTTTTATTATCATATAGTAATCATTCATCTAGGAGCCGTAATATATAAAAATCCCCAAATAAATAAGTAGAACCGTGATTTAAAAAGATCGATTTGAAACACAGCGTGAAGGTGTGATTACCAGCTATGATCAGCCAGTCTGAATTATATCATACTTAGAGGAGAGACATGCAAATGAATGAATTAATTTAGGAACACAAATCTCTTACTAAATCAGCATTTTGGACTGTCAGATCCTGGACCGGAGTGCATTATTCTTAATAGGCTGTGATTTGTATTAAAATAGGACGATAAATCTGTTGATTGAAATTTATTTGCTGCTTGTTGTTGGGTCTTTCTGGCTTCGTGCAGGAGCAGGGCGAATATATTAGGCAGGGCTGGTGATGCAGGCAGATGCCTGCCATTTTTGTGTGCTCACACATACTACATAGATGGAGGACTGATGAGCATGGACGTGGGATCACATTCCGCATTCACTATTTCCCTTTGCAGTGATTGACAGAAACCCCGGAAGGCTTCTGAGGTCACCAGCAATGGGGTGATCTAAAAGTCTTCTCTCCCTGCCCTCATTTGAAAAATGCTTATAGACTTTAATCTTCGGAGTGAAAGCTCTCACCTAAACCTCAGCCTCACCCACTGGAGTTCCAAATGGTCTGTGGTAAATTCATCCATCTCACTTCTATTTCCCGAAAGCAACTTCACTGATAGGCTTAGGATGTGTGGATTCCAATTTGACATTATACAGGCTGAATCCAGCAGGAGGCTTTCTGTTTCGCGGCCATCATGGTGACTGTGTTGGAAGAAGACCGAAAAAAAAAAAAAACCCAAAAAACATGGTCTACACTGTCTGACCCCCATCAGCTCCCTCGGAAAAACAAAAGAACCCTCTGAAGACAGAAAGGCTGCTTTGACCTTGTCTTGGTTGGCATGTTTTCAGCAAGCTCCAATCATAATCTTTCATTCTCTTCATAAAATATGTCTGAATTCCGCATAAATGTAAACTGGTGAAATACAAAATGATCCCACAGCTTTAATAAGAAATACACATTGGAAGAAGTGAAAAAGCTCTCATAGGAATTTAAATATCTCATGCCTCCTAATTTGAGGCAATGTGCAATGTACAAAGGAAATAAGGAGATGGTCATTAAAAGGATCCCACGGGCCATCTATAATCAGGGGGGACATTTTCTACCCTTTCTGCAGCTCTTCTAGTTTTCCTTCCCCACCCTTAGCATTAACCCTCTGTCTTCTTACACCTTCTGTCTTTGCTGCCAGAGATCATGAGGCCCCCCTATAATAGCAGAGTTAGTGAGTATAAGTCATTTAGGAGATGCAGAACATTTTTTACATGGCCTAGCTCCCTTATGATCATTTTAAACACTCTTGGTCTGACTTGCATATACACTGGTGATGCCACCAACCTTCCATTATCATGTTGCTCTGGGCTCAATGTCAAATCTTCTTGTCGTCTCGAATTTCACCAATGCTGAACATATTTTAAAAACAGTTATCTAACTCATAGAAATTCAGTCAGTGAAGCTTTGATAGAGCCCCAATGGCAGTTCAATGAAGAAAGGATAGTCTTGTCAACAAATGATACTAGAACAATTGTACATCCATATCCAGAAAAATATGAAGCCAGACATGGGCCTTGCACCTGTAATTAAAATAATTCAAAATGGATGATAAACATAAATATAACATGCAAAATCATAAAATTTCTAAAAGGAACCAAGAGAAAGATCTATGTTTTTAGATTTGGTGGTAAATGTGTGGAAACAACAATGATAGCATAATCCATGTAAGAAAATTTGGTAAAGTGGACTTTATTAAAATTAGAAACTTCTTTGTAAAAGATACCATTTAGAGAATGAAGAGACGAGCTACAGACTGGGATAATGGAAAACACAAATCGGATCAAGAACTTGAATCCATAATACAGAAAGAATCCTTATAACTCAACAGTAAGAAAACAAACAAGTTAATTAAAAAATGAGTAAAAGATCTGAATAGATACCTCACTAAAGATACAGAAGTAGAAAAATGTGCACATGAAAAGATATTCAACATCGTATGCCAACAGAATTGCAAATTAAAGCAATGATGAGATCCCACCACAAACCAATTAGAATGACTAAAATTTAAAGAACGGGCAATACCATTACCACAGAGGATGTGGAGTAATAGGAACTCTCGCTTACTGCTTATGAAAATATAAAATGTTATAGCCACTTTGGAAGACAGTTTTGCACTTTATTACAAAGCTCAAAGCGTTTTACTGTATAACTCAGCAATCGTGCTTTTACACATTTACCCAACTGATTTGAAAAGTTACACCCCCACAAAGCTGCACAGCAATGTTAACAGCTGTGTTTATAATTGGCAAAAACTGGAAACTAACACGATGCCCTTCAGTAAGTGAATGAATAAACACATTGTGGCACATCTGTAGAATGGAACACTTTTCAGCAACACCAAGGAAAGAGCTATTAAAAAAAAATGTGGATCTATGTTAAATACCTATTGCTAAGGAAAGAAGCCAGTCTGAAAAGGTTGCATAGTGTATGAATCTATTTACAAGAAATTCTGCTACAGACAAAACCATGGAGATGGTATATAGATCCATGGTTACCAGAGGTTTGAGGGTGAGGTTCAATAGGTAAAACAGTTCGGTTTTTTTGGGGGGTGGAAGGTGGGAGGGAAGTCAAACTATTCTTTATGATACAGTAATGGTGTTTATATAACACTTTGCATTTACCAAAACCCATAGTATTTTACATCTCAAGAAGTGAATCTGAATGTATCTAAATAAAAAAAAAAAATCATTTAGGAGGTCTGGGGGATACCAGTATGGAATATAGAGTGTCCCAAAAGAATCTAACTATATATTACACATGTATGGAACAGTCTTACTAAAGGGAAAGGAGAGAAGATGTATTTACTAACTTTGGAAATGAATGGAGTTTGTAAGACTAAAGGCAAAATGATCTGTACATGAGTCCTATACCCCAGTTGATAAAATTATTTTTCACAGGTTTAGGGGTTAACAATTCTGAAATCTTTATCTATGTATATTGTAATTGAGCAATTAGGTAAATGGATCCTGGATAATGGGAGCCAGGTTTCTCCCTGTTGGAATAGGAGGCCACAGATAAGCCAGGAGGAGAGGCTAGAATGATCCATTTGATGATTAACTGGAATTGGGAACATCCAACTCTGTTTAGCATAATGTAGGTCCTGGTGATTACACATCGAGGTATTTACAGAAACACGTATACGCATGGGTTACAGGACATCCATTGCTCCCTTGCTCTGTCAGCTGAGAGGTCCTAGAAGCAATGGCATTCTGGGAAATACAAGTACACCTAACACCCAGATGTTGATTTCTAATACCGTTTTCCAGTTAAAGGAACCAGAGTTCCTTGGGGGAAAAAATGGCTCATTTTAGGATGGTGGCAAGAAATACACAACCTAGTATGGAGTACGACGTAGTGCCAGGAGGTAAGAAAGTGCTCACTAAGCCTAACAAAACAAAATAAACCCACAATACTGGGGATGGGTCAGAGGGACAGAGGAAGAGATGGAAAGAGCTCCGGATAGCCAAAGATGGATCACTCTAAGCAAAAGGTAGAGTAGTATCGGATTATATCCTAAGGCCTAAAATAATATTCTTTGAGTAGATACGGCTACAAATAAGTGGTTGATAAAATGAATCAGTGCGAGACAAGGACAAATCTGTGCCGAAGAATTCCAGATAATTTATGGAGATGATCCACCCTCAAGGAAATGAAGCATTACTCCCCACTCCAACCCAACAACACATTCTCTTTGATAGGGAATTTGCATCTCTCTGTGTACCCCCAGCGTAGTCCTGTCTTCTTTTTTGTTTGTTTTGTTGTTGTTGTTGACACAGCGGCAGATAGAGGAAGGTTGCTACATGAGTGTGTACACGTGTAGGGTTGCTAAGACCTAGTCCTGAGGGGAGTGACAGCAATTAGGGAACATTGGAGAGCTATGTGTCAAGGATAGAAAACGACTCAAGTTTCATTTGAAGTGAGATATAGAATAAATTAATAAATACCAATGAAAATATGAAGTGTGTAAGAGTGTCCTAATGAGATAATGTGATCATTTTTGTAGGCTCTGAGGAGCTATGGGAATAGAAGTTAAAATCAGTAAATGCCGAAGAAAAGCTTTGGACCATTTTAACTTGTCAGTGTGAGACCAAATCGCAACTGTACCAAGTTTTTCTTTTCGTTATCACAAAGAGGCTTTGTACTGACGAGTAGGTCTTTACCAGTATCCTAAACTCTGCTCCTCTTTTCTCACGTTATAGTGGGGCTTGGATCCCTGCATTTTAGCCATATTTCCCTGAGAGCTTCCCCTGCCATTCTGAATCTAGGTGTCCCCATCTTTAAAATGTAGGTCGTCTGTAGTCTCATTGTAGAAATTAATCATAACATTCAGAGTTCTTTATTTTGTCATTTTGCATAGATGCTTGGTAAGAAGCCCCATCAGTGTGGTGGTTTAATTCATGGAAGTTTAAAGGAACTGTAATTTTTCTTCCTAAATCATGTTTTAAAAACAGAAGTTGGGGGAGGTCAGTGGGGGATGAGGTAATTGGGTGAAGGGCATGAAGGAGGGCACTTGATGTAATGAGCATTAGGTGTTCTCAGCACGGATGAATCACTAAATTCTACCCCTGAAACTTATAATCCACTGCGTGTTAACTAAATTGAATTTAAATTAAAAAAATTAAAAATAAATAGGAAATTAAATTTCAAGATAACCAAACTGAAGATGTTTAGTTTGGTTAAAATATGTAGAGTAATTTAAATTTTATAAATGGCATATGAAGCAATATCAGAACACTTGATTCTCTATATTTAATCTTACAATCTAGTAATTTAAAGAGAAATTGTGAAAATTATGCTTGGTCCAGCTGGCTGCAGATTTGAACTCTAAAATTTTTATTTGGCCTTTTATTTTGGTTCTGAGAAAATAAATTCTCGTTAATTTTTCTGAAGGTGCATCAGCACCAAGTCAGAAATGACCTTTCTTCTTCTTTTTTTTTTTTTTACGACATATGCCCTATTTTTCGAATTAAAATTAGAATTTTAAAAGTAAAATGTACAACATCCTGAGTGCCTAAGACAAAAAAAAAAAAAAAGTTAAAAATCATAAAGAAGCTGTTAGACACAGTACTTCAGGATATTTCTTGCCGAAAAGAAAAACAGTCTTTGGCAGATTCGGTTTCTGCTTGATTTTTGTCTCCGTGAAAATTCCTTCAGCTTTCTTTTTATTTCTTTCAAGGACTGGGATTGGGATGAGGGTGAAATGTGGAACAGCAGGTGGTCCTTAACTCTGGCAAACCCAGACTGTCCTGTCATGTTTTAATGATTGTGCTGCAGGTGTGAAAAGTTTTTTCCTTTCTCCTTTTTATAACTCTGCATAAGCACAAGTTGGGTTATTTTTATTGCAACAGCATGGTAGATTTTTCTACTTTTTGTTTAAAACTTGATTCACTCTCTCCCCTCCCCTCTAATCTTGCTAGTTAAAAATCACTTGAATCTTGTGAATTTTTTTTATTGAAGGGCTGGGGTGCTTTTGGCAAGTCCTTGTAGATTCTGTTGGCTGCCTCAGTGGCGTCACCCATCATCATATGTGGAGACAGCTTTTCCCCCAATCCTTGGTTCACTGTTAAGAGATTTCCATTGGCCACATGTATGTGGTAGAGGGCTCACAGAAGGCTGCACTAAAGGTCAAGGCCTGTTCCTCAGAAAATCTAGAATTGTGGCTCAGATTTCTTCAATCTACATGGTCTCATAGATCAGGAAAGAGATTTACTGGAGAATTATTAGGAGCTATTTCCTTTCATGTAGCAAGGAAAACCAAGGAAACCAGGGTATAATGACTAAGATGTCAGGAAGCCATGAAAGGTGGCTAGGGGTTTCTTTAGTGTATAGACCCTGGTCACAAGCTTGGCCCACAGGCTTGCCTATTTTCCTGCCATTGAGTTTCTAAAAATTTAAAATAAAACAAAAAAAAAACCTGTTGCCTGTTTCTTGTAACCCAAAAAAACCCATATTATCTGATAGCTGAGGTTCCGCAGCTATATATTTTAATTTCTATAGAGCCTTCTATCTTGGCAGAAAAGCCCCGGTCTTTTAAAAAAAAAATAATAGCACGCCCTCCAAAAATCTCACATTGATTTACTTTGGCATATTCTGACAAAGACAAGGTCACAGAACCAGTTGAATTTCCATTTTAATGGTTTAATTTCATTATACTAAGCAGACAGTTGGAAAGAGAAGGAAAACATTAACAATACTGTGATGTCACACAGGACAAATATTTCAGCATGGTTCAGTTTTACAGAAATCTGCATAGTGTGAAAAGATGACACCTGTGTTGTAGAGGGGACAGTGCTCCGGGCTTTCACGTGCCTGCCTAGCCATTTCTTGACCTTTCGAACCCTGGGAAGGTCCTATGAATTTCCTGTGCTTGATGGTCCTCTTTCGCACGAAAAAGAATATTGGCACCTACCATAGAACTGTGATGATTTACTGAGTTCGAAAACCTTCTAATAGAATGTCACCGCACAGCAGGTGGCAATAAAATGCTAGTTCTTTTTTCTTTGTTTTCCTGCTCTAGAAGAGCTAATTCTGAGGAACTTTTCTTCCTTTCTGCCTGCTATGTGTTATACATCCTATGTGTTTAGAGTTTCAGAGTATAATTAGCTTACAGGTGTTCCCGTGTTTCCTGAAGTGTGTTTTATGGGACTCTAGACAGGTGACAAGGGGGGGGGGGTGTTTATAAAGAGAACATAGGAAAAGCAAGCAAGCCCAAACCATTTGGGAGAAGGCTAGGGGCAAAATCATATTTCTTCACAGCAGAACTTCTCAGAAGATTTAATATGTTGCTGCCATGGTAAATATCCAGGAAGAGAATTTAGAATTTGAAATGTTCCTGCTTTGTTTGATCTGTGAAAAGCTTTCTTCAAGGTACATCATGTGGAAGCAGATTTCTGAGGAATAGATTTTTTTTTTTTTTTGAGGGATGGAGTGGGTGGGAAGACTTAAAGAGCAAATAAATTGTTATTTAAAACTTAGGGTCGATGAAGTAAATCTGCTTTGATCTATCTGTGCTTCCTTACACTAGCGATGGTTTTCCCTTGATAACCCATTTGGGAAGTTAACAGTTCCTAAATGAAAAAAAGATGGGCTTTCCTGCAGGTCGTATACACTGAAGAATCAGGTGGGAATCAGGAATTCCATCTGTGTCTCAGGCACTAATGAGCCGTGTGTCCTTCCTCAGTTCTCATTTTTTCCTTTTTTTCCCCCCCAAATATATTTATTTTATTTTTTCAGTGTTAAAAGATTGATTGTTCATGCACCACACCCAGTGATCCTTGCAATACGTGCCCTTCTCAATACCCACCACCAGGTTCACCCAACCCCCCACCCCCTCCCCTCCAAACCCCTCAGTTTGTTGCTCAGAGTCCACAGACTCTCATGGTTCATCGTCCCCTCCAATTCCCCCCCATTCACCTTTCCCTTCCTTCTCACAATGCCCTCCATGATTTTCTTTATGCTCCACACGTGAGACCATGAGATAATTGACTCTCTCCGCTTGACTTATTTCACTCCGCATAATCTCTTTAAGTCCTGTCCATGTTGATACAAAAGTTGGATATTCATCCTTTCTGATGGAGGCATAATATTCCATTGTATAGATGTACCACATCTTCCTTATCCACTCATCTGTTGAAGGGCATTTTGGTTCTTTCCACAGTTTGGCAATTGTGGCCATTGCGGCTATGAACATTGGGATACATGTGGCCCTTCTTTGTACTGTATCTGCTTCTTTGGGGGTAAAGAGCCACCCTATGATCATATTTTTCCTCAGTGGAAATCTCATCTTACGTTGTTCCATAAAATAGGGCATTGAGGGCACCGCATGTCAAATGTAACTCTGGTGCCACAAGGCTACATGTTGGAATGAAAGCAATTGTAAGCATCCCTTTCCATGGCCAGAACTGATTGGATCACACTAGGAACTTGCCATTGTTGTGTTATTCTTGTGTAGTGCACCAGCCCCTAAAAATGCTTTGGGGGTTTAATTTCTCGTATTCTCTCAGATTCACTGCTCTGACCCACTCTTTATACCCAAATGTGATTGTGATCAAGTAAAGGAAAAGACTGTTTTTGTGGGAATCCTTTTTAGGTGGTGGTGGGGGAAGGGGAGTGGGGGAAGAACTTGACAGGGAGAGAACTCTTCATCTGACCCTGAGAGAGAGATGAGCTTGGCATGGCTCTCGGTTTGGCTTCATTCTATCTCAGCTGACGTCATTGAATGCCCAGAGAGGAAGACCTTAGGAAGTGTTACAAAAATCCCTAATTGCGAAATGCAAAACAACGGCGCTAAGGCTGGTACTCTCAACAAACTCACACCATGGCGTGTCCCAAGATGGGATTTGTCTATTTTGTGGCCCCGGTAATTGACCAACTGCTCTGTGAAGGGAATGCATTTAGAAGCATAACTTGTACTTCAGGGTGGTTTGTTACTGTTGTTAATTATAGCGTTAGAGACAAATTGATTCTAAGAGATCCCTCTGCGTTACCAGTTTCCGTATTAATGCATTCAGTTTTGCCTCCGCTGATTGTGCTAGCACATTTGTCTGGCATTTTCCTCTTTTCTGAATTTAGTCGCTCACTACTATTAAATTCTAGGTCAAGTTCCCCTAGCTTTGCTTTACTTTGGCCTTGGCTTATGGAATGGTTTTCCAGACTCCTTTTTCCCCTCTGCTCCTTCTATTTCAGTAGCAGGTATTTAGTTTTCTGTGTAGCATTTCTCGTTCCTAGGGGGCATGTGTGTAATTTGTGATTTTGTACATGAGTTCCCAAAGGCCCTTGCTAGCTTCCTGGGCATGCTCTCTCCCCTCTGATTTTTCATTATTTTCTCCCTTGGAGCATTTCATTTCCTCCTATTTCTGGTCCTGCTTTGATCCCCGGCTTTCTTCCTTGCTTTGCCCTCCTTGATTTCTTTCCATGATCTCCTTCCCCCAGTTAGAGGGGAGAAGGCACTCAGTAGCCAAGAGGGGTTCCCATTTCCAGGGAACAGATTTTACAGTTTCCTTCCTGTGAGTGTTTATCTGAACTCATTTTCCTAAAATGGCAACCTTGTGGAGGACCCTGATTCTCCCAGTCTTTGCCAGTCCTTGAGACACTCCAGCCTCACCATGAGCTCTGGTTTATTCGACTTGCATTACCCCTTACTCCTTGACTGTGTTGACTAGCCAAGGGATTGTCCATTCCCATAGGACAGTTGTTGGATGTCTTCTCTCGGGTCTTATCTATGTCTCTGTTTCTCCAGAGCTTCTCTGTCCAGTATAGTCACTACTAGACTCTGTGGCTATTTAAATGTAAACCTAAATTAATTGCTATTAAATAGTATTTAAATATTTACTTTTTAGTCATACTAGTCCCATTTCAAATACTCAAGAGATATATGTGGCTAGTGGGCTACCATTTTGGACAGAACAAATATAGAATGTGTCTGTTGTCACAGAAAGTTCTGTTGGAATGCTCTGCTCAACACTGGGTCCTGATTTATCTGGGTTGAACCAAACAGTTAACATTTATTAAATTCACGGACTTCTAGTTTTAAGTGTGCCGCTGTTACTAGCTCTGAGTCCTGCAATACTTTGACTTCTCAATTGGTGAAAGATTTGTTGGTACTACCCTAATTATTTCTCTCCAGTTTTAGCAATATATAATTGACATATAACATTGTGTAAGTTTAAGGTATACAATGTGATGATTGGATGCATGTTTATATTATAAAATCATTACCTCAATAATGTAATGAATACCTCCATCACCTCATGTAATTACCTTTGTGTATGTGTGTGGTGAAAACACTTAAGATTTTCTCTTGGCAACTTTCACATATACAATACAGTACTGTTAACTATAATGAAAGTTTGTCCCCCTACATCCCCCACCCACAAGCTCCTGGTGACCACCATTCTAATTTCTGTTTCTATGAGATCAGCTGCTTCAGATTTCACATGTAAGTGATATCTTACAGTATTTGTCTTTCTTTGTCTGACTTCATTTAGAATAGTGTCCTCATGGTCCATCCATGTTATCATATACAGCAGGATTTTCTTCTTCCTCATGGATGAGTAATATTCATACACACACACACACACACACACACACACACACACACCTTTAACCGCTCATCCAAAGATAGACACTTAGGTAGTTTACATACCTTGGCTGTGAATAATGCTGCATTGAATATGGGAGTGTAGATATCTCCCTAAGATCCTCATTTCATTTTCTTTGGTTATATACTCAGAAATGCGGTTGGTGGATCATACGGTGGTTCTATTTTTAATTTTTCCAGTGAACCTCCATACTGTTTTCCATGGTGGCTCTACCAGTTTACATTCGTACCAACAGTATATAAAGTTTGCCTTTTCTCCACATCCTTGCCAACACTTAACACCTCTTAGCGTTTTTTTCCTTTCTTTTGAGAGAAAGAATGAGTGTGGAGGGAGGGGCAGAGGAAGCGGGAGAAGGAGCCAGAGAATCCTAAACAGGCTCCACACCCAGCTGATGTGGAGCTCAATCCCAGGACCCTGAGATCATGACCTAAGCTGAAATCAGGAGTGGGGTGCTTAACTGACTGAGCCACCCAGGTGCCCCACCATCTCTTATCTTTCTGATAGTAGTCATTCTAACAGCTATAAGGTGATATCTCCCATCCAAGTACTAACCAGGCCCAACCCTGCTTAGCTTCCGAGATCAGATGAGATCGGGCTTGTTCAGGGTGGTATGGCCATAGACTAAGGTGATATCTCATTGTGGTTTTGATTTGCATTTCCGGGATGATTAGTGGTGTTGAGCATCTTTTCATGTACCTTTTGGACACATATATGTGTTCTTTGGGAAAATGTCTATTTCAGTGCTCTGCCCATTTTTTTTTTAAATCAGACTTCTCATTCTTCTTTTTCTTCTTCTCCTCCTCCTTTTCCTCCTCCTTCTATTCACTAAAATAATTTTATAGTTGAGATATCAGTCCTTTTTTTTCAGATATTAGTCCTTAATCCAATACATGATTTACAAATATTTTCTCACGTTTCATAGGTTGCCTTTTCATTTTGTTGATTATTTCTTTTGCTGTACAAAGTTTTTTAGTTTGATCTATTCTCACTTAATGATTTTGACTTTTATTGCTCGTGCTTTTAGTGTCCTATCCAAAATATTATTGCCAAGACCAGTGTCCAGGGTATTCTTCCCTATGTTTTCTTCTAAAATTTTATGGTGTCAGGTCTTAGATTTAGGTCCTTAATCTATTTTGAGTTAATGTTTGCTGATGTAAGACAGGGGTCCAATTTGATCTTTTTGCTTGTGGTTATCCAGTGTTCCTACACCATTTGTTGAAGAGACTACTTTTTCCCATTGATTATTCTTGGACCCCTTATTCAATATTAGTTGATCACATCTGTGGGAGTTTATTTCTGGACTTTCTATTCTGTTCTACTGGCCCATGTGTCTATGCCATTGCTACTCTGCTATAATTACAATAGCTTTGTACTGTCTTTTGAAATTAGGAAGTGTGATGCCTCCAAGTTTATTCTTTTTTCTTGGGACTGTTCTAGCTATCTGGCATCTTTTTGTTGTTGTTCCATAGAAATATTAAGATTTTTTTTAATTTTAGTGAAAAATGCCATTGGATTTCTGATAACTGTTGCCTTGAATCTGTAGATGGTTTTAGATAGCATGGACATTTTAATAATATTCTTCTGATCCATTGACATGGAATATCTCTTCATTTGTGTTTTCTTTAGTTTCTTTCATAAAAGTCTTAGAGTTTTCAGAGATTTTTCTTCTTTTCAATTAAATTTATTCCTAAGCATTTTTTTTTTTTTTGGCTTTGATGCTATTGAAAATGGGAGGTCTGTCTGTCTGTCTTTCTTTCTTTCTTTCTTTCTTTCTTTTTTGTTAATTTCTCTTTTAGTTTTTTTTGTTAGTGTATAGAAACACATCTGATTTTTGTAGGTTGATTTCATGTCCTACAACTTTACTGAATTTGCTGATTAGTTTGGCTAATATTTTGGCTTAGTCTTTTGAATTTTCTTTTTTTTTTTTTTAAGATTTTTATCTACTTACTTAGAGCACAAATAGGCAGAGTGGGAGGCAGAGGGAGAGGGAGAAGCAGGCTTCCCGCTGAGCAGGGAGCCAGACATGGGTCTTGATCCCAGGAGCCCAGGAGCCCAGGAGCCCAGGAGCCCAGGATCATGACCTAAGCCGAAAGCAGATGCTTAACTGACTGAGCCACCCAGGTGCCCCAGAGTCTTTTGAATTTTTAAGTATAGAAACATATCACTGGTAACAAGGAATCATTGTACTTCTTCCTTTTTAATTTGGATGCTTTTTATTTCTTTATCCTGCCTACCTGTTCTGGTTGGTTCCTCTAGTATGATGTTGACTAAGAGTGGTAACAGTGGGCACCGTTGTCCTGTTCCTGATTTTAGGTAAATAACTTAACCTTTCACTGTTGAGTATCATGTTAGCTGTGGGCTTCCTGTATATGGTCTTTATTATGCTGAGGTATGTTCCTTCTGTACCTAATTTGTCAGTGGTTTTTAACATGAAATGATGTATTTTGTCAAATATTTTCTCTGCATCTGTTGAAATGATCTAATGATTTTTGTCTTTCGTTCTTTTTAATATAATGTATCACATTTATTGATTTGTCTACATTGGGACGTCCTTGAATCCCAGCAATAAATCACACACAGTTATGGTATATGATCCTTTTAATGTGTTGTTGAGTTTGATTTGCTATTACTCTGTCAAGAATTTTTGCTTCAATATTCATTAGAGATACTGGTGTGTAGTTTTCTTGCGCTTTCCTTATCTTGTTTTGGTAAGGATTATACTGGCTTTATAAAATGGTTTTGGAAATGTACCCAGTTCTTTAATATTTTGGAAGAGTTTGGGAAGGATTGGTGGTAATTCTTCTTAAAATGTTTTATAGAATTCACCAGCGATGCTGAGCTTTTCTGTGTTAGGAAGTTTTTGATTATTGATAAATTCTCTCCTTATTATTAGTATGTTCAGACTTTCTATTTCATTGTGATCCAGTCTTAGTAGGTTGTACATTTCTCCAGAAATGTTTGTTCATTTCTTCTAGGTTGTCCACTTTATTGGCACATAATTTTTTAAAGTAGACTGTTATGATCCTATATATTTCTGTAGTATCAGTTGTAATGTCTTCTCTTTCATTTCTGATTTTGAGTCTTCTTTTTGTTAGTTTAGCTAAAGGTTTGACAGTTTTATCTTTTCCAAAAAATCAGCTTTTGTTTTGATCTGTTCTGTTGGATTTCTGAGCTCTATTTCATTTATTTCTGCTCTGATCTTTGCTATTTCCTTCCTTCTGCCGACTTTGGTCTCCTTTTGTTCTCCTTTTGCTGGTTCCCTCAGGTGTAAAGTTAGGTTGTTTAGTTGTGATCTTTCTGTTTGTTTAATATATGTGTTTATCACTATAAGCTTCCCTCTAAGAATTGTTCTTGCAGAATCCCATACATGTGGCTGTGTTGCTTTTCCATTTTCATTTGTCTTCAGTTTTTTTTCAACTTCCTCTTCAACCTATTGTTTGTTTAGGATGGTGTCATTTAGTTTCCATTAGCTTGTAGATTTTCTAGCTTTTCTCTTGTTGATTTCTGATTTTATTCTATTGTGGTGGAAAAAAAGTACTTGGTATGATTTCAACCTTCTTAAATTTCCTAAAAATTGTTTTTTACTAATGCCGTCTTACTGTTTTCTGGCTATTTTATAATTCTCATATTCCTTCCTTCCTCTCTTTCTGTCTTCCTTTGTGAGTTGATGATTTTCTATGGTGCTATGTCTTGATTCCCTTCTCTTTGTTTTTTTTTTTTTTGTGTGTGTGTGTGTATCTCCTGTAGGTTTTTGCTTTGTGGTTACCATGAGGCTTACATAAAACATCTTATAGATCTAACAGTCTATTTCATGCTGATAAAAGCTTAATTTTGATTGTGTACAAAAATTCTATTCTTTTGCTCTTTACTTTTTGCATTTTGAAGTCACAATTTACTTACTTTGATATTGTGTATTCATTAACAGATTAATGTACCTGTAGTTACTATTAATCTTTTTGTCGTCTAACCTCATTGAAGTGGTTAACACATCACCATATTATAGTATTAAGGTGTTCTGATTTTTACTGTATACTTAATCAGTGTGTAATATATTTTCATGCTATTAATGTTCTTTGATTCCAGCTTGAAGAACTCCTTTCAGCATTTAGCAATGCCATAATTTTTAAAGGAAGTACAGGTTTTTTGGGAGTTTTGTTTTGTTTTGTTTTTTGGGGGGGTTGTTTGTTTTTACCCTACTGCTGCTCTGAAAAACTGTTATTGTCCTTTATGGAATATATAAAATAAACTACAAAGTTTTTGTCTGCTCTCTGCCCTTTGTCTTCCGAAGTGTACTTTATAATTTCGCTAATGTTGCCATTTAGACCTTCCAAAGAGCCATTATACTGAGCAGAAATAGTTTAGTTTTTTTGTTTGGTTTTTGCTTTTTCTCCTCTCCTCCCCTTATCTTCTTGCTTCTAAGGAATTATGACTAGAAAAGAGCTAACATGTAATTATGCCATTATTTCAGACCCTGAGATGCCCCAAGGCAGAATCACAAGCAGGTGATCATTTCTAGGCTAATAGGAGGGGCCCTCACCCTACTCAAAATTCCATACTCTTCTCTTCAGACACTCAGATGGCATTAGTTTTATGTTTATGTAACAATATGTCTTGCTTAAGCTTTGCAGAGTTTTAGCATGTAGACATTCAGTTTACTGTGCCCTGATTATCTAGATTCTAAAGCTTCATGTTAATAAATATCTAGCTCTGTGGGGAAAGACAGGGGTTTTATTAACATGCAGCATTAACAGTGCTGGCTCTGTGGATAGGTTGACATAGTGTCATTGTTACAGAAGATAAAATTTGAAGGAGCATTTGTGGAGCAGCTAACAATGGATATTAGAACAATAGCTCAGGATTTTATGGTAGTTTAATCATTATCCACCCCCATCCTTTCATTCAGTCAGTCAACTCATATTTCTTAAAGTTTACTACATGCCAGGCACTGTGTGTTCCACTGGGGTGATTCAAAGGCAAGAAGACAACGGCAGCGAAGGGAAGCCAGTAAGATGGAGGACAAAATGGAAGGATCTCCTCCACGAGCTTGTGACCTGTGCAGCTGCTCAGGCTCAGAGGGCCACCCCCCAAACTTGACTAAATGCTCTGCTGTCGCTGTGTTGAGATTCTTAATTTTGAAGATGCCCCCCCCCCCGCCATTTTGTATTGGGCTCTGCAAATTATGTAGCTGGTTCTGGAACAATTTTGTAGTGAGGCATAGGAGGGTGACTCAAGCTAGATGCAGAGGATTTGAGAAGGCATTCTGGAGGAATTGAAATCTACATTGAGATGTAGAGGAGTGGTAATGGGTCAGACAAAGGAGAGAGGCAGAGAAAAACCTCCTTATAAGCTAGGTGGGCAGGGCAAAGATTCCCAGTGGTGAATGTCCCCAAACCATCATGCCTCCATCTTCACCTTTAAAATTTATCTGTCTCATGGGCCTACCCTTAGAGATGGTCAGTCTGTTTTTGCCCTTTGTCGTTTCTGTATTATTTTCTTTGTCTAGACAGGAATATCTAAGATTGATCAAGCTATTACATCTGACTTTCTTCAGAGGCAGAGATTGCTTCTTAGGGAACAACCCACATGTTGACCACAGCCTTTTGGGTAAAGAAAATTAGTTAGATGGGCCTGCTGAGGTCTGGGATAAGCTGGAGAGACTTTCTTTCTTCAGGGGTTCAGAGCATTGCACCCTTGTTGCTCTAGCAAACTGTGGCTAAAATATCCAGTACTTCCAAAGAGAGTGGGAAGTCTGGAGCTTTCTGTAAAAATTCTTCATGTGATATTAGCATATGATATAAAACATTTACACATATGATTGGCCAAACAAAACGTCTATGTATAGACGTTTTGGCTATGTATAACCCTCATTATCAGTGTGTAAATCCTGCACTTCTATTTCTTTCCAAGAGGAGCTAGAAATCTACAAAACTTTAGATTTCTTCTTCATAGGGCTGATTTCATTTTTCCCATTTTCATTTTTAAAAGGTAACCTTTACTGCAGACTTGGGAGAAGTCCCTTACATAGGTGGGTTATTAAAAGCATGGACCTTGATACCTCACACCATATACAAAAAACTAACTCAAAATGGACCGACGAATGAAATATAACAGCTAATGCCATAAAACTCATAGAGGAAAACTTAGGGGGAGATCCTTTTGCATCCACAATACTACAACTCAAAAATAAGAAGACAAACAACCCAAATGGGCAAAGGACTTAAGAGAAATTTCTCCAAAGAAGATATACAAATGACCAGAAAGCATGTGAAAAGATGCTCAACGTTATCAGTCATTAGAGAAATGCAAATAAAAGCCACAATGAGATACCACTTTATATTCCCTTGAACAATTATAATCAAAACACCAGATAAAAGCACATGTTGGTGAGGATATAGGAAATTGGAACCCTTGCTCCATGGCTGGTGGAAGTGGTATGGCCCCTATGGAAAACAGTTTGAAAGTTCCTCAGAAGTGAGAATTACCTATGACTCTGCAACTCTACCCACAGATAGACCCCAAAGGACAAAAAAAGATAATCAAGGAAATACTTGTACAAACTTATTGAGAGGAGCACTATTCAGAATAGCCCGAATGTCAAAATAACCCATGTATTTATAAACAGATGAATAATTTGTAGAATATACTGGTGGAATATTATTTAACCATAAAGAAACAATGAAATAGTGGTACATGCTACCTGGGAGTGAACCTCAAAAATGTTATGGTGGGTGAAAGAAAGCAGACATAAGAGGTCATGTATTGTGTGATTCCACTTATATGAGACATCTAAAATAGGTGAACCCACGGAGACAGAAGACAGTGATGGTTGCTAGGAGCTAGGGGAAACAAAATGGAAAACAAAAAATCCATCATTACTTAATGGATATGGGTTTTATTTTGGGGTGATGAAATGTGTGGGACTTGGTGGAGGTAGAGGTTCCACAACATGACAGATTCCTAAATGACACTGCATTGTTCCTTTTAAAATGGTTAATTTTGTGTAACAAGAATTTTACCTCAATAAATAAGTGTAGACCTTGAAATCAGGTAGAGCTGTAATGATGTACCAACTTGGCTAATCATTAGCTGTGTAATTTTGGTCAAATGGTCTTTTCTCTCTGAGTCTCTGTTTATAATGTGCCTATAATGAGGAATTTTTAAGGTTAAAGCTGATTTCATCGTGGACTTGCACAAAAAGTGGTGGATCTAATGTCTTGCCCATCATCAGTCTTCAGCAAACTTTGGCTGCTACGATCATGATTTATAATAGTTGCTATTTTACATGATTGTTACTGTGATCCTCAGAAGAGAAAAGAAAAAAAATGCTGAAGGAATCTTAGGGTAGGCACACAAAAAGTGGAGGTAGGGGAAATGTGTTTCACTAGATGCCTGTGCCATACAGTAATATTTAAGTGAAGCAAGGGGAATGTGCAGTGGGATTTTCTCTTTCAGTTCTACTGAGCTGTTAGTAAGGTGTACAGTAAATGTGTTGAATTTAACCAGTTTTGTTTTATTAATAAAGTAAGTTAGATCGTTCCTATCACTCAGAGGATACCAAACTCCATCCTGAAGCGTTCTGGAAGGTCCTTGTTGGAGTGGCCTCTCCTCAACCTTCCTCTCTTACACATACCAGCCTTGTGTTGGTCCCCAGCCACTGGCCACTTTTTCCCACGACAGAGTCTCTATTCTTGTCGTCTTTTGTTTTCCCATATTTTTATGCCCTATCCGTCTTCCTCATCCCATACAACAGAGGTACCTTCTAGGTCTATTGACTACACACTTCTCAGTTTACATCTTCTTTCCCTCAGGCGGCCTCGCTTAAACCTCCCACCAAACGCCCTTTGATTCTCCTGTTACATGTTTACTTAAATAATTACTTAAATCATATCTATCTCCCCTACTAGCCTGGGCTTTCCAGAAAAGCTAGGGGCTGTGTGGACTTTTTGCATCATTATGTTCCCAGCGCTGGCTCACTACCTAGCAAATCAAAGGTATTAAAAAAAAAATTGCATGAAGAAAAGAAGGAAGGTGCATTTCAAAATAAAAATATGACTCCAAACATGAGAGGTTGTAACTCAAAAAGTCAACAAACAGGAGATCCTAACAAGAGGTGAAAGTGGCAGTTTTACTCTGGGATTTTACATTTGCTTTGGAAAAACAGGTGGGAACCATCCAGCTGTTCCACAGTCAGTCGGCATCTACAGTGGTTGTCTTCTCTGGAGTCTCTCTCTGCTGTGAGAGATTTGCTTTGTGACCAGGGTCACAAAGGTATGGCAGGTGTAACTGGAGTACTATATCATATGGCCAAATAAGACATTGCCCAGAGAATTCCAAGTGCTCAAAACTTCTCTCATTCGTAGTCATCTGAAATTTTTGTAGAAGAGGAAGAGACATTTGCTGCAAAATGTAGCATGGGAACCAACAGTGTAAAGTTATTTCCAGGAAGAAAAACTTTTTTTTTTGGCGTTAGCTGAAGGAAAGCAGGTATTTAAAAATTACATCCCTTAAGGATACCATATTAAAAATTAGGGAAGAAAACTGTGGTAGTGAAGTTACACTAAAAGATAAAAAGTGTTTTAATTTTCTAATGGAAATAGGAAAAGGAGGGTCTAATTTTAGAGGTGTTTAATTTTACCTAGACCCTGGTATCAGCTGTGGGTAGGAGGTTGGGTATTTTCCTTCTAAGGAGGTTTTTAGTTCTCCCCACAAAGTTGGGTCCTTGTGTTTGCTGTCAAACCACCTCTAGAAACCAAGGATTTGGGATCACATGGCACCTTCTTGGAAGAATAGCTTAATATTTTGGCACCGGTGTCACTGTTTGTGAGAGAAACATAGATAATAGGCTTATTCATTAAAAATATGGTATTTAGGTTATCTCTCCATAAGCATCTGCCCCAAACTGAATACTGTGTGAAGGTAAGAATTTGTTTGGGGTCGGATAGATGTGGGAGAACATGAATTTTTCCCCAGTCTGATCTTGCTGGGATTTTGATGAGAAGGACAAACCTGTTTTGATTATCTTTTATTGTTAAAAGCTCTGAATTTTAGAGATAATTTTTGAGTCAACAAAGATCCATTTTTTAAAAAAAAAATTATTCATTGAACAATTATCCAAAGTCTTCTCACATCATTTGTTCTAAGTGCTGATGTTACACAGGTGGGCAAGATAGGGTCCTTCCACTAAGGCAGTTTGTACTTGTAAAGATCATGCCACATTTACATCACACATATGGAATGGATTATCCCTTGCAAGTGATACAAATGTATCAGAGTAACTTAAGCAAATAAGAGAAGTTATTGGCTCAAATAATGATACTTAGCTTCATTGGTGATTGCATGTAGAGACTCATATTATTAGGAAACTCAATCCATCTCTTAATTCTGCTTTCTTTTATGATACCTTTATTCTTTGGAAGGTTTTTCTTGTATAATGATAAAGATGGTCACTTGCCTGCCTGCCTCCAACTATCTTATTAAGCCACTGTCAGGAAAATCTCTCCCAGGACTTTCAGCAAAATCCTTAGACCAACTATCATAGGCAGGATGAGGTCGGAGGATGGATTGTTCAGTTCGGTCACATGCTTGTGCCTAAAAGGACCTCTCTCAAAATACCTGGACTGAAAGTAGGTAAAAAATGATTCTTCCAAAGGAAAATTAGATAGGAGTAACGAATGCTGGGTAATCAGAAAGAGCCGGATGTCTATACCATGTAGCATTATAATTTCTGGCATATACACAACTACACTCTTTTTGTTTGTTTTCTGGCCAGTTGAAGCGAATTACAGATTAGTGCTGTAGATTTTTCTCTGTTCACATTGTTACTCTATATCGTCTATCCTGGGGATTTTCTTTTTCCTTTGTTAAATTCTTTGGCTGAAGTTTTTGTGGCTGTGTGGATCCAAGTTCTTCTAATGGCCTAGCACTTTCTGCTGAATGTCGCCAAGCGGTGAGGGTTCTCTTCCCTGGGGGGCTTTCATCTCCTGAAGATGTGTGAGAACCCCCACTGGTCATTGACCCTTTATGCACTTGAGACCTCATTCTCTTGGAATGTACTGAGGAGCCTCCTAATCTTTGTAAAGCTGTAAAAACACGGACAGTGACATTTTTAAGGGACTTTAATGTTTTTCGGTTTCTCTGTGGAGTTGCAAAGATGAACTCGCTTTGGGTTATCATTTGTTAATTTAGAAGAGGGTTTACCACACACACAAAAAGAGTTTTTAAGGTTTTTCTTATGCTAGGTCTCCCAATCCACTGAAACAAAGCACACTGTTCTGAAACTAACAAAAATAGCAAACATTTTTGTAGTGGCTGCTTCTGTCCTGTGGGTCATGCATATTCGTGTCCACCTTACGTGTGTTCATTTGTGTTGCTGTGTTCCATAGCTTTCAAGGGTATTTCACCACTGCAGGAAGTTTTATTGAGATTCTTGAAATACTCAGTTTGCTTCATTAGAATTCCTGTTGTGTCAGTGGCTTGAGGTTTGTCATTTAGGAAAGATGGGGTCAGTTGTGGGCTGACTTACCTGCGTGTTATTCCATGAACCTCTGGTCCTCTTCATTTTGGGTAATCTTCCCATTAGCTGAGCAAATGTGCTGACCTGGAACATTTTTCTTATTTGACCAAAGAGAGGCCAGTGACCACGTAGGTCGTCCATGGACTTTTACCCTATGTTTAGAGATTCTTTCCCGTGGGTTTCAGGGGCTCCTGAAGCGGCTTGAAGCTGGGTGGTGAATAGCATCACATATTCTGATGAGTCAAGTCAGTGTTGAAGGTTTGTTGTCTGCTGGGGTCTGCAGCTTTCTCACCTCAAGGCTTTCAGCAGGATTTACCAGAGCAGCGGAGGAAAGGAAGAATCTGCAGGGGCTTGACTGCTGTGGCAGAAAGAGTACCAATCGTTACAGAAGTAACCTTCAACCTTTTCACTGCACTGCATGGTGCCATTGACAAGTCACAGGATATAGACTGTCACCCAACATAGAAAAGCTGACATTGATGAAATGCAGGGTAAACATTCCCGATCTCACCTTTAAAAGCAAGGCTCTTCCTTTTATTTTATCTTCCTTAAGAGTGAAGTCAATAATCTAGACCAGTACGAATTAGATTTTCTCTCTTCGCTTGATGCCCTCACACCGAGCTGGGAAATCCTTTGGCAGGAAGGCAGTGCATACCTGCTACTCCAAGATCACTTGTAGAGGGGATTCTTCTTTGAGTCCTGGGGAGAAATGCCTAAGAGTGGTCCTTTATCTTGGAGCTGGCAAGCACAGGTCATTAGCTTGATGGTTGGTATTGGCAAGGATCCATTAACGAGCACCCTGCATAATCAGAGGGCTTACAAAAACTGTTAATAGACAGCATACTTGAAAATGAAGGATAGAATATGCTCCATGTGTTTGATTAATTACATCAGCCTAACAGCCATGGAAAAGGGGTGGGAGATAACTCTCTGGAGGGATGAAACCTATCAGTCTTTTGTCTTCCAATAGGGGATTCTTTATTTTTTTTAAGATTTTATTTATTTGAGAGCGAGCATGAGTGGGAGGAGGGGCAGAGAGAGAGGAACAAGCAGACTCCCCGCTGAGCAGGGAGACCTGATGTGGGGCTCCATCCCAGGACCCTGAGATCATGACCTGAGCTGAAATCAAGTCTGAAGGTTAACTGGCTGAGCTACCTAGGTGCCCCCCACCGCCCCGCTCCACAATAGGGGATTCTTCCAAGTGTTTATCACCAGGCCCCCATCTGAACACCAATGAGTACTGACTGGGAATCTTTGGAGCCTCTGTGACCATGATCACCAAAATGAGATTTAATGCTTAGCCAGTTGTAGGGACTTGATCAGCTCAGGAAGACCTGATACCTTTACGTTTCTATAAATATTAATAGCTAAAGTAGGACTCGGAACAGTTGCCCATTTGTTTCCTTTGCGTTGTAATAAGGAAAAAGGAGAAAAATGGATTTCCCCCGAAGTTCATAAAGATTGCATGGTTCATCCACAGTTAACACAACATTGTTACTCATCACTCCTTGACTCGCTGTCCTCCATCACAATTACTGCAACGTCTCTCAGTACTCTATGGGTCCTGTACTTGTAATTCGGTTGGCTGGTAATGGTTAGATCCCTGATGTGCTATCACTGAGTCTCCTCAGCTGGTGATGATCAAAGAGTCTAAACTACAAAATGCACATATGTATGTGTGGGGGTGTTTATATAGGCATACACAGATGTTTGTATGCACACACAGATACTTTGAGGTTGCCTACAAGCACTCTAAAAGGATGTTTTTCATATAGTACACAGTTTATTCTCTCATTCAACAAGTACTTATTATGCCCGTACTGATACTGTTTCAGGGACTGGGGATACCTAAGGGGTTTATAGTGAGGGTGACAGTCACAAAACACTTAACTGTATGCGACTTTGTATTTCTAAGTGCTGAAGATAACACAGCACATGTTAGGGGATAAGAGAGGGTTGGGGGGGAGGTGTAATTTGAGCAGAACTCTGATGGAAGTGAGGGCTCCCTCATGTGAGAAACTGGGGAGGGAGGAGCTTCCCAGGTAGAAGAACTAGTTCAGAGTACCGAAGTGTGCAGTGTGTTCGGCATATTTGAGGGGTGGTGACTAGTCTCAGAGGAGCTTTGGGGAACTGGACTCTTGGCCACCTGAGGAAGCTAAGCTTTCCTCTCGTGGGAGATGGGTACAAATGGTTTCTGAAGGTCTGTCCTTCTTGGTCTTCTTCTCTGCCTGTCTCTCCTAAATCTTCGTTAATTTAAGTTGTCAGGGTCCTCCCTTAAGCCTTCCCAAGTACAACAGAAAGCTAATTAGGCAAAGAGAAAACAAACATTTACGACTCTCCCCCTTCCCCCCTCCCTTGGAGGAAAAACCCAGGGCATGAAGGAGGGAGCACAATTTTTTCGTGTTCTTAAATCTTTGGCTTTTTTCTTTTTTTTAAGATTTTATTTATTTGACAGAGAGAGAGAGAGAGAGAGAGAGAGAGAGCGCACAAGCAGGGCAAGCAGCAGGCAGAGGAGGAGAGAGAGAAGCAGGCTCCCCTCTCAGCAGAGAGCCTGACCTGGGCAGGAACCCGGGATCATGACCTCTGCCGATGCTTAGCTGACTGAGCCACCCAGGCGTCCCTAAATCTCTGGCATTTTTAAAGATAGAAGTGATGGTCATAGAGTCCAGGTTCTGGAGGCTGATTGCTTGGATAATTATAGTGCATTATTCTCAGGGAGACTATGAAGATTGAATGAGACAGGCCCTGGGCAGCACTCAGCACACCGCCTCCCGTGGTGTATGCACTGAGCACATATCTGATGTCTGTTTACACTGAGGATGAGTATTTCTGAAGACTAAAAACAACAACCAAACACAAGTCTACTTTCCAATTCTTATGTAATTTATCTAAAGTATTCAACTCATACCTAGGAATAATCGGCCTATAAGTCTGAACCCTTAGGGTTTGTAACTAGTCTCCCAGATCCTTCCTCAAGAGTACACTTTCCATTCCTCACACTCCTTGGGGATGCTTTTCTCCTCATTCCTTCATAGGCAGGCCTTTTTAAATTTTTAAAACCAGTCCAAATTGAGTAAAACTGAATCCTTGTAACAGAAGCCAATGTTGGTCACGTCTGTTGGTTCTGATAATTTGTTTAAGCCTCATAACGTTGGAGAGATAAGAAAGAGCTCGCATTATAGAAACGTTTCCAGGACGAGTGTTGAGATGAGGTGGCTTCCTCTATTTTTAATGTAGATTTTTTACGGAACAGTATATAAAAATAACAAAGCAGACATCTATTCATGGACGTAGAAAGGTGGCCAAGATGTCAAGGGAAAGAGTAGGTTCTCTGTGGCGGTAGGAGCCCGTTTGTGTCACACACACACACACACACACACACACACACTCCTCCCCCTCCCTCCGTGCCTGAAATTGTTCACTGAGCATATCTCTGAGTACTGGGATCAGTATCTTCGCGTTCCTCCCTTCTGAACTGCTTGTGTTTTCTACCAGCAACAGACTTTGTATGGTTTGTTTCGTTTCTTTTTTTTAAAGGCTCCATGCTGATGCGGGGCTCGATCCCAGGACCCTGAGATCATGACCTGGCTGACTGAGCCACCCAGGTTCCCCTTTGTATGGTTTCTGAGTGTCTACATGTGTGTATAATTACACTTACATATTCCGTGAATGCTAAGTTGGGGGGAAAGTACATTTCTTGGAGGAGAAGCAATGTGGACAGTGATTTTTTTTTCCTTCCCTTATTTTGGAGAATAGAGGTATATCACGATAATATTATTCGATATCCTTAGTCTTCATTTTGTAGACCTGCCAGGCTACCAACCCTCTTGTAAAATATTACGGTCTCTCAAGTTATTTTAAATAGCCCCCCCCCAACAAGGTAGAAATAAAATCACTTATGATCATGAGCTCTGTGGATTGTGCATTTCCCAAAGTGACCTTAAATGGCGTCCTTTCCATGCATCAGAGACTCCAACTCACCCTTCGTTTCCATTTTTAAATTTCTGAGTAAGTTCAGCACTTTCCGAATAGCACTTGTGCTAAAAGCACCAGAGATTTAAGGCTTTCGATGAGTCGCTAAACACCTAAAAATCATTCTGGCGATGAATCCCAGGACTTGGAAAGAATAAGGTGAGCTCTTGGATCAGAATCCATTCAGCCCATAAATCCAACTTGAGTGTCCACTCTGCGCACAGTGGCTGCAGCCCTGGTCGTGGGTGTCACCAAACTCCCTGGCAGAGCGGGCTTTTCTGGTGGCCCTGAATCTGTCAGCCGTGTTTCCAGAGCCCTCATCCCTCCTTTCTGCTCCCAGCTGCCTTACTTGACTCCGTCAGAGCTTCTGCTTGACTCATGAAAACATTGAGACTTCTGATTACTGGTCTCAACTTCCTAAGAACTTAAATTCAGTCTGAATAAGACTTGCTTTGGTGTTGTGGTGCTGTGCACGGTATCACGCAGGTTGGTGGTGGTTATCTGGGCCATTCGTCCTGGATAATTGGCCTCTTGCTTGCCAAAGCACCAAGCAATAGGGACACATCAAGAGTTGGGCCAACATGAAAATAAAACTGGGCAAAGAGAAAGCTTGGCCAACGTAGCACTCTGCCTTGAATGTGCTCTAGTCACTTTAGATGCCACTGCCCCTGAGGAGGGACGGGAGTGGGGTGGTTGGGGATAGTGACCCACCGCCGGCAGGCACCCTCAGAGGCAGTGAGTCAGGAGTGCTGAAAACACCTGTAGGCCAAATAATTAACTTGACAGCTTCATAGGAAGGCTCTCTTTCTCTCTCTCTCTCTTTTTTTTTTGACCAATTATTTTCAATAATGATGGCAAGTCAGCATCTCCCTCTGACTGTGTTGGAGCTTATAATGTCAAAAGGGCCTCTGTAATGTCTTCTGTGTCTTAATAAACCTGTCAGCTGAGGTTACGTTGTTTTCTAATTTCCGTCAGGGAAACACAGGCTGGCACAGCTGGGCAAGGAGGCCAGGTCGTGGTGTGTGTCTTCGGGTTGCTGGGATGAGCCGCATGCCCACGTGCTGCGGTTTTGCGGCAGCACTAGCCAGAGAACACGTTCTTCTTTTAATTAGGGCCCCACTGAGAGGTGGTGGGATGTCCTTCTGTAATCCTCAGGTACCGTCCGGGGTGCAGTTAATAGCCCCTCACCTCCTCCTTTGGCAGGAAGTTCTCCCAACGTTCTGGGTATTTGATCAGGGTTCATCCTGCCCTGTTATTTCTCTTTCCAGACTCTTAACTATGGTGGCATAATTTTTTTATGTTCAAAACAAAACAAAACAAAACAAAAAACCTTGGAGCAGTGTTCCATCAGCTACTGATTTGAGTATGTATGCGGTCTCTGACCCAGTCCTCTTTAGGTACAAATTCAGAAAGCGTGCATTTTTCTTGGACTCCTGCTTTGAGCCAGGCACTGCCCTGAATACCGGGTACACAGGGACGAGAGGAAGCCAGCACTATCCCTGCCTTCATCACACTCACTGTCAAGTACATGAAACGGTCAAGTAGTGACACACACAAACACATGTCGGTGCGCTGGGGCCAACGCTCTGAAGGTACAGAAAGTGGTTCCAAAAGGCTACAGACTGGTGATTCTCAGCCAGGAGTGCTTTTGCCTTCCAGGGCCATTTGGCAATGCCTGGTGACTTCTGTGGACATCACGACTGGGAGGTGGAGGCTTCTGGCATCTAGTGAGTATTGCTGACTTTTCCACGATGCACGAGATAGACCCCACACCAGAGAATCATCTGGCCTCATACAGCAGTAGGACTGAGGTTGGGAAGCTGTGTTCTGCAGCATGGGGTCTGGTCTGACCCGGGCTCTAGGGAGGCTTCCTTGAGGAAGTCTTGAAGGATGGACAGGAGTCAGCAAAGTGGTGGAGAGATAGGTAGGGATGAGTTCTAGATGGGAGGACATGTGGAGGGGGCACAGGGTCTTGGAGGAACTGAAAGAGGCCAGTGCGGCAGGAGAACAGGACATGGAGAGCATGACTGAAACGGGCATGAAATGGGGAAGAGTGGTCTCTTTGGGGCCTTGTGGGTCCCAGGCAGCCATGAAGACCTCGCACATCGGGGTGAGATCCACGGTGAGTTTAGGAATGTGGGGTGGTAAGGGCAGATGTCTACCTTCGGAGGTGACATTGTAGCATGTGTTTGCCATGGAAAAGAAGACAAGTTTCAGAGCCTCCTATAGCTGGACTGGAATATCAGCTCTGTTTCTCATGACCTGGGTAAGGTTGATCACAGTTCCTTGACTTGCCAGTCATGCATTTCCACACGGGGACAATATTGTTCACCCTGGAGAGCCAACATGGAGAGTGCAGGAGAAAATGCACATACTGTGTTCGGTGTAACATTTCCCTCTTGGTTTCAGTCTTGACCTAGGCTATAGGGATCTCGTTGAAAACCAGGAGAACTCTATAAGAAACTGGGGCTCTCCTTATTAGATTTATTATTACTATTTTTTTAAGTTCTAGACCCTGCCATAAGGTCAGGTTGTTGTGAGCTTGGGTCCTTTCTCCATAGGAAAGGTCCTAGTGGGTCTTGTGGTTGAGATATTTACCTGAGTGGAGCATTCTATTCATAATTTAGATCCCCTGATATCCACAGAAGCCCCTGGAGAACATTCCTGTTTAAGGATTTACTCATGGACGTGATTTGTACAGTGTTTTTAGAAATCTGTAGGGAGAAATCTAGCATAGTACTAACAGTACAGACTGGAGTCAGTTCTGGGTTCCAATCATGACTTCTCTTATTAATTGCCATTTCTTTTCCAGACAGTTTGCCATGAATACAGAGGGTAAAGATGAAACACAGCTCACAAAGTTAATGTTGTGATGAAATAAAATCCTCCATGTAACATTGTAGGAGGGCTGATAAATATGGAGCATTCAACAAGTAATGCTTTTGGAGAAGAGAAAACTGGACTCCCCCCCTACTAGGAATCCTTTGTCATTCTGTTTTCCAAATACTTAAGGAAACTGAATCTGAACTGCAAGTGTTAATTGCTTAAGTAAATGAGCGAACAAATGAATCCAGGAATAAACAAACAAAACAAACAGGAACATTCATAACTGATCACTGCTTCTGGTGTTTGGTCCAAATCCTATCCCTTCAGTCACAGAGGATTTAATTAGATAGGTGACTGTAGAAAATATAATAGTTGATTTCAGAAGTAAAAGGTCTGCCGTGGAAGCTCCTAGAAAATGACAAAACAATTTTTGAAAGTACTGCAAATGGTCTGTCTTCTACTGGAAATCTAAAACCCGGGGCCTTCAAGGGAGCTTTTCTTTCCTGTAGTAATAGGGTTAGAATGACTTTGAAGAGGTCATTCTGCCCTTTCCTGTCTCTTGAGAGAGTTGAACTCTTGACATTTCACGTTCTCTTGTCCTCCCGTTCTCCCTAATACATTTCTCTTGGCAGTCTGCCCTGGTTGTGGCTTTGCTGTTGGAAGTTCTTCCCAGCATCAGGCTTACATTCTTCTTGCTGTTATCCCCGTCCTGGCCTTTATTCCATTCTGAGCAAAGACGCATGATCCACCTCTGCTGAAAAGGGGTGAATTTATCCACCCCGTGCTGACACAGCGAGATCCCTGAGGAAACAGGTGCGAGTGAGCCTGATGCACATTGATTTTCCCAGGTGCCCCCTCTGTGTGTGTGTCTCCATATGCTGTGACTTTCAGCCCTGTCATCCTTTCACTTAGGAGAAATAGGGCCACACAGCTGCTTGCTTATTTCTGTCTCTTCTGTTGGTTCTGGTGTGTTTTCCCCCCCAAATGGAGGTCCCTCCTGAGTTACCTATCTCGAAACTCTCTCCACGTGCAGTATACCTTCTGTTCCTGGCAAATATCCTTTCCCCAAAGCACACACCTGTGTTTTTCTTCCAGGAGGAGTGATGCCCTTGGAAGCATCTTCTTCCCTGTCGACGGGGCCACATCAACTCTTAGAGAAGCAGGACTCAGCTCAGGCTTTGCTGATAAACCTGGCATTTGTGAATTGCATTATTAATGATTGTAAATATGAAATGCCCACAGTCACAAGTCAAGCCCTACCCTGGTCACAGTCAGGGAAATTAAACATTTGTTCAGGAGTGGCCGTGACTGTGGCAGGCAGTTTGGCTTTTTACAAGCCCCGCGACGAATACAGGGAGGGTGCTGGTTGTATTCACTGCCACAGACTTTCTAGCCAGAAGGACAACACAGTTGGCAATGCTACTGATCTGCCACCTTTCAATGGCCTGATAATTAAAAATGATGGGCAGATAAAAATAGAAGAGCTGAACATAGCCACACAAAACTGGTCTTCTCTCCCGATTGTCATGTTACTCAGGAGGTATATGGCTCAAAAGGGCAGAAGCCAAGTCAGATTTAACGGCCAGAAATTCACTGTCCTATCTTTTTGCCATTACAAGGATATCACAAAGGAAATTGCGTTGTTTCCGTGTCAAAATACGGGATGAGGGGTAATGGTTCTCTTTTGCTGTGTTGAAGGTAGATGTAAAAGATTTTGTGAAAATGATCAGTATCGTGTTGCTTGTGGTTCCTACCTCAGGAGAAATTTGAATTTGTGTTTTAATTAACTTCTCCCACTCTCTTGCTCTCCCTCCCCCTCAGCTCTGTTTCACAAGTAACAATGTGTTATTGGTTTGGAATTGATTTGGGTGTCATATGTTGTCATTTGATAAAAAACTGTTTAGCTAAGCTGCTTGACATTACAACAGCTGGTAATGTCACTTTTGTTAATGTCTTTAACCACATTTTTAACAAAACAGCAGATGCTCATCACAAACACCATTTTCCTTCCCTATCTGATTGTGTAAAATCAGCTTAACCAGAGGCTCTGACTTGAGCAGAAGTCCTGGGAGTGGATCACTTGACTTTCGAAGAGGGCACGTCTTCTAAGGATCTTGAGCTCTTAGGCAATGCTGGAAATGAAAAGGTTCTTGTAAAAGGGAGCAGTGCCCAGTCTGGTTTCTTCTTGGAGAAGAATGTTTCGAAGATGTGGAAAGTGTGGTCTCACTTGGGGACAGGGAGTCTTGGCTTTGTAACTGTCCAGCAGGAACATGGAGCACAGGTGAGCCAGGGTGCCCGCCGGTGAACGGGAGCTCGGCCGACTCTGTTGGTCATAAGATATGATCATCACTTTTTAACTGCTCCTTCTAGGGGGGGAATAAAGAGCCTTCGGACCCACTCTCCCTCCCTCCCCCTCTTTCTTAACCAAGGTGTTTTCTAGATAGGCAAACACACTCCCCCCCAACCCCCACACACACCAGGATTAGTTTTCTGAAACATTTGACAGTCATGCAACACAATGTATAAATTCCCCTGGAAGATTTCTGCTAAAACAGTTTTCTGTTTAATGGCCATCTTATTTTTAGGTCTTCTCCCCACGTTTATAAATTTTTACTGCCTTGTTCATAAGTGTTTGGAAGTACAGTCTTAAAAAGATCGTTCATGCTTTTATCAAGTATTTACAGAATTGATGTTGAGTATGGGGCAGTGTATCCTCCAGGTTACAAGTACGGCCCCTAGGGTCATACGTCCAGTCATGTGGTAGTGTCGCCGCTGTTTATGCACTGTGTGACTTGGGGCATGATGCTTAACTGCTTTGTGCTTCAGTTTCCTCAGCTTTAAAATAGGGATAATTCTAGGGACGCCTGGGTGGCTCGGCCAGTTGGGTGTCTGACAATTGGTTCATGAAAGCATGTGTGTGTGTGTGTGTGTGTGTGTGTGTGTGTGTGTGTGTGTATTAAGGAGATCTTACTCTTTGTATGTGTAAAAAGCACAGATGGGCATATAGTAAATAAGTAGATATTTAGTATAACTTTGATATTAAAATTTCATGGGTAAGAGATGATTAGGGAAAGAATGTGTAAAGAGGCTCCTTATCGGGGCAGGGATGGAAAAAACAAAGGATTGGCAAACATTAGTCTAAAACCAGTATTGAAGCCCTCCAGCTATAGGCCACCAGCAACATACTTGAAGTTGAACACATTGGGCTTACTATTTGTTCCAGGAGGGAGAACACACATCATGGGGAACCGTGGAACCTCTAAGTAAGAGCTTATTAGAAAGGATTTGGACTAGGTTGGGTGATTTGGGGAGGGTCCACCGAAGTGAGGTTCATTCTGGACAGAGTGCTGTCATAACGTGGGGGCCGATTTCTATTACCGGGTATCTCAATAAATCTTCTCTGTGGGAAGACAGGGTAGAGAGAGGCTACAGGTGTAATTCATGAAGCAGCAGCAGTCGCTCACATTAGCCAAAGGAGGAGGACATTGGTATTTCGTGGGTTGTATGGTAACCTTGTCTTGGTCAGGTGCTTAGACATGTTGTGTTGTCAAGTAGCCTTGTCTTGTCTTACTTTATCTGAATCTCAGAGTGACCTTTCCTGAGTTGTCGGTGTTTTGTGAGATTGTTTATGTCCAGCAGGAGAACAGCGCGGCCTAGCTGTGAGTGCCAGGCTGGCTTCTAATGCCGGGCCCTAGCTGTGAGGGTCAGACCAGTGTCCTTCTGTGTGGGGCCCTTTCCACACCCCTCCCTCCATTTGTTCTTCCCTCCTTCCTGCCTCTCTCCCATTCCTCTCCCCCACCACACACACCATTCAGGGTAATTCCGTCAACCTTGCCAGATAGTGATTCAAAGATGAGTTGGTCTGAACCAATTTGGGCCACAGAGTAGCAAAGGGAAGCTTGCTCGGGTTTCTAAGAAAGAAAAGCAGTCTTTGTTCAGGAATTGACCAAGAAGCACAGAGCACCAATTGCTTCCAGCAGTCCTCTCATCACCATGTGGGGGATGAGCCTTAGGACAGAGCCTTCACAAGGTCTGAGGAGCAGAGAACTCAGAAGATTGCTCCCCCTTCCCCACATTGCGAGTCCCCGAGCCTGCCTGATTTCTGCACTTCCCGTTCTGTGAGATGGTGACTTTCACGGTTCTGTGGCTGAAAACAGTTTGACTAAGGCTCCTGCTTATTTCCATCTGTGAGGTGCAGATATGTCTGAAAGGTTATATGTAAAGAAAATTGTATTTTTTTTTAAATCATGAACATGTAACTTTTTTGGCTAAACAACTCTGTGAAGAACTTTTGAAAAAATATTTAAGTGGGAAGATGATGGACTGTTTATTCATGGGGTATTCATTTGCTTTTGAGGCATTATCCTCCAAGCCAGGTTTCCCATGGAGCAGCTCAGAGACAGTCCCCCCTCCTTCACCCTCCCTTTCTTACAGAGCTTGCACATGTAGGCTCACAGGGCTGCCTGCGTTTAGTGGGCCCCACACCATACTGCTCTGGCTGCTAATCACAGCAGCTATGATTATGCTTGCCTCAGAATATCATAGAATGTTCAAACTCGAAGGGACCTTTGAGGTCATCTCATCAAAACCATCATTTTAAAGATGAGTAGACTGAGACCCAGGGAATTGCAGCTTCTCAAAGGTCAAGCCACCACAGGCCGAGAAACGGGGCTCAGGCATGCTGCAAGGGAGCAAACAGACTCTTAGTTCACCTTCTCCCATGCCGAGTCCTGCACCCTTGGTGGCCATAACTGGTCATTGCCTGGGCTCCCTTCTGCCGAGCGTCTGGGGCCTTCTATAAATCAGCATTTTTTTAAGATTTTTATTTATTTATTTGACAGAGAGAGACACAGAGAGGGAACACATGCAGAGGGAGTTGGAGAGGGAGAAGCAGGCTACCCGCTGAGCAGGGAGCCTGATGTGCGGCTGCATCCCAGGACCCTAGGATCATGAACCGAGCCAAAGGCAGACACTTAATGACTGAGCCACCCAGGTGCCCCTATAAATCAATATATTTTTTTAAGATTTTTATTTATTTATTTGACACGGGGAGAAAGAGAGATCACAAGTAGGCAGAGAGGCAGGCAGAGAGAGAGGGAGTAGCAGGCTCCCTGCTAAGCAGAGAGCCCGATGCAGGGCTCCATCCCAGGACCCTGAGATCATGACCTGAGCCAAAGGCAGAGGCTCTAACCCACTGAGCCACCCAGGTGCCCCTCAATATTTATTACTTAATGAGGGGTAGCTATTTAAAGAGATAGATGGATATATATACACACATACACACATATGTATATATATACATACACATATATGTATATATATACATACACATACATACATACACACACAAGGTGTCACATCTAATGCATCTAATGCTTTTGTCTTAGGCATCTGATATATAATGATATATGAAAAAAGTGTGGTTTTTCTAGCATATTAATCCACATTTAGACTCAATATTCCTTCTCCTGACATGGGGAATCAAGTCAGAATTTGTACATTGTTCTACAAAGTATTGAAGAAGAATTGACTTGTACCCTCTTAACATAGACTCCCTAAAGCTTTTGTTTTAAAATTTTAGGATTGCGTGTCTGAGGTGAGGCTTCTATAATAACTGAGAGTTTTTCAGCAACTCCATTTTAAGACAGTTTCTTAATTTTTAAGTATCTAAGTGATCTTTTAGATAGTGTTATTTTCTTAAGCTACAAAATAGTTCTAATCTTGGGATGGTTACTAAGCAACAATTAAGAAGCCGTCTCAATAGATTTTGAAAGCTACTGTTTACTCAAGAGGGAGAAATGTGTGGCTTTTGTACAGCTTATGTATGTTGGCAATGAGTGACACTGGGGGCTGAAAGTGAGGGAGAAGAGTGGGTTGGACTTGACCTGGCTGGTGGTTTGGATGGCACCGGTAGCGTCGTTAAATTGCTTACTTTTCAGTTCCGGGGTTCTATAAGAATCACAAATAACAAACAAAATCCAAAACATGGCGTCAAAAAGATACTCTTGAGTAGTAGTGAAGGAATCATAGGAAAGACCCAGGAGACTCTGCTGGGTTCAGGAGTCAAGATCCAGTACTTTGTTGAGCACTGGAGTATTCCAATGGCCCTGCCTGGCTCAAGACCTTCCCCTCTCCGAGCTAGACTCCCTGACCGAGACCATACAGGTGTAAAGGAGGACGGTTCTGAATAGGGAAAACAGCATAATGGGCCAAATTGGGAAAGAAGCTGGGCAGGAAGCAGTAACAGAGTGTTGTAGGTGATTTGGTTTCATGTCTAACTTCACTGCATGGAATGGTAGGGGAGTGGGGCATGGTGGGGATGGTGTCCTACTTTTGCTGTGTTTGGCTCAGGATGGGTGTTTGGCATGAACTTGCCGGGTTCGGGGTTGAAGTGATGGGAGCGTACGTGGAGGAGAACCTACCTGCACCGTCCCCAGCTTTAGCTGAGGACCGCAGCTCCGCTCTTCATGTCTGAACAGGACGTGCTACGTGAAATGGAGGGTGCTACAAGCTCTGTGGCCTCTCTTATTCTTGAAGAACCCAATGTGCTTCTGGGTTCCCCGCCACAATTAGAGACACTTCACTGTGATATCTCTGCTTTTCTTTTTGTCGTTGAAGAGTTTAAATATAAATTGGCTTTTTGCAAGAAGTGCATCTTTCATATAGGCATAAGTAAACTGTCATGGAGATCATTTAGAAGCAGAAAATGATTAATTGTGCCTTTTAATCATAGTTCCATTATCATATGAAACAGTCATGTCATTGGACCCATTTTCACTAATGAAGGTTTCGCACCACCAGGAGCATATTTGCATTAATGAGGCATCACAGGTTATTAATTGAAACCTAATAACAGTTTGGAATATTTTAGTTTGCATTAATTGGAAACAGAATTGTGAACTTATTGGCAATATATGTCTTGTCATCTTAGAGAAATGGCTCCTTGATGGGATATAAAGAGGCCATTTTTGCACCGGTTGGCATTTCTGGGTCTTATATGTTGATTTTATTTTCATGACTGATTTCTTTACTTTTTTTTTTCCTAAGATTTATTTATTTATTCTACAGAGAGAGAGTGTATGAGTTGGGGGAGGGGTAAGGGGAGGGAGGGGGAAGCATACTCCCCCACTGAGCGTGGAACCCAACAGCAGGGCTGAATACCAGAACCCCGAGAACATGACCTGTGCTGAATCCGCGAGTCAGACGCCCAACTGACTGGGCCACGCAGGTGCCCCTTCGTGACTGGTTTCTAAAGCAGAACCTTTGGTGTGTCCAGTATCATACCAAAACGATAATGGGCTCTCTCTTAAACAAGCAAACAAACAAACAGTAGATGTTGGGTTTTTGACGTGTCCATCAGCCAACTACTTAGGGAAAGAATGTGGAATGAGGCGAGTGGGAGTCAGGGAAGAGATGCTCATTGATGGCTCTTCTCTCACTGAGTTACCTCTCCAGGGAGCCCTTGCTTGGCCACCCTAACAAAAAATGGTGCCTTTGTCAGGCCCCCTTAGTGCCCCTGTTTAATTCTTTACCTATGAGCAATCGTAACTAGGTTTACTCGTCTTTTGCCATCTGTCTCACTAGTATATGTCTCTAGAGAAAAGGAACATGTGTATTTTGTTCGTCCTATCTTCAGCACCTGGCACAATGTATACATCTGTTGAATGGATAAGTGGACCCTGGCTTGGACTGGAGGAACCTAGGGAGCATGACTTCCCACTGAAAACTATAGTAATCTGCCTGTGCAGAGGTTAACTCTTGGGTCTGCAACGAAATGATAAAATGCCAGATTTCATCCATATTTATTATGGATAATATTATCCATATTTATCCATATCCAATATTATGGATAATATCCATATTTATTATTAAAATATACAATTTATTCCCAAATTACTCTGGGCCCTTGGTGTTTCTATTCCAGAAAATTGGCCTTGGGATTCTGTTGAACTTAGTCTGGTTTGGTGTCCCTGAAACTAGAAAAAAATGAGGAATTGTAAGTGTCCCTTGGCATTATGTCCCATGTCTATAGACTGAGAGCTGTGTTTTC
The DNA here is from genome assembly GCA_028533885.1 of Nasua narica. NCBI lineage: Eukaryota > Metazoa > Chordata > Mammalia > Carnivora > Procyonidae > Nasua > Nasua narica. The sequence goes on along the minus strand of CM052799.1, from coordinate 23,878,165 downwards.
TATCGTTTCTTAATTAAGGATTTTGTAGAAACCAGCATTCATGATAAACCTTGGAATAGAATTTCAATATAATATAATTGGCACTTTTGTTAAAGCTCATAGAAACCAAACAGGCAGCCTCAGCTGGATGTAGCATTGAGGATATAAGAAGGTAATTTTAGTTGGAGTTTAGAGTCCATGAGGGTGGGGGTAGAGAATAAACACTGCGGGAAATGGGCCTTATTTTTCTTCTTTCTTTTCTTTTTTCGTTTTTGTTTTTTAACTGATAAATTGTGTCTTTTCATTTAGTGTGTTGTGAGATAACACAGCATGATGGAAAGAAGTGTTTTTTTTATTATTAAAGATTTGATTTATTTATCTGACAGAGTGAGAGAGCCCAAGCAAGGGGAGCAATAGAGGGAGAGGGAGAAGAGAGCTCCCTTCCCAGCACCCAGCAGGGAGTCCCACGCCTGGCTGGATCCCAGGACTCTAGGCAGATGCTTAACCATCTGAGCCACCCAGGTGCCCCTGGAAAGAGCTGTCAAAAGGCCATCAGGAAACACAGATCCTGGTCTGGACTTAACTACTTAATAAAAATTTAATAAGACTTTACTACTTAATAACTGAGAGACCAAGGGAATGTCTGTTTTTTAAATCTTACCTAGAAAATAGAGACATTTGCCTTGTATGGCTTACAAAATTCTTATAAAGATAGTCGAGGAAGACAAATAAATGTACTTGATAAATTATAAGGCAAATGCAAAATATTTCTGTTATTCATTGGATGGCTGAGGAGGAAAATCAACAGACACAGTAGAAGAGAACTTCACAGAAGCCACCTGGGTTGACTCCCAGTTCACTAGAAGTAGTGACTCGTATTTCTCCATGATGCTCGATAGTCAAGGTTTCACCTGGCTTCCTGTGGACCTTTTAAAAAAAATCCACCACTCCTATTTTAGAACTCAAAGGTGAGCATGAGTGAATACTGAGGTTGTACTTTAAGCAGCTCAGAGACATCCAAAGTAAAGTGGTGAGATACAGTGTTTTCAACTACCCATTTGGACAGGATTTTTTAAAGTCATAACACCTCATACAGGAGAGGGTGAAAATGAATAAGCATTCTTACAGCCTGCTGATGGGACATGGAAAACCCATACAGTAGAGATTGTAGGCAACGCAATGTGTGAAAGACCGTTTTGGTGAGGAGTCATGACAGATTAAGAGAACAGCCTTTTCCGATCTTCTTCTGCTCTGTTACATTCAGGTTCAGAGCCTTTTTTTGGAAGTTTGTTGGCTCTTCTTCTCTTGGTTGGGAACATGTTTATTCTCTATTTGTGTATTATGCGAAAGCTGCCTGTGGGCAGAAAAATCTACACACATGTCCTATATACACACACACGCCCTCATCTTTTGACACTTTGGAAGCCTCTGTGACCTGGTCTCCTTCCTAGAGAAAGCTCAGTATGTGAGGCATGGCACTGCTAATACCAAGGGATGTTTTCAGGTAAAAATGGGCTCAAATTATTTAAGACATCAGAAACCACTGTAGTTTGTATGTGTGTATATGTGTATGTGTGCGTTCAATCAAGAGATGCTTTCATCCTATTAAACACCCTCAAGATAAAATCACCTTGCCGACAAATTGTTAAATATGCAAATATGCATGCCTTTCACTGCTGATTGGATGTTCACCAAGCAGAACCAAGAATAGTTGCCTCTTTATGTCATTAGATTTTGCGGTATCTGAATGTTGGTTTACCTTTGGATCATGTTATAGCAGAACTGATTAATTGATTGACTCATTCACTAAATACCTAAAAAGTAACTTGAACACGTGATGTTCCTTGTGCTATGATGCAGCAGCAAGACAGACAGACATCCTTGTGGCCATGGCAGTTAGATTTCAGTGGAGTAGACAGATAATTAACAAGGCAACAAGGACATAATATAGTTGCAGGTGCTTTGTAGAAAATAAGAGGATAGTGAGTGTTGGGAAGGGATGCTATTTTTGATAGGGTATTCAGGGAAGACTTTTTAAAGATAGAACATTTGAGCTGTGACTGGAGTGAAGCAAGGTGTGGGGTTGGAGGGGAGGGCTGGGAAAGATGAAGGGGCAAGTGTTAGGGGCAGAAGAATACAGGAATAAAGTCCTGGAGGAATGACAGTGCATGGAATGTTGAGGGAAGGACAAGGACAGCAGTGAAGCTGGAGATTTATTTGAGTGGTAGTGAGGTTGGTTGGGTAGGCATGGCCAAATTGAGGCAAGAGGACCTTGCAGGCTATAAGGAGTTTACAATGGGAACACAGTGGGGAGTGTTAAGTCCTGGTGTATCTGATGTATTTTTAAAAAAGAATTATCTGGTGTTCTGTGGAGAACAGATTATATGGGAATAAGTTTGAAAGGAGAAAGACTGGCGAGGGGGCTTAGGAAATAATTCAGAAAATAGGGGATATTGCCTTGTATGTGACGATGGAGATGGTGTTAGGAATCTTGATATATTTTGAAATATATTTTGAAGTTATATAACCCAGGAATATGAACTAATGTGATAAAGTCATATCACATGATAAGATCTATGTGCTGATTTTAGAACCTAATCTTTGGTTAGGTAGGACCATACTATTCTTAAATCTGACTGAATGTGTAGGGGATGGACAGAAATACAAAGCTGCGATAACTCTCAAGTCCAGTCTCTTGCATCCGAGTTCTTTCAATACATGATTTCCCTACTAAAACAGTGGGAAGATGCCGCTGAGAATCCATCCAGCATTGTGCCTGTTGGAACATGATGCTGCCGTAGTAAGTGTGTTATACTTTAATTCCTCTGTGTAGTAAATATCAGTTCATGCTGATTTTAAAAAATATATATATATTAAACATTATATTTCTATCAGTGAATGGTCAAAGCCCCATAAAATTCTGAGGTGTAGATTTCTGCAATCTGCCCTATGGGGTTAAAAGATTGCCATCTTCTGCCTAGTGTAAAGGCAACAATGATTGACTCCAATGTATTTTATCTACAAAGGGAGATCCCCGTATGTGTTCCTCAAGTCCCATTAGGTGGTTAAAGGCCCTCAAACTTCATCTGGCCGAGCCAGTGGTGGCAATATGGCTGCAGAGCTCCAGCAGAAGACAAGAATACACTTCTTGTGCTAGCTCCTGTGGACTCTCTCAGAGTTGCTCTAATCAGAATGGGTTAGGTCACATGTCTACCACTTAACAAATCTCAGTGGCCAAGGGAGTGTGATGTGTGTTTTGGCTTAGCCTCAGACACATTCTTCAATCCTGAGGCTGGAGACTTGCTCACAGAGTTCTAGCAGGATTGAGTCCCCAGATGATGCCAATGTTGCTGGAGGAAGGGGGAGAGGGTTATGGAGAACAGCAAATGTTCACTGCCCTGTGACAGTGCCATCACATCCTCAGGCTCCCTGCCCTCTGTGAGCGTCCTCTAGGTATCGTGGAGCTCCTGGCTCGAGTGGCAGATATACTGTGGTGAAAATACTATGTGGTATTCTTTTCAGGTGCTTTGTCCTTATAAGCTAAAAAGAACGTGATACTCTGAGATGGGTGTTCTCAAGACATCTCGGTGGAAGAAACGCATTTTTGTTTTCAACAGAGTCTGTCCCTGTTGACCCTGAAAAGGCAGGTTGGAAAGTAAATCCACTGCTGCTCTGCCTCCAGTGGTTTATTATGAGCCACGTGCAGGATTGCCTCTGGGAAGTTAGGGTTGATAGTATCCATTTTCATCGCTGTCCTTTCGAAACCCTAATGCATGGATGCCAGAAAATGGAAGAGAGAAAGGCTGAAGGAGACAAAGAAACAACAACATAAGCATATTCAAACTCTCACAGCAGTGGTTGAACACCTCTAAGACCTCATTGGGTGAGTTACTTGAAGGAACCAGTTCTGAGACGGGTTTTAGTGTCCAAAGGGAATTATTTTACCTGGCATGTCAACAACTACAATAAAAATGTTATCAGAGTAGAGGGAACCTCTTCTTGGTGGTAGAAGAGAGCTTGGTCTAAGGATTACTGGTACACAGCCAGGTGAAAGAACAGCTAATGAATGCCGGGGGTGGGGGTAAGAAGAGATAGCAGAATGAAAAAAAAAAGTGATGTTTATGCTTACTTTGTTAAGGGTACATGTATTTTTAAGATATAGGTTCCAACTTTATTAAAACAGTACATGCCCAAGAATAAATTAAAATACAATACACTTAAGTAACACATCTTTCTTTTCTGTGCAAGGGAGTTAACTCACTAAAAAATCATAAGGTCTTAATTCTGCAAAAGTAACCCCTGATTTTGTTTATCTTACTGGGCCCCTGACAGGTACGTGATCGTTAGTTTCCACGTGGTCTCACTTGTCAAACAATTCATATGCCATCTTTGATTATCTTCCCCATGTAAGCAGTCTGGCACACCTCCCTCAACACATTTTCCACCTAATATTTGTGGTTTTAAGTAAAAGGTGCTACTGAGACTGTATGTGATATTAGCGAACTGTACAAAGGTGAAATTCTAACAGAAAGGTCACATGTAATTTAAGAGGATAAATATTAAATATGCTGCAGATCCTTTCCAATTGTTACACATACAATATTTATTTTTCACTAGATAATGCTTGAAAACGTTTATTTTTCCCCCCACGTTCAAACTGTCACCTCATCCCTGACCTGTTAAAAGTGTTAACTTATTTAAAATACTATTTACCATGTATGCCACTTATTTATTCATATGGCTGCATAGTATGGGACCTTGGGTTTATTAATACACATGCTAATATAATGGCGTGTTGACAAGAGAACCAGCATTTAGCATTCCTTCCAGTGTGCCATTGGCATTGAAGGTGAAGAATTACTTTCTCGTCAACATGACCATTCCTGGAAGTGCAAAGTTTGTATCTTAAGACCCTTTTCTTGCTCGTAGCAGGCAGCATTTGTCCCTTTCTCTTCCTTCATTAATCTGATACACCATGTGGAAGGGATAGTTTTAGTGTTAAATCACTACAAGGAAGCCCCTTCTTCAGGGAAAAAAATGCATGACAGTTGGGTTAATCAGAACACGCCCTCCTCCCAGTTTTCCACTGTCCTCTGGTGGGCTGACCAAACACTTGGGCAACATGGCAATAGTTGCAAAAAAAATGCTTAAATGGGCCTGGACTTGTTTAACTGCAATAGTTCCAAAAAAATGCTTCAATGGGCCTGGACTTGTTTAACTGATGAAGAGAATTCTGAATGTCATTTACCAACTGCGGCATCTCTCAGGGGGCATGATAAGCTGTAAGAGGCATATTCCTGTAACAGACTTGATTTAGTGTTTCAGAGAAAGCACAGAAAGGTAGCCTTAACTCACCTTTGTTCTGGGGAAAAGCTCATTTTTTCTTTGTTGTTTTCCTGCCGTTTTCTTCTTTTGTTAATGAATAAATAAGAATAAGATTAAAACAAAAAACTCTGTGGACAAGCAGAGAAAGAGCTCTCCAGGCTAAAGGCTCACAGTTAACTTGATCCTCCCTGGTCTTGGAAATGACTTTTAACTCTATGTTATGATGTTCATGACCACCAAGGTGGGAGCCAAACACACAGCATAGCCTATATCTTGTTCCTATAATGCCTCGTGGTTTGAGGCAGGATATATCGGTTTTCTTCTAAACCCAGAGCTACTGAGGTCTTGTCTTTTGAATCTTCAGTAAGATTTATAGTGCAAGTGAAGGGTTCTTAGTCTAAAATTTCAACTGGTGCTCATACTTGGCGGGCAAGTGAGTTTCTGCAAAGATGGAAAGTTCTAAGCATCCCTTTGGCTTTCAGTCCTGAAAGAGGTTTTGCAAACATTTGTTTGTATTGTTGGAGGCTTTTTCTTCCTGGTCAGGCTCATTAATACCCTTTTGTGAGTACTATTTTGCTTTTTCAAATAGCTTTTTCTAAACAGCTTTCTCTGGTAGAAAATCTAATTTAGTTGCAAGCAATATTACCAGTTCCGCTCCTTTATTTTTTCTTCCTCATTGAAAGGAAAATAAAAGATTGTGTGTCAAATAGAGATGTACGATTTATGGCATTAGCACATCCGTTAATAAATTTATGCAGCAATTATATATCTTCACATTTTATATTTATCCATGACTGAAGATAGCTTCTTTGTGTTGCAAGAGGGTATTCTTTTTCAGGGAACATTTTGTTATTTTGTATCATAAGCTTTTGCCCTGCATTTTCATTGGAAGTGGACATGTGGTAGGGAGTTCTAGCTGTTTTACATACCCAGAAATAGAGTAAAATTTTACCTAGATTTAACCTTAGAGCTATTGAAACTTAGATGGTCTTTGTGATATTTATCTGCAGAGTTTCTTAGGAGAACCGATCTTTCCCCATAAGGATGAATCCTGCTTCATCCAAAACGGTTTGAAGGTAGCTGCCCCATTCTCTTTAGCTCCAAAACTGGGTGATGAAAAGATTTTATTCCTTTGCCGCAGTGTTTGGTTAGGAAGCCAAGCTGTTTGCAGCCCTTCTGAGCAATCCCCCTGCTGTTGTCTTTGCCACCATATAGAATGAACCCGTCTGAGAATAACATCAGAGTGAAGCGGAAAGCAGAGGGGGAGATCGGGGAGATTATGGTATCATTTGAGTACCCAGATCTGGGCGCATGCTGGGGCTAACTCATATCAGTACACAAGAGCCTTCCTTGAACTTTTCAGGAATTTGTGAGGAAGCTGATGACATGTGGGTAGCTTGAAATTGGCAATTGACAGAAATCAGGCCCCCTCCATTAAATAATAATAATAATAAACATTTCCCAACCGCCCACTGTCTGGACCTATTCTAAATAAAATCAGATGACCTCTTGTCACATGGGCTAATTAACTCCCTACTCTTTTTCCCCACCTTTATTTTACCTAAGTTAGTTTGAGTTGGTTTGCCATCATATGTAACATGTAGTCAGCTATGTTATGTTTTGGCCAAATTATTTATTTTGGCATTGTGATAAACATAGTTCTTTTATATCACATAGTAGATAAAATGTGGGAACCAATACAGCTTCTGATTTAAAAAAAAAAAAGCTGCATGCTCCTGTTGGTTATTACAAAATATCTGAAGGGAGTAGTAGGAAATTTCTAGAACTTCCTGAAGGCTCATCATAACCTGACAGAGTATTCACTGTTCTTGGGGAGCCTTTATGTGACCAAGGGAAGGAACAACAAAACTTATTTTGTGAATCAGTGGTTGTAATGTAGAATTCATAATGTTTGAGGGAAGAAAAACAAAAAACAAAAACTGGGCAGCCTGGAGTTTTGAGACAGTAGAGTGGACTATTTTGTTTCTGAAATAGATAAGAAGTAGCTCATTGTGCCAGTGATAATCAGTTCAATCAAGCTGTTATGTCAGGTAGGTCCATCTCTTTTATCACTTTGCATGTGTGAATTCTGTTTGCTTCTGATAATTAACGAACACTGTGGACCAGAATGCCCATCTCCTAGAACTACATGATTTTGCAGTGTTCAGTGCTTTTAAACAGTCCCACTGGTCTTTTTTTTTTTTTTTAAGTCATATGAGCTAAATTTAAAGAAAAACACATTAGAAATGCTCATATGCAATGTTCAGTGGGTTTGTATTTAATTTCTAATAAAATTTATGACTGGTTATTATCATATGCCTCACATGCCGTTGTTTGAAATCACTGGATAATATGCGAGCCCAAGTGGTGAAACTTGTACATAATTTGTATGTAATATGGGGGCAAACTATGTCATCTGTTTGATGTGGCAAGAAAGAAAATAAGTTCAAGAGAAATTAGACAAAAAGCCTGTGTGTTCAACAGTGCAGTTTCCTATAACACTGAGGTCTGTATATTATTTTCAGTATAAAGTAGTTTAAAGGAGAAATATAGGTTGTCCATCTGACAGAACACAGAAAGAGGATTTCACATGGGTCAGAGGTAGTTAAAGGGTAATGTTGGGGTATTAGGCCAGACTTCTTTGAGTAAATCTAGACCAGTGGGATATTCTAAAATGATATTGGAATTTATGTTTTTTCTTTAAACCAGTTGGGAGACATTGACACTGTATCACATTTCTTTCCATTTACAAAGCGTTTTCTATTTGGCAAAATATTTTCACAGACCGGTTGAAATTAAGGAAGCTTTATATCTAAGGGAAAAATTATTATGTCAATCAACCCAGAAACTGTTCAAGACTTATCTACAGCAAATAGTAATCAAGTCTCTCTATCCTAATTTTGTCCACTATGTCCTCTTAAACGAGGAGCATCGGTGTAACCATAAGCAAGTCATTTACCTCTTGAAGCCTCAGAGTATCTGTCCATAAAAACTATGAGATCAAAGGGAACAGTGAGTTGGAGAAGGAAATAAAAGTACGTGCCTTCTTGGGTTATCATGTAGGTATCATGAATATTATATGATGTGAATGGAGTAATTCTTAGTGCTTAGCACAGTGCCTTGCACATCCATGCTACTGAGTAGGTGTTAGGTATTACTATTTTATGATACTTACTAGCCTTGTTCATGAGTGAGAATCATTAACCATGCTTAAATAAATCCCTACTACTTCTCTGTTCTGTGTACACTAGATAGAGTTACCCCCATGAGAAGCAGCCTCATGTTAGATCAATGCAAACATTTGGACAATACGCCCTGTGACTTTTGAGTAAGGCGCCCATGTGAAGATAATGATTTCTCTAACCAATGCATCTTTATACGTGTGGTACCTAGTGAGCGCCAGACATCTGGGCCTCTTGTCATGCCCATTGCTACTCCGGACCTTGGTCTATCTCCTTAAGTTGTAACCATCCTCCCCCTTCACATATCATCCTCCTGTATATGAATTACCTCAAACCTCTTACTCAGTTTTGGCGACTACCAGGGCATTTTCATTTAGTATGGTGAGCAACAACAGACATTCAATTTTATTTATATTGATTGTTATGGGTTTCAGAAATTATAATAATGAGGTTAGTTAAGCTTATAAATTGCAGCCGTGAGGATATGTTGCTTTTTTATCTGGGTCATGGTAATACATTTAGAATACATATTTTTGCCTTTTAGTCGCTGATGCATATGCTGCTTAATGAACTGTCATTTGGTTGTTCTTGTATTAGTTTGCCATTGCTGCAAAGCAAATCATCCCAAAACTCAGAGGTTTAAAACAACTGTCATATCTTATTGCTTACATCTTTGTGAGTCATCTGGGGTCTGGCTGGGCTGGGCTGGGCTCGGCAGGGTGGCTCTTCTCCCCACGACAGGTGCTGATCCTGTTTCCTAGTCTTTCATCCTTTTTAGACTAGCAACAAGAGTAGGCATATATCATTTACTTCTCATGCTGAGGCAGAGATGCAGTAGGGCAAGCAGAATTCCTTAAGACCTTTTAAGGTCAAGGACTGGAACTTAGGACACAATATCACAGTTCTGCATATATCAAGGTCAGAGAAAATCCTAGGACCAAGTTCAAGTCAAGGGTCTGGGGGACACACGTGGACCCAGAGACCATGGCACAGGTATGGGTGCAGGTAGGGGTAAAGAATTGAGGCCAACAATGCTATTACCATGTTTATTCTATGCTTCCCCAGAGATGCTTGTTATTTGTTGACACTAGTTCTACATGTTTGCTGTCTCTCACAAATCATCGTACTCTTCCTGGGCATTTAGTGTATTCTAATTTCATGGGTATTGAAAATTGCACTGCATACAGACTTTCTTATGTTGGTTACCGAGAAGCCCAAGAACGATTTGAAGTTGATTATGGCAGCCAAATGTCTGTGATTTTTTATTCTTCATTTCATCCCTGCTTTTATTTTTGTCTACCTTTGTTTTATTTGTTTATTTAACCTCTATCCTTAAGTTGGACTATTTTGTTTCTTGTAGGTATTTTGTAAATGTCTCGCATCATTTCCGACACAAGAAGAAAGCTAAATATACAAATTAAATTTGAAACAATGATTTCCTACCACTATTTGCCCTTTACCCAGTAGGCAGGGTTACAAATAATATAGTAATAGCTAGCATTTATTGCACACTTTTTTCCTCTTGGACCCTGTGCAAAATAGTGTTTGAACAGTACTGAATTCTGTTTCCACAACAACCTCGTGTGGTAGGTCCTGGCGTTATCTCTGTAGAAGCAGATGCAGTCTATAGAATTTGTTCAGTGGCTTCCGGGTGGTAAATGCTGCTGCTATGATTTGAACTGGTGAGAGCTGGCTTTAGATCCCATATTCTTTTTTTTTTTTTTTTTTTAGATTTTATTTATTTATTTGAGAGACAGAGAAAGTGAGAGAGAGCATGAGAGGAGAGAAGGTTAGAGGAAGAAGCAGACTCCCCGTGGAGCTGGGAGCCTGATGTGGGACTCGATCCCGGAACCCAGGGATCATGACCTGAGCCGAAGTCAGTTGCTCAACCAACTGAGCCACCCAGGCGCCCTAGATCCTATATTCTTTACTACTAAGTTATACTGTATTCTAAAAGAGAAGTCTAAAAGGAATGGACAGTAGTTCCTTGCTATTTTCATGAGTCTAATTCAATTTTCATTCCTTATTCATCTTCTATTTTTTTCCTGTGTCTCTCATAAATATACCTAATTAAAATGTCGCCTGCTAATGGCTTGAAAAGACCATTTAAGCTGTGTGACACTTGACATTCCAATCACTATGATTAAACAGAAAACTTTAAGAATTTAAGCAAATAAAAGTGACTTATGAATCCCCCTTACTGGTACAGATATGTTTAGCACAACTGTCCCCGTATTTATGAGGAACATAATACTTCCAGGTACATTTTATGTTTTCTTGCAGAAGTTTGATGGTAAATGTGGAAATTAAACTGGAAAATATGGATAAATCAGCACAATTCCAAACACCTGCTCAAAACATTCATTTTATTGATTTAACAGTTGACTCTTTAGGGTGTTTTTATAAAAACATTGGCTCTAGGCAGAATAAGTATTCTCAGTGAATATATTTGTTGACATATCACTTAGAAACTACTATACTGACAGATTTTAGGCATTTTATATGAGTTTGAATGACAAGTAAAGGCCATTCTAGATGAGAGCAGCTCTTGTATTTTACTGGCTGATCCTCTGGTATTTATATACTTTTAGTCATAAGGCCATCTTGCTGTGATCTTTCATCTCACTTGGCTTAATTATTTGGAAAGTCTTCAATGATTTTTTTAATGGGAATTATGCTATTGCAGTAACATTGATTACTATACAACTAATATCTTTGAGGGAAACTTCAAGTAATCTCATTTCCTTTGAAGTGTTTGTAATTCACAAAGCCCTGAAGGGCTCTGAAGCCATTTTAGAAATGATCATTTACTATTAATCAATCATCCATGCATATAGACAAGTAAAGGGCTTACTGGTTTTTCTTTAGTTTTCTTAAGTAAGGTCAAATGATGGCTGCGTCTCCCCCAGTGGTCTGCCCTTATGATGACTGCATGGTGGATGGCTCACAGACTTGCATCTCTCAAACTGAGTCCCATTCTTCCAGTACTTGGAGTCATTGTCGTTTCTTCAACCAGTAGTATAGCTGTTGCAGATAGAAAAACGTGAATTTCTTTGGGCGACACAAGACAGAATACATACTTGAATATGGATATGAATATATATGTTTGTATGCCAGTGGTAGGATGGGTACCCTCAATCCAGGTGCCCAAAATGATGTTGTTAATCTGTATCTCTCCATCTCTGGGCTCTACTTCTGCTCTGGTGGCTTCTGTTTTGGTTAGATAGTTCCTTCTGGTAGCCCCTGGGAACATGAGTAGCAGCAACCTCAGTAGAAGAACTTTTTCTCAGTATCCCTTAGCAAGAGCCCCACAGAGAACTCTCATTGATTCATCCAGACCATGGGCCTACCTGAAACCCCAGAACCAAGGTCAGGTGCCTCATAGGACTCCCCTCCTGTGATGGGAGGTGCTTTGCTTCTCTACCAGAAAATCGAGGTACTATAGCAAAATGCAGGAATGATTGCATTAAAAACAACTGGCCTATGTATAAATGCATAGAAATAATCTATAATCTATGGCAATAAATTCTTGATTGTGTTACGAGTCAATAATCGGCTATCAACCAGTTTTTTTTTTCATGTTTTGCTACTTTATTTTATTTATTTATTTTTTTAGTTAACATATAATGTGTTATTTGTTTCAGGGGTACAGGTCTGTGAATCATCAGTCTTACACAATTCATAGCACTCAGCATAGCACATACCCTCCCTAGTATCTACACCCAGCCACCCTTTCCCTCCCACCTCCCTCCCCTCCAGCAACCCTCAGTGTGTTTCCTGAGATTAAGAGTCTCTTATGGTTTGTCTCCCTCTTTGGTTTCATCTTGTTTCATTTTCCCCTCCCTTTCCCTATGATCTTCTGTCTTTTTTCTTCAAATTCCTCATATCAGTGAGATTATATGATAATTGTCTTTTTCTGATTGACTTATTTCGCTTAGCATGATACCCTCCAGTTCCATCCATGTTGTTGCAAGTGGCAAGACTTCATTTTTTTTATTCAATTAGTTTTTATAATGAAAAGTATTTAAGGTAGAAAAACCCCTTTTGTTTTCCCTTTTTAAGTGGGTGATTGGTTGTATTTTAATTAACAGGATGTTCATTCTTGAAAGAAGGTCAATTAGGATATAATTCCATATAACAAATATGTACTCAGTTTTTGTGCCAAAGACAATGCTTTATCCTGGAGGTATAAGAGTAATGAAGTCCCTCTCTGCCCTTGACCTCCCACCCTCATCCTTAAGGGCAGTGATATAGCATACAAGAAAATGAATGATTACAATTCTGTGTGATAAATGAAGTAGTTGAGAATTATTCAAGGCTTCTTGGAAGATCAAGAGGGAAATCTAGTTTAGGCTGAGAATGTTTTTAAGCTAAAGTGATAGATACTCTATTGGGCCCATTTTATGCCTCTCCACCTTCACCCCTTGCCTTGTTCCCAAATGTTTCCTTTGCTTTCATTATACTAAATTCTTTTTTAGTTCTCCAGTTAACCCCTTTTCTGTCATGTCTCCTTGCATTTGGTCCTACTTGTTTTTTCGTTCCTATACCTTTTAATCCCAAGCTGCCTCTTGGATGACATACCTCCTGGTGTAGATATCACGATGGGACTCTGAGAAACCTTTCCAACGTCCTTCTCATGTGCTTTCCTCTACCCAAAAGCAGGAAGCCAAAAGTGACATTTCCAGTCTCCCTTGCAGGTAGGGGTCTGGATCTGACTCTTTTTTTTTTTAACCAATTACATGTATTTAAGTTTTAGAAAGCAGAACTAATTCTGGGGCCATATCTTTTCTTTATTTTTTTTTTTAACTCTCCCTCTTTTATTTTTTTCTGTTTTCTTTTTTTGATGAGAATATTTAAATTCTGCTTTCTTAGAAAATTTTAATTACATAATACAGTGTTATCAACTATAGGCATCATGTTATACCCTACGTCCTCAGTCCTTATTCATTTTATAACCAAAAATTTATATCATTTTGCCAACCTCTCCCTATTTCCCCCATCCCCCAGCACCTGGCAACTACTTTTTCTACTCAGTGTTTATGAGTTTGACTTTTTTTTTTATTCTGCTTGTAAGTAATATCATGCAGTATTTGTCTTTGTCTGGCTTATTTCATTTAGCATAATGCCCTCCAGGTTTATCTCTGGTGTTATAAATGACAGATTTTCTTCTTTTTAAAGGCTGAATAATGTTCAGTTGTACATATATACACCACCTTTTTTTAAGTGCATTTTCTTGATCCATTCACCCATTCATGGACACTTAAGTTTGTTTCCCCTCCCCCCCCCCATATACTGGGTATTATGAATAATGCTTCAGGGAATGTGGGAGTAGTGATACCTATTCAAGATAATGGTTTTGCTTCCTTTAAAGACATATCCACAGTGGGGTAACTGTATCATAGGTCATGCTATTTTTAATTTCTTGAGGGATCTCCATACTGTTTTCCATAGTGGTTGCACCAGTTTGCAACAATACATGAGAATTCTCTTTTCTCCACATTTTCACCAAGATTTATTTATCTCTTGGCTTTTGATACTAGCTATACTAATAGATATCCAGTGATGGCTCATTGTGATTTTTATTTGCACTTCTTTGATGATGAGTGATGTTGAGTACCTTTTTGTGTACTTGTTGGCCAGGTGTATGTCTTTTTTGAAAAATGTCCATTCAGATCCTTTGCTCATTTTTTTTTTTTTTAAAGATTTTATTTATTTATTTATTAGAGTGAGAGAGACTGAGAATGAGAGGGGAGAAGGTCAGAGGGAGAAGCAGACCTCCCGCAGAGCCGGGAGTCCGATATGGGACTCGATCCCAGGACTCCGGGGTCATGACCTGAGCCGAAGGCAGTTGCCCAACCAACTGAGCCACCCAGGCGCCCGCTTTGCCTGTTTTTTATATTGGGTTATTTGTTTTTGATATTGAATTGTATGATAAGACTGGTTTTTTCTAGTCTCTACAGTTTCTACTGGCTAGAATATTGGAGGAAACATTTGGTTTTCAGCACCAGTGTTAACAGCAGTCAGGCTCTAACTTCAGTGCTATTGAAAAGCAAGCACGGAGTGTCTGGTTTTTTGCTAGTGTGGCTCATACAAAAGCCAGAGGTGCCAGTGGCAGTAGCTTTCTAATTCTTGTTCACAATTCCATCAATATTTTTCCAACATGGATGGTGACTTCCTGAGTTTGTGCCATCACACTAGTGACTGAAGTAGCAGCATTCCTCAGGAGTCATCCTGGAGACCACACCTCCAACCCTTCCAGTGCCTTTGATGTACCCCAGCCCCCTGTTTTATTTCCATTTTGAGCAGCTCAACTCTGGTTGATACAACTACTCACTTCCTCAGAGCCTCAGTATCTACTTAAAACTTGGATATAATAAAACCTGACTCTTAAAGTTGTCATGAGGATGCAATGACTGGAGGCACGTGGGGAACTTAGATTATTGAAAAGCATATTACAATCTTCTCATTGAATGGCACCTTTGGGTAAAGGTGTTGTCAACTAGTTTTGAGTGTGCTAATTTTGTCCATTAGACAAAATTTCTTTCTACAAGAAGCATTGTTGAACTCAAGAAAAATGTTTTCCTTCATCTTCTGAGAGAAGATGACTTTTTACTAGTTTTGGTTGTTGTTACTTGGATTCCATATAGCCTACCCTTTCTCAGCCATGGCCTGATAATGGGAAACTCTCTTTCTCTGGGCTCCAGTCCCTCGCTAGTATGGTTCACACTGTGTACAAATGCATCAATTACTTTTCATGGTGCGGAGCTCTCAATAAGATGACTGTAACTTTTGACTTCCTTTGCATCAATATAAGAGTAGAATTTACGCAGAGCCAAAAACCTCTGTACCAGTGCGGAGTAATTAAGCAGGAAAGTGGTTTTTACAGTGGAAGACCTTTGATCTCAGTCACTAAGAATGTGAATGGAGTTTCTGTCTTATTTTTAAAATGGATATAATCATGCTGCCTCACAACGTTGTTGTGAGCATCAAGCTACACAACTGGAAAGCCCCACATATGTAGTTAATAATGAGGTAGAGGGGGTGATGGTCAAGATGAGGTTTGACTAGGTCAGTGGGCCACAAGGTAGGATAAGTATATAGCCATTGTTTTTACTTCCATTGATATTTATTCAGGGTCTCACATGTGCAGACATTGATTAAACTGTTATGTACATTGTGTCACTTCATCTTTACAGCACACTTATTAGGTAGATTTTCCTATCCCCATTTTACAGATAAAGAAGTTGACTCAGTATGATTGACTTGCCTGAAATGGTAGGACTCAGCTTCTTTCCTTTACAGACAGATCCAGAGGCCTCAGATTTCTTGTAGAAGTTGTAGGTGTTGCTGGTTACAAGGACGCCATGCCTGAGAACGATAAAATTTAGATTCCTGCAGGTGCGTGAGTCGCTCCTGCAACCTACTCCGGGCTCTGCCTCCATCAGTATCATTACCTTATTGGAGATCCATTTGAACCGTGATGTCAGCCGGCCTCTTGTAGTCACGTGATTGCGGAGACAAGGGTGATCGACAGCTTGCTAGCTAATTATAGCCCTTCCAGGGTAGGAATCACGGATGTAAGCTTTTGTAAAAATGCATTTGGAGTTCCAAGGGGACTCTTGCCCCTCATCAACTTCAGTTTGCATTATGAAAAGAAATGAGAAGTGAGTTCAGTTTTTAAAATGTCATTAATTACTGATACAAGGTGGCTCTACCATCAGGTGGGGATTCCTTAAAAGGAAACCATTCTGCCCTGGGAAGGCAGATTACCATTTGGGAATTGGCTTCAGTGTTTTTTTAGTGTTTTTTTTTTTTTCTTTTAATTAACTTTGTTGATCTAGTGCATTTAGTGGAAATGTAATAATTTGTTTCTTCTCACTACCTGTGTATTTTGAAATAGAAAATTGTTTGAATAATGCAACTCCCTGGAGATATTCATGCAACTGCCTTATAGGATACGGTATTTAAAAAAAATAATAGTTTGTAATGAATATTTTTTCCTAATTAGAACAGAGGAAATATTAAACCAGAGGTGATAAAATATATCTTATCAAGTCATTGGGTTTCACTTGCCATATCCTGTAGAGTTTTGCCCTTTTCTGGTATCAAGACTATTACTAACCCATAGGGCATGTTTGTGCACAATAGAAAAAGGCACCCTTCTGGGAAGACACAACGCTACCTTAAGGTGTATTGGTCGATGTTCTAGTTTGCGCAACTACATCTTGCAATGTAGGTAATAGCGATATTCAAGGTCATGTGTGAGTTATCAGAAACATAATCCCTGCACTTGTTTGTCATTTGGTATGTGTGAGGTTACTCTGAAACCAAGGCTTCTATAAGGTAGAAATTGGATAGTGGCTCAGCCCTAATGAGACAGTGCTCTGGGCAGGTGTGGGATAGAAAGGGGAGGAAGGTCAGCAGGAAGTTGTATGATATGTGAGTCAAAGGTTTACAAAGGCTTCCAGTAATAGTGAAGAGGTCCTGGAATCTGAAATTAGAGTTCGGTTTGCATAATACCACAGACCCTGTTACAAAAATTTTTTTTTTATTATGGCATGACGAAGAACATGGAGCTCTTTAGCTCTGTTAGTATAAACATTAGTATTCCTCTAGCAGTCAGGAGGTGTAAGACATGACCGCTCTGCAAATCCCCTTGACATTGAGCTCTCCAGTTGCTACCCTCCCTCTCTTCCTCCTGCCTTGCACTGTTGGAGGTGTGCTGATGTAACAAAACAGTTAGCAGCAAGAGGTAACATGGGTTGGGCTCCTGCTGCTTGCCTGGCAAACGACCAACAAGGAAAATATGTAGCCCACACTGAGTATGTGCCAGATGCCCGAGATTCAGTGATAAACAGTCTAGACTCTGTCCTTTACCACATGGAGTTGACAGTTTCATAGAAGAAGTGGACAGCAAGCAAGACAAATAAATATTTTATTATAAATGATGTGAAACATTATGAAAAAAAGTATAGGATACAATGAGAACATTATGAGGATGGAGGTGGTGGCTAATTTCGGTGGATTTAGATTTTGAAGGACTCTACCAATAATAAGAAATTGTAGGAAACAGCCTTTTGCTCCCTGAAATCCTTCTATTCAAAAACAAGAGTGTCAGGATGCCTGGGTGGCTCAGTCAATTAAGGTCTGCCTTCGGCTGTGGTCATGATCCCAGGGCCCTGGAATTGAGTCCCGCGTTGGGCTACTTGCTCAGGAGGGAGCCTGCTTCTCCCTCACCTGATGCTCTCCCTGATTGTGCACTCTCTCTCTCTCTCTGACAAATAAATAAGATTTTATTTATTAAAATCTTAAAAAATAAAAAAAAAAAGGGTCCAACATTAGCAAGTGAGAAGATCTTGGCTTCACCCAAGTTGCATTGACTAAGATGGTGGTCTCTGCACTATATTTTGGGGCTGTTTATGCTCCTGCCCTGGAGGCCTCAGCGCACGGCCAGTGCCCAAGACGAGAAGCTCTGGCAGGTCAGTCATGGCTGATTTTCCTTTCCCAGGACAAAGAAATCAGAGCTGCCTTTCTTCACGTAAAAACCTCTCCACCTCTTACCAAATGTTGAAAGGTGTGTGCTCTTCTCCCTGTGATGAGAGAAGAAACTTGGAGAAGCTGCTGGTTGCAGCTATTCAAGTAAAGCTTTGCGATTAAAACTCTATTATAGGTGTTTCACAAATATCTGAATCGGTTCGCTAGCTCCACGCTATAGGGACAGAATCTGGGCTTAGCCGTTTGATCTGCGCAGCTTTACCCTTTATAAATGGATGCCATGCTTAATCCTCAAGCATCTTTGTGCCTATAATCTTCTGTTTATGCTATTTGCCTGGTCCTGCAAGGCGTTTTGAGCATGTGACCCTTTACCATCGGAGATCCAGGTACTAAATTCATTCATCTGTATATGCTCCCGGCAGGGAAAAGACTTCATCATTGGGTGCCATCTCTGGACTCTGCACAGCTCTCCCCAAAAAATATTTTACCTTTGTACTCTGGTGGCGCCGTTTTCCCTCTGCTTTTTGTTTTTCTGACATCTCTCTGACAGCTTCCTTCTTTCTCTTGTTTCCCATCCCTCCATGCTTAGCTTGCTTCCCTTTTCCTTTTGTCCTGTGCTGCCTCCTTGTCTCCCTCTTTCCTTCCAGTCTGTTCTCGCCTCCCCTCTTCCAGTCCCCTTCCCTTCCTTTCCCTTCTACTTTACTCCACCTTACTCCATGTTTATTTAGTGCCTGCTTAATAAATATCCTATGGTTGGAGGAGTGTGTCTGTCCGTCTGTCTTTGCCAGCAAGAGAGGCTGATCACGAACCTTCTCCTGCAGAAATGAAACCTAAGACTCAGAAGCCTAGGTCAGACTTGGTCACATAGGTATCTACGTGTGACTTTGTGTGTACCTGAATTTCATCATGGATTGTCTGTTGTGCTCATTCTATGTGCTATGTAGGTACAAGCCTATAAAACTTATAAAGATGTATGGTTCCATGCCCCAGAAGTCTGATAGTCTGATTTTCTACTGTTTAAGAAACTTGTGGGTGAATTTTAAAAGCCTCTTCATAGCCTAAGCTGAGAAGTGCTGCATTTGGAACTCCCATAGGGAGCAAATGGGAACAGTTCTCTGAAATAGAGAATAAGACACTACTCCTATTAGATGATCCTTTCCAGGTATCTCTGAAACTAATGGTCTAAGTATTTCACTTAGACTTAAGATGTTGTCAATTTATTTGTGAACCCATTATGCAGATGTAGTGAATGTCATAGATATTTTCCAATCTCTATCTCTGTCCAAATCCACTAGGCAGTTACTTATATTTAAACTTTATTTCTCTAAAAATGCAGCTGGATCATTTACTAAGGGGTGCCTCTCTACCTGTCTTCTCATAGCATTTCTCCCCAAATGGTCCCACTTGAATGAATCTTTCTGGCACTACCTGAAGAGACCTTCAGTTATATTGTATCTCAATGGGGGCAAAATCAGCCTTTAACAAATAGCTAATGTAAAAACTGTGCACAGTAATAAATAGACATAGGATTCCAGCTGGCACAAAATCTGATTTTAGATTGAATGACAAGCTACAGTACTTTCTCTTTTTCACGGGAGGGGGAAAATCACAAAAATGGAAATGTGTGTGTGCGTGCGTGTGTGTGCGTGTGTGTGTGTGTCTTCCCTTTCTTTCCTTTTGATGCAATTTAAAATAGTCATGAGCATGAATTACTCTCTTTTTTAATTTTAGGTCATTTGAAATGCTTCCTCTTTTAAGATTAAAAACAACAACAACAACAACAACAGAAACAATGACAGGAGTAATTATGGTGAGGGTTAATGCTGGCTGGACTCTGCCTAATGTGTGACTCAGATATTAATGCTGTCACAGCTGCTACACAGTAGGTCATGTCAGGGACTCTGCCCCTGGCGCCCCCAGACCACCGAGAGAGCCTTCCAACTTCGGATGACCCACTTTTCCATCTTTATTTTTTCATCACACTAGCCCATAAACCGGAGGCTTAAGACATGAACTATCCACTCCATTGTTCTCATGTTGTAATTATAGAAACGGGTTCACGCATGTGTATCTATGCTTGCCCTAACTTACGCCCTGGTTCATCCCTCTGGACAGGAGGTGTCCTGGCAGAGGTCCAGCCCAAGTTTTATAATGAAATTTGCCTTTTATTGTTTCTCTCCCAGTATTTCATTAGTAAGGGAATCGTAGAAGTTTGGGGAGTGGGGCAGGCAGAAGCATGGAGTCGTTGAAGTTTGGCTGAGCACAATTGATTTCAAGGTTTATGGATTTGGGATGTACCCCCAGCCCCATCACAAATCGGCACTGGCCCCCATGTCTTCACTAACCAGTCTGGCATTTGAAACTTCAGACATTTTCAGAACCATAAAGCATGTTCCATCCCAATAATAAAGACTACCAGCTTTCTATTAGATTCTGTAATATCCAGTCCCCGTGAAATCCCTGTTTCCTTATAGTCGTTCATATTTCAGTAGGCATAAAACCACTTCTATATTTTAAATTTCTCTATTGGATAGATGTTTGAATATTAACTCCTTTAGTTACAATTTTAGAATCTCCTTTATCTCCAGTAATCTAACTCAGGAACAGATTTAAGTGTGATGTTCTTCTAAATATCGTTCATATATAATAAAATGTGTTAGATGGTGGGCTCAGCAATGCCAATTCTGATTTAAAAAATTTTTTTCCTGTCTACTTTGTTACTGCTGATCATTCTCCAGAGTTTCATTTCACTTACTTTCACTGTTGAATGCAGAGCCATAAAAATCAGTGTAAAAATAAGCCAGTCGAAATGAAGGCAAGATCAGAGTGAAATGCCCAGATCTCTCTCCATCCAGCACATTGCACCAATACTTAGCAGTTTCTTAGCCCCTGTTAGTCACTCAGATCATTTTCACTCATTTCATAACTAATGGCATGGACATGATTTTAAACCTACCTTCCACGTAGAGAATATGTTAAAGATCTGTCTCCATTCTTTTAACATCTGTCAAAGGTTCATGATAACATTTGCCCAAACTATTAAGTTTTACCAACCTCTTAATTTTCTCCCCTTTTCAAAAGTTTTATCTTTTTCTTCTCTTAAAGTAAATAGATCTAAGGTCATACGTTTATTCATCTAACAAATAATTATTGACCTTCTCAACCATATGGGGCTTTGAGTTAAATGCTGGAGAAAGAACTGTGAGGAAAATCAACCTGCTTTCAAGGTTTGTATTAGACTCAAGGAAGAAATATCTCTCAGACATACACCCACAAAAAAAAAAAAAATAGTTCTCAGTTTTAAGTAAGACAGGGAATGGCAAGGCTGGAGCCCGCTTAAATGAGGACATGAGAAGCTGTCTGGAAGTGGGGTAATATCTCAGCCCCCCCAAAATGAGAAGGACTGGATATAGAAAGTAGGCAGAAAGGGAAATACTCCATGTCAAGGGGCCAGGATATGCAAAGGTCCTGCGTTGGGGAAAAAAGCTTATTCTGTTTGATGAATGTCAAAAAGACCAGGTGGTACGTTATGAATGTGGAGATCTGAGAAGATGATGTGGAAACAGTGAAAGAGTGTGTGGATTTTATTTCCTGTGCCATGATGAATTTTAAGTAGGGTGTGGCCTGTGTGATTTGCTCTGAGAAGAGAACAAGGCTGCCGAATGGAGAAAGGACTGGGGAGGAGGTTCCCGGCTCAAAGGCTCTCGTCGCAATGCTGGGGAGGGATGACTAGCATGACAGCATTAGGGGTTGTTCATGGGTTTAGACTGAGGGAGGAGCTGGAAAGGCCAAACCAAGGAGCCTTCTCAGTGTAGCAGAGAAGGAGACACAACACTGGATGCTGGCCTGAGGGGATGGTGGGACAGGGCTGTGGCGGCCTACCTTGGTAGAAAGCTTCTTTTGTAAAGGGCACAAAGTGTAGGCAGTGCTCTTGACAAGTTGACAATGGAATGTAGGCAAATAATGCTTGTATTTTCATGTAAAGCATGAGATTATGTGTATTCATGGGGATATAGGTATTAATTAAAAGTGTATATATGAAGTGTATACATGGATGCAATGACTATATTTTGAAAAACTCGCTTGAGCTTTATGATATCCTTTCAAGTCGTTGTAGGAGAGGAAGGTTTCTCAACAGTCTGGGTGCTATTAATTTTTTTTCTTTATTTTTTTTTCTTTTTTTGGGGGGGTGCTATTAATTTTTTTAAAGTTTTTATTTAAAATCTAGTTAGTTGTCATAGAGCATAATATTACTTTCAGGTATACACTATTGATTTCTATATGTAATTTCATTGTTTTCAGTAGTCACCCACTGAATTTTTATTTTTTAAGATTTATTCATTTATTTATTTTTGAGAGAGAGCATGCATGAGCAGGAGGAGGGGCAGAGAGATTGGGAGATAATCTCCAACAGACTCTGTGCTGAGCACAGAGCATGACATGGGACTGGATCCCAAGACCCTGAGATCATGACTTGAGGCGAAACCAAGAGTCAGACACCTAACCAACCGAGCCACCCAGGTGCCCCTAACTGTTCTCATTTTTAATCCTATTAAAATATAGGAGATCAGTTGATAGAAAAGTATGATGCAGATGTATAACTTGAGAGTCATGCTTCCTGGGTGCCGGCCTCAGACCGTCTCCTAACAGTCGTGACGTTACTTGGCTTCCCTGAGCCTCCATTTGCTCAGTGACAGAACGGGGCTGACGACAGTGCCTACTTTATAGAATTGTTGTGACCATTACAAGTGATGATCTCATCCAGCCCTTAGCTTCATGCCTCACACACGTCAGAGTTCAAGAAATGTTGACTCATAATTATCATTTCGGAATTAGAAAGCACTCTAGACATCGTCTTGTTTCACCCTCCAGTTTTGCAGATGAGAAAACCAAAGCCAGGTATTACATGGCAGCTGGTCATGCAGCTGGTTAGGGGCAGTTGAGGCTTGGGTACTTTTTCTTTGGAACCATCAGTCATTATTCTGCAAGGTTCCTTTTCACTTTTTCTCTTAGAATTTGCTTGCATGGGGAAAAAGAGCTTCTAACAAAGGTAGAAGAGGAATGGCAAACCACAAGCACGCACAGACTTTGAATTTGGATATTGAATTGTGCGTGCGTAAGAGAAAGCGAAGTGTGGAGAGACAGAGAATCCCAGAAAGACACAGAAAAATAGATATAGAAAGTGTGGATTGGGTAAAAAGAGGTATGTCATTTGAATGGAAATTTAAGCATCATAAAGAAAATGAACCATATAAATAAAGTTCAGTATTTTTGACAAAAGAATAATACATTATATATTTCTAAGACCCCAAATTCAGGAATGGTTTAGATATTAATATGAGAGGATTCTCTCCTTAATTTAAATTTTATAGTGAATAAAACCTTGAAAAGTTGGGGATGAGCATTAAAGGCACCAAGGATTAAGGTTACATAAGGGAAGACAATTAGGTTTTACAGTCAAAGTGTCCTAAACATCAAGAAATAAAAAGGAGAAAGATGGCATGGATTTGGAATAGCTAGGAAAATAATGTGGTTGTCCATACCAGCATAAAAGGGAATTTACTACTTATGATGGAATTAGGGCATCTCCCAGTACTTTATATACATATCGTATTACTTGGAAGAAAAAGAATTAGTTGCGGTTTTATTAAGAGACTGAGAATGTGACCAAGGACATGTAGTCTGAGAGAGTTTGCAGGTTGCCTTTAAAATGCCTTTGATGTGTGGGTAGGATCATCCATCCGTACATGTGTATAAAATGTTTGTTGAACTCATTTAGAGGAGACCCTCCTTGTAGGATTTAGATGTAGAAATTCATTTTGTATTTAGAAAGCAGAAGAAGGGAAGGATAAAGAAGATACAATAACTGAGGAGGAAAGGTTTAGCATCAATGAGGCATCCAAAATGGCAACAGAATTATAGATAACAAAAGGAATCCATCCAGGCATCCATCTAGCAAAATGAGT
This sequence comes from Nasua narica, assembly GCA_028533885.1. NCBI lineage: Eukaryota > Metazoa > Chordata > Mammalia > Carnivora > Procyonidae > Nasua > Nasua narica. Next base: position 23,854,218 of record CM052799.1, on the reverse strand, counting down.
GGTTACTTTGTACAATGAACTGTGTTAGGGGTTTTAAGGGACATGGAGGTAGAACAACCATGGAGCTTACCCCCAAAGGGACTCACAATCCAGTCCGAAGGGTGACATTCATGCATCAGTTTGTTCATTTGTGCAGTGGTCATTGAATGGACTGTGTCATTCCCATGTTCAACCCTAATGGAAGACATTGCTTATCAATCCCAGCACTGCTTCCAACCAGTCCTCAACTACTGTGGCTACCAATTGCTTGGTAGAATAATTCTTTTTCACTCTCCTTGCACTTGGCTCTGCTGTGTTTTAAAGGTAGAGCTTGTATCCCTTTACTGTGATATCCTGAGCATTTACCACAGTGTTTAGTATAGTATAGAATAAATGCTCAACAAAATTCAGTGTACTCTTTGAAGTCAAACTTACCTTCTGATAGCTATTTATTCTGTGTATTAAATGCTCAGTGTTATATCACCATTGACCCTGAAGTTCCTTAGTACATATATTGTTTGTGCGTCTCTTCAAAATTTACCGATATGAATATTAAAGTCAATTGTTTCACTGCAGTTGTGTGGCCTCCTAAGGCAATAGGGTGTGCTTATTTAAGCATAAAGAATAAAATGTGGGTGGTTTCTCAAGAGTAACTCAGTGGATATGTGATCTTGTTGAATAGGAATGAGGCTCATGTCATGGAGAGTTTATTAACAACTAATAGCTTTGTGAAGTTGGAGAACATTTCCAGGGCTAAGTGGGAAGGGGGAGGAAGTTATTTTAATCACTGGCATAAGCCATTTATAGTCCTGTCATCTTCTCTGTCATGAAGATTATCACTTAATTATAAGATAACATGATTTGCTGTTTAGATATCTGGGATTTAAATGTGCAGGCCAGGATCAAAGTGGAGATCAATTCTCAAAAGGTCTGGGTACTAATTAATAAAGTTGGTGCAGCTGTGTGCCTGTCAGCCCAGCCTGCGTGGGGTGTGTGTTTTCCAAACATTAGATGAGCCGAGTGTTTTGGCCACCAGTGAGAGAAGGGGGCATCTATAAACAGAGAAGGGGTGGCTCAGGCGAGCAGATGATCACCTAAGTGAGAGTCAGTTAGGAAGGTGCCTGGTCTCTCTGTGAGGTCCCAGGATACTCCCCAAGGTCCTCTCCTATGCTTACCTGCATCTGTCTTGAGTTGTGTAAGAAAATGACAGATCTGGTGGTTGCCACAAAGGCTGCTAGTTATGGAAGAATGTGTCTTTCTGGAGACCTGTGTTAGCTCACACCAAAGGGAACTCATAAACAAATGGGTGTGTACAAATGATGAGGGTAGAGCTCAACTTCCAAATTGAGCTTTCTGTGCGTGGCCAGATCGGGCATGGGAGTAGGGAGTTTCTTACACCTACACTGATGGTCCACCTGGCAGGGATATTGTGGAGGTAAATTTGGCACCCCCCCCCAATATTGAGGAGGGTGAGCTCTGGACTGATTGGGTTGACCCGGGCTTGACTCTAAGTTCTGTTGCTTAATATTTACACAGGCCTTATATTTCTGAGCTTCCGGTTTTGTTCTGTGTGGTTTTTTTTTTTTAATGTTTTGTTTTGTTTTTTGTTTTGTTTCGTTTTTGCAAAATGGAGGTAATAATGTACCAGCTTCAGAAGTGCGGTTTCTGTAGAGTTCGGCATGTGGTTAATGTCCATTACATGGTAGCTATTTATTTTGGGTTTTGTCATCATAGTAGTCCTCGTGAGCACTCTATGAGAGCAAGAGATGGTGACTTTTTTGTTTATTACCTTATTCCCAAACTCCTAACACCTAGCCTATGTGAAACTCCCAACCAGAATGGAGAGCACAGTCAAATGAGGCTGGGGAGGGATTCTTTAGAAAGGGACTATTTCTGTTTGGAGAGGTCTGGATGGCATACCGGGGAATCACAGGGTAATGCCGGAGGCGGGAGGGAGCGGCACTGGGGCTGTCAGGACACCGGCCCAAAGAGATGAAGGGAGGGAGTGATCCTGTACCGTAGTATGAGAGGGAATCGGGAAAAGTAATCTGCCTCGGGGAAAAAATGTGGATCCCCGAATGGTGACTTAACCTCCCTTTTTTTTCCCCGCTGATCTGCTGCTACAACCCTCACTGAGCAGATTGCCTGGAAAGCAAGAAGGCAAGAAGCCTGTCAGTGTAGTCCACACAGGTCAGACTTTTGGGTCATAGAATAGGGCAAGAAGTGGGCGAATGGAGGGGTACCTGGATGGCTCAGTCAGTTAAATGTCTGACTCTTGATTTTGGCTCAGGTCATAATCTCAGAGTCATGAGATTGAGCCCCAGGTTGGGCTCTGCACTGGACATGGAGCCTGCTTAAGATTCTCTCTGCTCTGCCCCCGCCTCTCCCATCATCTGTAAAAGAAAAAAAAATGGGAGAGTGTATCTAACAGGCAACATGATTATTATAGTGTCTCACACGTGGTAGGTTCCCAGTAAGAATGAATTGAATGAATAACATCTCATAGGTAGTTAGTTGGATTAAGTTCTCTTCCTTCAGACCATTGTTTCTTCAGCACCTACTATGTGCTAAGCTCTGTAAAGAATTGAACAGTGAGTAAAGCCCAACCACAGCCCTTCCACCCCCACATATCCACCATACTTGGGTTTGGAAAGTACTTTATAGACATATTTTTTTATTTAACTTTCTCCTTTTAAGGTAGGATTTATTATCCCCATTTTATAGAGAAGGAGCCCTAAGTTTCAAAAGGTTAACAGGTGTGACCGGAGTCATAGAGCTGGGAAGAGAACAGAGTAAGAATTCTAAACCCTGACTGTTGGGTTCCCCATCTCCATCAGGCTACTCTGGTTCCATGGCCTTTTGGTGTCAGTTTTTTGGATGGGCTACTAGGTATCTCTATACAATAAATTATTGATCTCAGAATGATTTTTCTCTTTTTTCACCTAATGGTCGAATGGATTCAGTATATCGTATCATAGATTGTTTTAACTATATCTATCCCATTATTTCCAGAAGGGATACCCATGTGAATCATCTGGGAACTTATTACAATGCAGAATTTTCAGGGCCCCCTAGATTCTCAGGTCTAATCTGTTGGCAAAATCCTCAGGGGATTGTGTAGCCAGCAGGGAGTAGGGGTAACTGATTTAGTGGCATGCGGCTAGTTGGTGTCAACCATGGGGATTCATGTTGTTAATAAATAACATCCACACCAAGTAAGAGTAGGACTCACTGGAGAGTATAACCTAAGGATGGGTACATAAAGCTTATCTGGCTGAAGTTCTCTTTTATAGATGTGCATCTGATAGCTAAATGTGAATTAGATGACCAGACGAGAGGCAACCTAACAGCGGAAACTGATTTAATACATGTAACAAGGTGGAATACTGCTCCCCACATCTAGATCATTGTCAAAGGCGCAGTAATGGAGCTGCCTAGCAGTCTCTTATTTCAGACGAGTGTAGGTTAGATTTTGGGAATAGGCACCCAGAGATGTGGAAAGGCACAGTCACCTGTTAAAAACAAAAGATTCAAGCTCTGTTTGTAAGGTAGACATTTTATTAATGAGCCCAATTTTAGAACAGATACTCACCAGTCATGAAATAAGCCTTCACATACTGACTTAATACAGGGATTACTGAAGACCTTTATCTTTCAAACGGTCTTGTGTCTCCAGGAGGTAGGTAAATTGTTCAAATGTGTTTAGGTGTTTCTTTTGATAGAACTGAGAGCTCAGACAAATTTGAGTGGCTGATAGGAGTAGCCTCATGTCACAAATATTTCTAAGTGTCTCTCATTTCAGGTAGGATCACTCCCAAAGGGCAAGGATGGATTATAAATTATTTTCACAGTACTTGCAGTGATCTGCTTAATCCACTAAGTTTAAGGCGGGAACTTACATGATAATAGAGATGAAGTTGACAAAGGAGGATTTCTTAAGTAGCTGCCTGAACAGTTACAATCATGATCTTTTCTCTGTTGATCATTTGAATATTTCAACACACTATCTGTATGGGTATTAAAAATACATTAATTCTTTACTTTTTCGACATGAGTAATAATACTTTCTATATGTTCAATGAGTCTGGGTATATGGCACATTTGTTTTTTGTTTTTTGTTGTTGTTGTTTTTTAATGGCTTTTGCACATCCTCTCCCTAAGCCTATGTTTACTGAATTTATTCAGTCTTTTATGGACAGATAATTCCAAGCCTGCTATTAAGACAATGGCTTTGACTTTAGAAGGAGTTTATATCTTTAAGGATAGTTTTCAGCAAATGAGCCAACCATATGTTAAATCAAATTTAACATCCATTATGAAACACTGAATCATACTTTATATCTCAGTAATGATAACAAATGATCGCTTATCTCATGGTCTCATTTGTACTACTACTCATCCATCTTGCTAATATTGCGAAGATTTATTAAATGAACAAGTGTCCAACTATAACTGTTAATATTAATAGTGTCTTTTTATATTTTCCCATGCTACTTTCCTTTCCTATGCTTGCTTAAGCCCTCTTTAATGTACCTTTTAAATGTAATAGTTTTTCTTATTCTGAAATGATAATTAACAGAAAACTAGCAAGGTAGCAGTAAAATTATTTCAATGAAACTATGCAATTATACCAGCCCATTACAAAGTAGAGGATATGCTATGTGCTCAGCACTAGAAGCGACGATCTTTTTTCACTAGAGTAAAATAGTCGATTTTAAAACCCTGGAAACATTTCAGATCCCTTATGACTTAAAATTGCTACTTGTGCAGTGAAAGTTTAAATCCGTTGAGTAAATTTGTAATTTAATCTTTAAAGTTTAACTAACATTTATTCTTCCTTCCTAAGTGTTTTCTGTTGGTATAAATTGTAGGAAGTTGTCTCTATCTTTTTCTAAGCCTTCACTGTGGGCTTTTAACTCAACAGCTTCCAGATGAGTAACTTCTCTGAAGCCTTGTTTCTAGAAAAGGTCCCACTATTTCATCACTTGTCTCAGGCTGTAAATAGGGGTTCCTACTTCTCCTTTGTGTCCTAAATTGAATGTTTTCAGACCCAGCACTTTTTACTCTAAAACGCTCTCTTAGATATTTAAACCTGTCCTGTGATCTTGTTACCAGTACATTTTTACCTAAATACTAAATTTCTGTCTAAATCATCTGGTTGGGTCCCAGGACATTTGTGTTTTTTTCAAATCCGTCCTGCATTCCCGATAAAACAATTCTGGCTTAATCTTCGTGATTCCTAGCTTGATTTCATGATCTCAGATGTTCCTGGAGGGCAGGGATTCAACACAAACTTGTTTCATGTTCTCCAAAATTCCCATTTTGTGTCAGATGACCCATATCATGGAATCTTATTTAATGAAGTGGTTGTGAGCAAAATTTCTTTGTAAATGGCCAACATCACACTAACATACTGTATTATCTTTATGATGATAATCATAATGATAATAATTGATGATATATAAATGATGATGATAATAATACTCTACTGAGTTGCTTTTACAGGTTGAATGTTTTATGCATATTACCTCTAATCCTTGTACCCACCCTGAGAGGAGGAAATGATTCCTGCTTGAATGAATGCTTCTTTGTTGAATGGTTAGCAGTACAATTCGTTTGATAATCATGGGCTACTACGTAACATCTCTTTTATTACCTCTGTGTGTTAAATCACTTTCTTAGCTGCAGGTTTTTAAACTATTTATTTATTTTTACTTGTTTGTGCATTTCTGTCATTTCTCCTCTCTGAATGTAAGGTCCCTCAGGCACTCCGTCTTGGGTTTCTCCTCATCCCCAGGAAAGCAGCTTACACTTAGCAGACATGATAAATGATTCTTGGTTTGAGTAAATAGTAAAATAAAACCAAGTCTTTACAAAATGATTATTTCTTTGTTGACTATAGATACCAAAATATGACCAGACATTTAAGAAGTCATGGTAAAGAGAGGCTTGGGCTTTGGGGAGAAGTCCAACTTAAGGGAACTTTTTTTTTTTTTTTTTTTTTTGGTGACACCCTTCATTGAATTGGAACTGTAGAATTTCAGGAGCAGAGGCATGAGGAAGGAATGTGGCTCACAGGGTCACATGTTGTATTTTACTATAGGGCTGGAATTTAGAAACAGTGCTGTGGCCTCAGACGGGAGAGATAAGGTACAGGGGTAATGTGTTCTTTTATCAGGATGGAAATTACCCAAGTTAAATGAAGTCATGAAATGAACTGTCTTATGCACACTATTTAATGAATCCCTTGGCAGAAGCGAGTATGGATTAACAAAGAGGACAAAATGGCAGGGTGTCAAATTAAGACTTTATTAATGTTCTTGTTTTCTTCCCTATGTCACCTTGGTCTCAGTTTCCCAGTCTGTAAAGTGGAAATGAAACTTGTCCCCAGGA
>CM052799.1:23771514-23847346 GCA_028533885.1 Nasua narica | reverse complement strand
AAGAACTCATCAAACTCAACACCTACAAAACAAAAAATCCAGTCAAGAAATGAGTAGAAGAAAAAAAAAAAGAAATGGGCAGAAGACATGAACAGACATTCTCCAAAGAAGACATATAAATGGCTAACAGACACATGAAAAAATGTTCAACATTATTCATCATCAGGGAAATACAAATCAAAACCACAATGAGACACTACCTCACACTGGTCAGAATGGCCAAAATTCACAACTCAGGAAACAACAAATGTTGGCAAGGAAGGATAGAGAGAAAGGGGACCTCTCTTACACTGTTGATGGGAATGCAAACTGGTGTTGCCGTTCTGGAAAACAGTATGGAGGTTCCTCAAAAAGTTAAAAATAGAGCTATGCTATGACCCAACAATTATAGTACTAGGTATTTATCCAAAGGGACACATTTCACCCCAGTGTTTATAGCAGCAGTGTCCACAATAGCTAAAATATGGAAAGAGCCCAGGTGTCCATTGACTGATGAATGGATAAAGAAGATGTGGTATATATATGTACTGTGGAATATCATTCAGCCATCAGGAAGAATGAAATCTTGCCATTTGCAATGACATGGATGGAACTTAGTATATTATGCTAAGTGAAATAATTCAGTCAGAAAACAAATACCATATGATTTCACTCATATGTGGATTTTAAGAAACAGGACAGATGAACATAGGGGAAGGGAAGGAAAAATAAAACAAGGTCATAACAGAGAAAAAAAAAAACAAATGTGATTGCTGAAGCTAATGAACCATTATAGGGGTAGTTTGAATTGCCTACTCCTTTAAGAGGGTCATTGCATTGAAGACATGATCAATGGTTAAAAAAAATCAGTGCAAATCACAAAAATATTTCAAGATTCTTTAATGTCCTTTGAGGCTTTCTGGAGGTGAGCTAGAGAGGAAACCGTAAATGATCTTCTAGGATTTTAGGTAGAAAGCTGATGAATATTGCTTTGTCCAAGAGAAGGCAACTTTGTTGAAAACTTATTATTACTCATAATGTAAATCTACAGGCAGAAATGGAAACTGCTATATGAAGACTGATATGTTATAAAACTTGTACACTTCTATGTAAACGAATAGTAAAAAAAAAAAAAAGTCCCCTAGTTGAGTTACAATTACGACAAGAATTGGTAGTCTGAGGCATCGAGCAACAGATGGTTATTGCCACCCACCTTCTAGAAAGAAGGCAGAATGAGTACCTGCCCTGAAATTAGGCAGTTACCAACTTGGCATGATGCTAAAACTGTTACTGGCCATTCTGAAATAGGCTGTTCGAACACTTACTTTAAAAAAAGCCCTTGAGAAAGTCTCCCATTTGATCCACAGTTAGACTTGCATTCTCAACCCTATGGTAAATTTTTATAATCCAGTTCTTGCTACTGTCACACTCTTAATCAAATAGGAAATTGCATCCCTGAGTTTAGCCAAGATCGAGGGGGAGGATTGTGCATCCTCAGTATACTATTATTTAAAATTATACCATCCACGGTGGAACCTAAGAAAGATCCATGGGTGCCCAGCATGGGACTAAGAATTTCAGTTCGAGCTTTATTTATAGTATCTCTAACCTGTGGCCACCTGGCTTCAGGACTGGTTCTGATCTTGTTAAATATTTTGTGCTTACTAAATACATACAACATGCTGTGCGTTGTGGAGGAAACTAAAATGATTAAGACCCGGTTTCTGTTGTCAAGAAACTTATCATCTATTTGGGTAGAGAGAGGGGCACACATGTGGTAGGGCTTTGGGCTGTAACGTGCTGGTGGTCCAACCAGCTGCTAGAATACTGAAGTGCGAGAAATCAGTTTTGATGGGAGGACTGGAAAAGTTTGGGTGATGTGACTTGTTAACATTTTTATTTAAATTCGATTTAGTTAACATAGAATATATTATTAGTTCCAGGGTAGAATTTAGTGTTTCATCAGTTGCATGTAACACCCAATGTTCATTACATCACGAGCCCTCCTTCATGCCCGTTACCTAGTTACCCCATCCCCCCACCCAACTCCCCTCCAGCAGCCCTCAGTTTGTTTCCTATAGTTAAGATCTCTTATGGTTTGTCTCCCTCTCTGGTTTTATCTTGTTTCATTTTTCCCTCCCTTGCCCTATGTTTTACTGTTTTTTGTTTCTTAAATTCCACAGGTGAGTAAAATCATGTGGTATTTGTCTTTCTCTTAGTGTAATACCCTCCCGTTCCATCCGTGTCATTGCAAAAGGCAAGATTTCATTTTTTTGACAGCTAAATAATATCCCAACATGTGCATGCGTGCACACACACACACACGCACCCCACATCTTTAACCATTCGTCTGTCAATGGACATCTGTGTTCTTTCCCTATTTGGGCTAGTGTGGACATTGCTGCTATAAACATTGGAGTGCAGGTACTCCTTCGGATCACTATGTTTGTATCCTTTGAATAAATACCCGGAAGTATAAATGCTGGGTGGTAGGGTAGCTCTATTTTCACTTTTTGAAGAACCAACGTACTGTTTTCCAGAGTGGCTGCACCAGCTTGTGTTCCCACCATCAGTGTAAGAGTGTTTCCCTTTCTCTGCATCCTCGCCAACATCTGTCATTTCCTGATTTGTTACTTGTGGCCGTTCTGACTGGTGTGAGGTGGTAGCTTATTGTGGTTTTCATTTGTATTTCCCTGATGCCGACTGATGTGGAGCATTTTGCATGCGTGTGTCTGTTGGCCGTTTGTGACTATTGAGCTTGATCCTGGCAGAAATGTGGCAGAAAGCCTGTAAGTTCTAAACGTAGTGATTGGGCTGATCTACCATCAGGAAGAGGCATGACAACTGTGAGACTGGAAAGGAAGGAGAGGAACAGGTTTCAGAGGATTCTAAATACCATTTGCTGGGGAACAGTGGGATCTGAAAAGAAAGTAACAAGGTCAGGTATCTGTTTCACCACGATAAATGTGGCTACTCTGTGGCATACTGGATTAGTGTTACGGTAGTGGAACAGTTGAAGCAGTAATGTTGGGAAGGAGAGAAAGGTCTGAAAATGTGGAAATGGAGTCATCTGTACAGAGTGGTTACGTGCTGACAGGAGCAAGCAGGTATAATCCAGGAGTTTTTTCTGGTTTCTAGCCCAGGTGAGTCTCGATTTCCTTAACTGAGAATTGACAATAAATCACGCACAGAACTAATTAATTGAAAGCCTTATTTCAGAGAAATGGTACGTGTGTTACACACACACACACACACACACACACACACACCATACATCCTCGATTCTGTGATGCTGTTGGTTGTAAAAGCATCATTGATTTTATATTTTGGAAAAAAGAAATGCCATCAGAGTACACGCTTAATCATAAGATGCATTTCTACTTATGTTAAAAAAGTATGAGTAGGCATCTTAAAATTTAGGAAATATGACAGTGACCCTTCAGATATTAATATTTACTAACATATAGCTTGTTGAACAATTATAATTACAGCAGATATATACTTTCTAATATGAAAAACCAGTTGTTACCTCTTTTTGTATGTTAATTCACTGTGACCTTCAGAGAGCCTCTTCACTTCTGGGGGAACCAACAATTCTAAAGTGCATTGAAAAAAATATGCTATAAGGAGTCCTTGATGTTATCATACCTCTATTATGTCACTCATCCCTGAGTATATCCCATCATTCAAATGAAAGGAATGATCACCAGAATGCTACCTATATTTAATTTTTTAAATTAAATTAAAAAGTCAAACTAAACTATCAAACCTAGCTGAACTTTCACTGTGAAGTTTGCTCAAAGACAGAATATCCTGGATCTTAAAATAGCCACTATGGAAAGAGTCCAGATGTCCATCAGCAGATGAATGGATAAAGAAGATGTGGTATATATACACAATGGAATATTATGCAGCCATCAAAAAAATCTTGCCATTTGCAATGACACGGATGGAACTAGAGGGTATTACGCTAAGTGAAATAAGTCAATCAAAGAAAGACAATTATCATATGATCTCACTGATATGTGGAATTTGAGAAACGAGGCAGAGGATCATAGGGGAAGAGAAGAAAAAATGAAATAAGATAAAACCAGAGAGGGAAACAAACCACAAGAGACTCTTAATCTCAGGAAACAAACTGAGCATTGCTGGAGGGGTGGGGGGAGTGAGAAGGATGGTGTGGCTAGGTGATGGACATTGGAGAAGGTACATGTTGTGGTGAGTGCTGTGAATTATGTAAGACTGATGAATCACAGACCTGTACCCCTGAAACAAATAATACATTATATGTTAATAATTAAAAACAGGGGCCCCTGGGTGGCGCAGTTGGTTGAGCGACTGCCTTTGGCTCAGGTCATGATCCTGGAGTCCCGGGATCAAGTCCCATATCGGGCTCCCAGCTCCATGGGGAGTCTGCTTCTCACTCTGACCTTCTCCCTTCTCATGTTCTCTCTCTCTTTCCTAATAAATAAATAAATAAAATATTAAAAAAAAAAAAAAAGAATAAAAACAACCCCCTCCACACACACAAAAACAGAACAAACAAAAACCAAACAATAACAACAAAAAAGAATATCCTAGATCTCGCTTTGACCAACATCCGAAATCAGGATTTTGGGGGAATGAAGCCCAGTGTCCCATCTTCTTTAACAAACTCCACAGATAATTTGGATGTACAAGGAGAGTTGATATTCAGGTGTGCAGCAGGCTAACCTTCTTTGAATTCCAGGATGTCAGGGTAGGACCTTTGTAATTGATGGTTTTCCTTCTGTTTGAGCATCCCAAATGCTATGTTGATAGAGTAGGGGGCTTTTTTTCTGCTCAGCGGTGGTCCATACAGCCCTGCATCTTCTTGACCGTCATGACCTACCTCTACAGCCAACTCTTCAGTAGTATCTGCTAGTGTGAACTCTCTCAGCATGTTTTTGTCTGGATACTCAGCATTGGCAAATTGTTGGTTCTTCATCATTTGCTTTGTTACAAGTTTAATAAAAAAAGGGGGGAGGGCACAACTTAGACATAATTCACCATTTTCCCAATTAACTGTAGCATGCTCCTGAATTCTTGAGGACATAAAAAATTCTAGGCGATAAACAATGAGTGTCTTTTTTTTGAAGAGAGGAAGTAATGGACTTTGGATCTGTCTGGGTTTAATGTTGACATTATGGGACAAGAATGCTAATCACTGAAGCTGTAGTAAAAAAAAAAAAAAACAAATTAAAATCTCCTTTCCCATACAAAATTATTTTTAAATTTCAAATAGGTAAATATAATTTGAGGTTGAACTTCTGTACTCTCTTTCTGGAAGTTTACCTCATTCCCTAACCTCTTCTGTTTACCTAACTTCTTACTCACTAAATACAGACATTTTAAATGTCTTTGGCTCCTAGGGCTCCCAAGCCTGTAAAGAAATAATCTTTCCCTTCTGGACCTCAAAACCGACTACTGAAAATCTTATCATCCATTTAGTCCAATGCATATTAAAACTGAGCAATTAATTATCTGTAGTTCTAATCCAGTAAGCCTGCGCAATTAACATCTGGGATTCAGTTCATCTTTCTGCTGACTTTCTAATTTAAGGATTGGGACATGATGGATCTCTCTAGGAGACATATTTAACAGAGATTATTTCTTGTATTTAAATCTTCCTATTTTTTTTAACCCATGGTGCATTTGTGCAATATTTTCATGATACTTTCCAGTTGTAACTTATTTCCTGGAGGGAAATTACTAGCAGTACGTAAGTCTTTAAAAAAAACAAAAGGTACGTGTAGTTGTATCACTTCACTATTTTCTATTTCTGAAAAATAGCATATCAAAATTGCCTATAATAGCAAAAGATTTTCAAATAGAGGGACAGTCATTTGTTACCCGGCATGATTTTTTTGCTCCGATCTGTCTTGTTGGCTAAACTTCCCTACCTCCTGCTTGCCTGATACTTGAAACTAATTAAAGATTGGGGACACCTTTTATTTCACTACTAAAAAATAGGTAGATGAAAGGTATTACAAATGCCAAGGAAGAGTGAATTCTTGAACCCTAATTAAGAGGACTCTAGTAGTCCACAGTGGCCTCCCAAAAGCTGTAGATTGTCTCACTCATAGGTCAACAGTGGAGGAAGTTGGGAAAGAAGGGAACGGTGTAACTGGTGGAAAAGAAGAAGAGGGAGGTACTGAGGCTAGACTTTATGATTTTTATTGGAGGCTGGTGCTCCAGTCTAAGTGGTGAAGCCCACTGTTCAAAGAACCTTCTCCCACTGTTCCAGCAGATGTGCCTCCAGTCTTTTTCATATAAAGCTTATATGCCACCTTCTATGAGAAGCCTTCCCAGCTTTCACCTATTATCAGTTCCCCTGCCTTCATATTTCAGGTTTTACTTTACTTACATTACAAAACTCACACAGACATATGCCTCTTTTCCCAGAGTATTCTGTTTCTCAGGAGTTATTTTTGTATCGATTGCTGCTTTTATTTTTTCTTTCATAGTCCTTTAGCACAATACAATGGTCAACAATAAATGTTAACAGATTTAAAACATCTAGAAAGTGAGTATTTACAATATTATTGAATGTTTTCTAACTATAGTTCCAATTTATTAAAGAATATTTGAAAAGTACAGAAAACAAATCAACATTAATTCTACTTCTTAGCTATAACCATTATTAACATTTAGATGAATTTCCTCCTAATGCTTTTCTCTATTTATAGCTAAATGCAAATATATGGCACTTTTGTATATTAAAAATGTATATATACATATATATTTATACATTTTGTATTTTGCTTATTTTTTTTGTACTTTGCTATTTCAGCATTTTTGTATTATTTAGTATTCTTTGAAAACCCGATATCTTAAAAAAAAAAACCTGATATCTTAATGGCTTTCGAATATTAGCTCTTGAATATCAGAATTTAACTATTCTCCCCTTTAAAAAAAAACCCAATAAATTTGTTAGAACCAATCTTTGGATCTCTGATAATAATCTTGACATCCATTTCTGGAAGGGAATGTATAGTTTGATATATATACTGATTTGCCCTTATAGTAGTGTATATGTGTACCTTTCTCCTTATAGCCTCTGAATACTTTTATAGGGAAAAAAAAGGCTTTTTCCTAATAAAAATGCTGTGTCATTGTTTAAAATTGTAGTTAATTGAATGTAGTGAAGCTGAATATTTTTCTACTTATCATGTATTTCTTCTTATGTGAACTATTCATGATGTCACTGGGATTTCCTAATGAAGTGTTTGCATCTTATCAATTTGTAATAGCTCTTTATCTAAAGATAATTTGCTATTAGTCTATAATACATTTATCATATACATTTTCCCATATTGTTTTTTTCACATCATCTTGTTTATAATGGTTTTGGGGAGCTAAAGATTTTAATTTTCTATAGTGATATGTATTGTGTTTTTCTTTGTCATTTTCTTTTAATGTCTTCATACTTAAAAGTCTATTCCCATCCAGATATGTAGGCCTATTTTCTTCTAATTATCTTCTGGCTCCATTTTCTCCTCTTAAGTCATTAGGGAACTTGATTTATTTTAATATGTGACAATAGGAAGAGATTTAACTTATTTCCTGTAAGTAATTTGTTAATCGTTTCCACCATTGTCTGTTGCCCAGTTTTTTTCTTAAAACTTTACTAGATGTTTCATTTGACACCCGATCTCTTTCTGTCCTTTCTCTTCTGTCCATTGACCTAAATATTTTTAGATCTTGTACCCTCAACTACTACAGTTAACTTCCATTACTTATTTTGAAGAAGTTTTACTTTTTAAACAAGTTTAGCCCAAGAGTACAAGATTTCTTATCTTCCTGCTTAATTTAGAAGCAACTTTGATATGTCTGAGTGTGTTCATCCAATTGCTTGTATACAAGAATTGGGAAATGTCTGTCAATTAAATTTACCATCTTAATGATTTTTTTGTGGGGGGGAGGGCAGTGGAAGAGGGAAAGAGAATTTTTTTTCAAGATTTTATTTATTTATTTGAGAGAGAATGAGAGAGAAAGCATGAGATAGGGGAGGGTCAGAGGGAGAAGCAGGCTCCCCACCAAGCAGGGAGCCCGATGTGGAACTGGATCCGGGGACTCCAGGATCATGACCTGAGCCAAAGTCAGTTGCTTAACCAACCGAGCCACCCAGGCTCCCTGGGAAAGAGAATTTTAAGCAGGCTCCATGCTCAGTGTGAACTGACACGGGGCTAGATCCCAGGACCCATGAGATCATGAGCTGAGCTGAAATCAAGAGTCAGACACTTAACCAACTAAGCCACTCAGGTGCCCCTGATGATTTTTAAGTGTACATTTTGGTAATGTTAAATACATTTGCACTGCTCTGCAGCCCATCTCCAGAACTCCTTCCTTCTTGAAAAAATGAAATTCTGTACTCTGAACAACAACTCTCCTTTCCTCCTTCCCTACCATCTCGCAACTGTCCTTCTAATTTCTGTCTTAATGAATTGGACTATGCTAGGTACCTTATGTAAGTGGAACCCTGCAGTATTTTTGTGACTAGCTTATTTTGTTTAGCATAAGATCCTCAAGGTTTAGGGTACCTGGGTGGCTCAGTTGGTTAAGCGTCTGCCTTTGGCTCAGCTCATGATCCCAGGGTCCTGGGATCAAGTCCCTCATTGGACTCCCTGCTCAGTGGGGACCTTTCCCTCTACCGCTCCCCTTGCTTGTGCACTTTCTCCCTCTTTCTCTTTCTTTCTGTGCCAAATAAATAAATAAAATCTTTTTTTAAAAATTCCTAAATGTGCATGTAGCATGTGTCAGAATTTCCTTCCTTTACAAGGCTGGATAATTGTTTATTGTATGTACATACTAAGTTTTTTTTTTATCATTCCTCTGTCAAGGAACACTAGGGTTTGTTCTGCCTTTTGACTATTGGGAATCATGCTGCTATTAAATATTTGTGCTCATCTCTTCAAGAAGCTGCTTCTAATTCTTTTGGGTATGTACCCAGAATTGGAATTTCCAGATCATATGGTAATCCCATTCTTTTTGATGATCCTATTTTAAATTTTAGTAAGAACTGACATACTACTGTCCTTAGCAGCTGTTTTATCGTATTGTTAATCCTCATATGTCATTAGAGCTCATTAGGCCAAGGACCCTGGTTTATGAATGGCCAGTAGTAGGATCTAAAGAGTGGCACATAGTAGGACCCAACTCTGAGTCCCAAAAGACCAACCCAGTTAATGGATTAGTTTTATAGGTCACATACAAATTGAACAGCTTTTACTTTTTTATCTTCTTTTAACTTAAGTGCTAAACTGGCCTGAGAAGAATATAAAAGCTATAGTGATAGTATATTTCTGTATTACATGGGCAAAAGCCCATAAACGTACACATTCAGCAATTTATCCAATGAACTGGTATGTATCTCACATATTTACAGATAATGGGGTTACAGATGTGAAAGGGAGAGACAAAATCTTTACCTTCACCGAGCTTACAGCCTGGTAGGGAAAGGATATAATATACAAGCAAAGAATTTAGTAGGCAAGATAACTTCCGAGTATGGTGATATGAAGATTTATGTGTGGGGTAGGGGACACAGCATTCATGAGGTGAAACTACTTTAGACAGGACTATTAGGGAAGATCCCTTCCATTTGATGATATATAAGCAGAAACTTAAGAGGGAACACTGTAGTTGACTCTTCACCTAAACCTGTCCTGTTTAAGCCGATTAGCCCATAGCATTTCCTGGTCTCTGGTACAGGACCATGAGTGAACAGGTGGCCTAAATCGGCTGATCAAGACAGAAGGGAGGCCCTCTGCACCATGACTCAGGAAGGGATCGTTGTGTCTCTACTGTTAGACTGAATCAGAGGCTTAGCGAGCCCAGTTGCTGCCGACTGCCATCATGTTCTTTTGTGGGGACTCACTCCAGGAAGCTGCCTTTCCTGTATACGATAGATGAGTTTCTCCATTCTATGGAGGGGAAACTAACTAACAGCAAAGATTCTCCTGTTCTCTTTTAGCCAGGTTGGACTTAGAGAAAGGGTTCCTCCAGTTGCATGCATTCCTGCCCTGTTTCACAGGTGAAGGCAGGGGGTGGAGGCCATCTTCCAGCACCGCTCTTGCTGTCTCCGCTAGCAAGAACAGCTGTGGAGATGTGAGGATTCCCTGCAGGCACACTCCTCTGTCTGTTCTCCAGCTTTCGGAGTTTTTAAGAATGATTGCAATGGCAGGCACAGTGGTGACAGCTCTCTGATCTAGCTTCCTGAGCTCTAAACAACAAGAAAGTCTATAAATATGCCTTTCTCACTTTTTCTGCATGTCCCAGGACAGGTTCTCAGTTGCCTTAGGGTTCTGAAGTGGCCTCCGCTGGAGTGGCTCCTTGTAACATCCCTCTGGTTAGTGGAATACTGTTCTGGGAATTTTGCAGTGGACATAACTTATAGACTGTTCCTTCAGCCCTTCCGGTAGATTTTTAAGCACCAAGGTCCCCATAAAAAATTACCCCTGCTTAAAATCTCTGGAGTGCATTCTGGTTTGTGGACTTGAATCCAGCTGGTACACGATGTTTCTGTAGAACAAAGAGAAAGAACTAACCCCGGACTAGGTGACTTTCTGGAGCCACTTAGAATATTCTTTTATTTAAGACGATGATTTCCCTTAATATTCAAGTCAGTTTTAGTTGGAGTCTAATGTTTCTTAGAACTGAAAGTAATTTTAAGGGATGCTGACAACAGAGATGAGAAGGAGCAAATCTGAAAGATCTTGGGGAATCAGGTGCAGAATTGGGGGATGTTCAATTTGAGATTTCTCATGGATGGGGATTGGGGACAGTGAGTAACTTTTGGGTATGCACGTTTAAACCTGAACAGAAAGGTTGGGTCTGTAGATAAAAAACTAAGGTAGGTCAAGAGCTAGCCCTAGAGGCAGAGCCAAGAAAGAGACCACTTTTTAATTCCTTTCAAGAATTTAATAGCATTTTGGCCTCTTTATAAATCAGTGTCATTTTCTTTTTCAACAAAAACACTGAATTTAAAAGTATCTAATTAAAGGACAACCACTAGAGAACTTGAAATATATTTTGTTTGCACAAAGTATAATAGAAGTGAAAGATACTTGGCCAATGCCCGTTAAAGGAACGGTAGCCCCAAAGAAGCAGTTGATCCCATTGTTAGAAGTCTCATCTTCTTGGGGCACCTGGGTAGCTCAGTGGATTAAAGCCTCTGCCTTCAGCTCAGGTCATGATCTCAGGGTCCTGGGATCGAGCCCCATATCAGGCTCTCTGCTCAACTGGGAGCCTGCTTCCCCCTCTCTCTCTGCCTGCCTCTCTGCCTACTTGTGATCTCTCTCTGTCAAATAAATAAATAAAATCTTTAAAAAAAAAAAAAAAAAAGAAGAAGTCTCATCTTCTTAGGCTGGCGCCCTCTCTGGAGGGGCTCTCTAATAGCAGGAGTGTGTGATAAACGCCCATTATCTAGAAGGATGCCACCACCAACTTTTATTACTGCACGCTAACTGCATCTCTGGCTAAGGAGCTTATGTTTATCTTATCAGAGGGCCATTTTTAACTTTAACTACTCTCCACACTTCTACTTATTCTAGATTTAAACTAGGCCTTTAACCTTATTTACATGCATTTGGAAGCGAATTGTTCTAACACTGATCTAAATTCTAAACACAGACTATTTAAAAGACTGGAAGAAATCAATATTCAGCAGCACTCTTTGGTAGAGAAACAATTTATACTTTTTTTTTTTCTTTTTGGCGTAGCAGACTGCTCTTCAGTAGAATTGATGTGTAGTGCAGCTTACCTCTGACAACATGGACATGTTAATTACTTCCAGTAATTGAAATCACATCATTTCAAGATCCGCATTATGGGGGACCTTCCTAGGCTTTGGTGCTTGTCTTCCGGGGCAGGCAGCGGAAGGCTTAGGGAGAATTAGGTAGGCTATGATGTGATGTATATGGAACACAAGATTTTGGTTAAAGAAATGTAGACATTGCAAAATTCAGCAAATCTGAAGGCCATTCATAAAGTGGAAAGAAATTTTGAGTGATTTGGATGTCAAGCTTTCTTCCTTAACCAGGTGATCATGACCAGGTCCCAACCTCAGCAATTAGTGGGATGAATAAATGAATAACTGAAGTCAAATAGCCATATTACATGTAAGGAATGGTGCTTGCTCTCTTAGATAATTTATTTCAAACATCCTTCTGAAGTAATCTTAGTACTGTTAGTCTGATGAAAAGTGTTCCTATTTTATAGAAGAAGAAACTGAGGCTCAGAGAGATTAAGTCACTTTTCTGAGGACACACAGCTAGTGAAAGGCAGAAACACTATTTGAACTCAAGTCAGCCTGGCTCCAAATCACACCTTCTTCACATCACCAAAACACCAACAATAGTATCTGTCTAGCAATCTTTGGAATCTCTTCGGAAGAAGACCCTCTTCTGTCAATTTTTCCTTTGAGTCCTTTGGTCCTGATGAGGAAGTAACAAAAATGTTTTACAAGCTGGAAGGGACTGTAGTGATTATTTAGTTCATCTTCATGTTCCAGGGAAGAACTTTGTAAGATAGTCCAATGAGTTGAATAGTGATTTCCTCGACCTATCTTTCCCTCTTAGAGATCCAGACTGCATATTTGTATGTTACATGCTCTGAAAAGTCCTGATGTTTAACATAGCCTTTTCCAAATCTATTTGACCACACACTTGTATCATCGTTCTATGGAGGCCGCCCAACCCCCTCAGGTCATAAGAGATGATGTTAAGAATAGAAAGGTCAAGAAGATTGTTCTTGGGACATAGGTTTTCTGTTTCTTATAACATCGGGCCAATTTTGGACTATTTGAGTTTGTGCGAATCATTAAGTCTATGATCAGAGACTCTACAACAAAAGCCCTCTAACAAAGGAGCCATCAAAGTAGTGTAAAAAGCTACTTTAGGCAATTCTTACAGAATTTAAAGAAAAGGGTGATGGGCACAGTTAAGCATCTGCCTTCGGCTCAGGTCATGATTCTAGGGTCCTGGGATGGAGCCCAGTGGGCTCCCTGCTCAACGAGGAGCCTGCTTCTCCCTCTGCCTCTACCTCCTGCCACTGCTCCCTTGCTGGCTCTCAAATAAATAAATGAAATCTTTAAAAAAATTTAAAAAGGGGTGGTAGGGAATATGGCAAATATGTCCTGAGTTTATCTCTGGCTGTGGTGGTGTCGTATGGTGTACTATGTGTGGAGATAGTAGCCAATCTCGAGAGGAAGGGGAGGAACCTGGCGGTGAGGAAGAGCTTTGATTCAGGTCGGATTTGTGCAAATGCAGGCCAGTTTGACTCCCTGAGAACAGGGCCTCTTGGCCCCTTGGGTTCCATTTTCACTTTTTTCCTCATTCTGTCTCTGTGCTCTACTGTATTTATTTACACACAAGCCATTTTCTGTAGCATTTAAGAAAACCGTAAACCACTTGCTTCTGTTTTTCCTGTAATGTACATCCAGCCCCTTCTCTGTTACGCTTTGCCAGACCTGCTGGGATTTGGAGGCCTTTGGAACAGGAACCCAAAGGGTGGTAATCCTTCTAGTTATTTGGCCAGAAAATATCTCTCCTTACTCTATTTATTCTCTCTTTAGGAATAAGCCAGAGGTGGCTGTTATTTGTTTATTTATTATGTATGTACGTATGTATGTATTTAACCTTCCCTAAGAGTCCCTTATAGAGTCAAAGTGGAGAATTATTTCACTTTTGAAATTCTATTTTATGGAGCTTAATAACCTCTGAGATGCATGAGATGACATGAAAAGTTCACATGCAGGCTCTTCTGACAAATTCCTTGCGTGAATGGCATTAACTGAAAAGCTAATATTTCATCTCAGGCTCTTTGGCTGAATTTAGAAACTCAGGCCCATTTTAATAGAGGCAGTAGGGGAGAAGAAACATCCCGGCTGAAACAGCATTTCTGGCCTGTCATTTTAATCTCTTTTCCCCCCTCCCCTCCCTCTCCTTTACTGCATCTAGAGCAGAATTAACACTGTGTGAGACTTTCTGAGCTCAGAAGCTTCCAAGAGCACTGTGCAGACCAGCAATGGCTATCTTGGAGGAAAGGGAATATTTCAAGGCTGAGGATGAGAGCATACGGGTCAAGGAGCAGGGGAAAGATAAAGCTTAGAAAATAGGAGGAAACAAGGCAGGCTTGAGGAGCAAGAGAAGAGAAGCCCCATACATTGTAGCAAAATGTGTGCTGTAGACCCTGGGGGGAGGGGGGAGAATCAGGTCCCTTGTGGGAGATGAGTACTTTGCCTCCAACCAAGGAGGCAGACCAACACTAAGCATTCTGGCAAAATAGGACGAGGACAGCAGGATGGGTGGTAAACCCTGGAGGGGCAGAAAATCCAAACAAAACAGATAACCAGGAAAACTGAACCACAGCCCCCTTGATGGAATTACATCACTTCATTGACTTCTGCTGTCAGTTGCCGAGAGCCAGCTTTGAAGGTAACTCTGAATTGGTTTTCAGCATAAACGGTTGTTTATGCAAATACAGAATCTTTGAGTGTGTCTAACTAAATCTCTGGTCTGTCTAGTGAATTCAGGGACTCCCCCAAGGTTAAATTACGCAGTCTGTCAAAGTAATCAAACTAGTGTATCTGTGAAGATGAGTCTTGGAGAAATTTTTGAAGTGCTTTTTGGCTACTCGAGATGGCCTTTCAAAACTTTGGCAGAATAGAGAGAGAGGGAGAGAGAGTGTTCATGTGTGTGTATTTTAATGAAATGATTGAAATTAGTGGGCCTAGTCCAATAGATACTATCTTTTCAAAGCAAACTTACAGTGCCAACACCGAGGAAAACATTTCTGGCATTTATAAGAGATGATATTGAAAAGCTATCTGCATATAGGAAGTTTATTTTAATCCCTTTCTTGGTAGGCTATTCTGATAAGAGCATGAATTATTTATCTCTATTTTTATCTGTAAGAAAACCTGTCTATAACAAGGTAGTTTACTGCGTAGTTCTATCTGTGTTACAGTCTCTGGATGTGTAAATTGATTCAACCACCTCAACAGAATCCTTCGTGTGAAAAAAAAAAAAGTATTAAGACTTTTAAAGGTCAAAATGTGTTTAATCAAATAGGCCTTTTGCTAGGTTTATAAATACTATCTAGGTTTATTTTCAAATGCATGTAAAATACCAGGTTTTTTTAATAAAAGGATTTATTCACATATTATAAGCCCAATGTGAATTATCATTCATATGTCTTAGTTATATTTAGGCATAAATATAGGAGAGGCCTATTTTCCAAAACTGTTTCACTTCATTATATAAAGAGCAATTTTCTCTAGGCGGTTTCACATTTCTAAAGGGTGCCAAATTAAGAAGGATAAAATATAATTTCATTTAATTTAGCCATAAAAAGGCACCCTGTGGCTGGGGCTGGAAGCCACCTTCAGCGTTTTTTAGTGCCCACGTGCTAGATATTCCCTGCCTCGTATCAACATTGTGGCTTTCAGAGTCACTCCTAGAAGTGAGAGACCAGTGGGGAAAGCACCACATGTGCCTGGGGAAGAACAGACTCTCCCAGGAATTCTTCATCTCCTGAGGGGCACCAGGCCCTCGGCAGGGCCCCTGAGATTCTGTTAGCTTGATTTCGAATTCTCTGCTCAGAAAATTCAGTCCTACCACTAATTTTCCCACCCATTTTCTTTTTCTTCTTTTAACAACATGTTGAAAGTTTTCAGAGTGAAAATAAAATACTTCAAGATGGGCTTTCGACTAAAAAAAAAAAAAAAATCCACATTTCTCTTTTTATAAATTTGGAGTTGAAAATTTGGGTGTGAAAGCTGCTGTATCTCACATTTCTGTCTTGCTAACATATTTAATTATACATGGCGGATCAGAGGAAGTTAGCTCAGGATAAGGCTAATTAAGAGATGTTTCTTTGTAGATACCGTTAGCTGAGTAGAAAACGCAGCTTTGGAGTCTCCTATTCTTCTGTTTCTACTCTGATCGCTAAAGCAAGCATAAAAGGTCTGCTGAGGTCTGGTCCTCTGCATTTCAAATAGAAGTCCCAACAAAATAGAGAAACCTCAAATATCTCAATCCAAGAAACAGGAGTGTTTTTCTATTTGTAATACACCGCGTATTTTGTTCCGTGTTAGGATAGCACGCCAAAGCTACATTGCTTATATGCAAGATTTTTGAGAGATTTTGTGTATGTGTGCCTGCACACGTGTGTGCATTTATTTCTAAGTTCTATACAGTAGCAATAAAATCCTAACATCTCTGAAATAAGGTTGAGATCAGCTTTAAGGTAGGTCAGGCAGCCTAGACTCTGAACTAATGTTTGCCTAGCACTTAAAGGAAAAAAAAATTCGGTTACATTAAGCCTTTTCTTGGAGAGTTTTGTACGCAAACAACAACCTCATCATGGTTTGGTACGGAGGCAACAGAATGAGTGGTCTTAATTAAACAGTGCTCTGCTGTACAAGTGCGAAGTACGGGAGCAGTCACCCAGCCAGATGTTGAAGCACACAAATTAGGCTTAATTGAGCTGTTTTATTGTTGGATTTTATTTTAAAATACACTAAGACAGTAAGAACTTCAAGAGGGGAAATTAAACAGCCCTCTTTGATTTTGGATTTAGCCGTCTAAAGCTGCTGGAGTGGTGGTGGTGTTTTTACGTTTTTATTTAAATTCTAGTTAACATGCTGTGTCATATGAGTTTCAGGTTCTACAATATGATGATTCATCATCTCCCTAGAACACCCGGTGCTCAACACAAGTATGCTCCGTAATCTCCACCCCCTATTTCACGCCCCCCTCCGCCTCCCCTCTGGTAACCATCAATTCTCCATAGTTAAGAGTCTGTTTCTTGGTTTGCCTCCCTCTTTTTTTTTTTTCCCCCCTACCCCCCCCCCCCACCATGATCGTTTGTTTGTTACTTAAATTCCACACATGAGTGAAATCCTCTGGTATTTGTCTTTCTCTGACTGGCTTATTTCACTTAGCATAATACTCTCTAATCCCATCCATGTCATTGCAAGTGGCAAGGTTTCATTCATTTTTTATGGCCGAGTAATATCGCATTGTATACCACATCTTCTTTACCCATTCATCAGTTGATGGACGCTTGAGCTGTTTCCACAGAGAATATCAATCTTCTTTCTGAAAAGGAGGTTCTCCTTCTCTGGCAACTAAGTTTAATGGGTTCTTGGTGACAGAAGAAGATAAATTTGAACTCATCTTTGGTAAGGGAGCAGATGTCTCTGGTTTTCGTTATGGACAACAAAATACAAACTTGATCTGGCTTACAGGGATGTCTAGAAAGGTCTCTGTTTCACTTTTTGATCTCATATTCTCAAAGGTCATTACTTGACTTTTGCTTTATTTGTTTTTTTTTCCTGGCAGTTCTCATCCTTAATCACTCAATGATTGTTCTTTTGTTATCACTATGGATTACACTGCACTTCTCAATGATAAATGTGCATCCCCCTCCTCTCTCTCTTTTCCTCTCTCTTTTCCAGAAGCCAATTGATTGTTGTAAAATACAGTTTAACTGATGCTTTCTTCAAGACTTTTACATTATGTGTTCAAGTCAGTCTTTTCCTACTCTTGATGTAAAGTCATTTATAGTTATTTGGTTATGGTTATGGTCATTTCAAAGATAGTCACAACTAAGACACCGAATAAGGATATAGATTTCTCTCTATCAAGTGGGTTCTAGCACAGAGTTGACATTTAATAAACAGTACTTGGTTGATGATGGTTTCAAGAGGCAACCTTCTTAAGGCTACATAGCCCCTCAGGGGTAAAAACTAAATGAAAACTTATCTTTGATGTCACATTATTTGTTCTGTAGCATTCTAGTTTGGTGATACTACCCCCCCTCACCACCACCACAAATGAGTTCTAATTTTGTGCTATGGCAGGGTTGGAAGAGAGTCCACTTTCCTCACTCTTAACAAAACCATTTAGGGATCAAGGGACATAAATTTGAAATAGGAATATGAGCATATATCTGCTAACAGGTCCATTTATGCACAGAAATTGCTTTCTCTTTGCCTCAAACGTACCTGCAAGCAGGGGCACCGGATATGCCTTGTAACTCAGAAAATGACCAGCTTTTTAGAAGTGATAGTACTGTGCTCATGCAAGACATCATTAAAATCGGTTGTAAAAATACTCGAATAAAATACAAGGGGCAACATATTAGTAGGAGGGGGAGAATATAGACAATGTATTTATCAAGTAAAGAGAAATGTATCAGTATACGGACCCAGTCATCTATTTTCACATGATGCTGGGTGAGATGGTGAGAAGAGAGCTGCCTCGAAAAAGAATGGCCTGGATCTAACTGGGAAGTGAGCTGTGTTACTTTTTTTTTTTTTTTTAGACACAGAGCCATGGGCTGATAAGCTTATAATTTTCATACTACAAGGTTAGGTTGAATAATATTAACTACTACCTGTGCTCAGAAAGAAAAAGTTTGGGAGTTGTTTGACTTTAGACGGTTCCCTTGTAGAGTACCTTCTCGAGTGTGTGATGTGGATAAGCAGTGAAATGTATCCTTGACTATAATTGTGATTTTATCTAACATGGGGCTCATGTATTTTGGTGGGTAAGTGTGTCACTTCTCTGTATTAAAAAAAAAGAAAAATTATGCTGCACATCCTTTTCATTTTATTCTCCCTTGAATCCTATAATGGTCTTCATGACAATGGTCTTTAGGAACCTAAAAGTGGAAAAGAAATGAAGTTCTACAGAAGGAATATTTTTGCCATGGGTGACTTTTATTGCTAAGAGATGCTTTATTACATTACACATAAAGTTTTTTTTTAAATTCTTAATCATTTGATATTAATCATCCAAAATAGCTTAATGAGCACATCAGGAATATTGTATCTGAAGATTCTTTCTTGTGTCTTTGTGGGGGGTTTTGGATTGTGACTGTTTACGGCCCAGGGACCTAGATGGAGGCTTTCCTGGAAACACAAGTAATCTGATCATTTGGACTAAATGTTTCCGTAGCAGCAGAAGTGAAATTAGAAAGTGCTCACTCCTTCAGTGTCAGTTTTCCTTTGCTCTCATGTCTCATCGGAAATTCATTTATCTTTTGCGCTAGATCATCTAGCGGGCAACGCAGTTCCCCCAGCATGTTGCTCCCAGCCTGGGAAACCCATCCTCCCCTGAGCCTAGCAATCGATCGGGATGTGGGGGGGCGCACACTGAGTGCTAGTTAAATGGAACTCAGTCATTCATCTAACTTTTCTCTTGTGTGCCAGGCACTGTGTTCAAGATAAAAGTATGAGTTAGCCTTGGTTTGTACCTTTCTGGGACCACCCACTGAAAGGCAGCTATTTTAACAAATTACTGCTACATTTAACTTTGCCTGGGGACAGAGATTCATTTGAGATCCTAGAGGAAGTAACATTTAAACTGAGCCTTGAGCAGAATAGAACTTGAGTGGTATAGAGGTAAAGGATGTCCTAGCAAGAGGCAGGAGCTGGTGTAACATTACGGAGACAGTGAAAAGAGTGACTTCCTTGTGCAACAGCCGTGGGCTTGGCACGCCATGTGTGGTTAGTCCGTGTGAGCGAGCTCCGGCAGCTGAGGCTGGAAGGAGCGGCAGGGAGCCAGATAATGGCAGACCTTGTAATACAATGGAATCTGAGTTCATTTTTTCATTCATTCCACAGTTCTTGTTTGAGTATCTGTGATATGTTCTAGGACTTACAGGAGATAGAGTGTCACATGAGACTGACATCTGTATTCTCATGGAACTTAAATTCCCAGAGGGGAAACTGGAAAGAAAAGAAAGGAAGGAGGGGAGGGAGAGGGGGAGGGGGGAAAGGAGGGAGGGAGGGAGGGAGGAAGAAAGGAGATAACTGCTGATGATGGTTAAAAAAAAAATACCAGGCAGGAAAAAAAATGAATGTGCTGGGAAATAGCAGGAAAGGAATAAAGTTACTCAGAGGCGTTTGTAGAAAGGTGAGTCAGAGAAGAGGTTCTGAGGAGGTAACACTTAGCAGAGATGGGAAGGATGACAGGAAGATGTTCCGTGGAGGGGTGACCGAAGAGAGCCCCAGGCATGTGGACCAATGAGTGCTCACCTGTGAGAGAAGCCTGGAGTCCAGGAGAGCTGAGGGAGAGTGGCCCAAGGTGCAGGCAGCCATCTGGCCAGGTGCCACATCACATCCTAAGGGCCTGTGCTCTAGCTTGCTTATTCTCCATGCAGTGGAAAGCCGCTGAAGCAGATGGTAGAAGTGAGACCATTTATATTTGTAGAAGGCCACTCTGGTTGCTGTATGCAAAGTGGAAGAGTGGGACAGGAGTGAAAACTGAGAGGCCAGTGAGGGGAGGATATTGTGATACCTCTACGGTGACAGGCAGGTGTGGTCTCGGCTGGTAGAGTTTGAGATAGAAAGAAGTGGACAGTGCCAGACTATATTTTGGAAGTAGAACCAACAGGAATTCGAACCAGTGTATGTTTCTAGCCTATAGAATCAGGACGTTAGCCATAAATGGCTCTGGATGTAACTGCCTTTATGTCCAAAGGGGAAGCCATTCTTTGATATCATATAGGCAATAATAGGAGAAGCAAATCAGGTGAAACAAGGGCATGTTTTTGCTTTGTCTTTGCTTTACTTTTGTCTGGTTGTCATAGCTGATGGTCTCTCTCTAGCGTGACTACCTTTTAGCTTTATAGGGATAAGAAAAGAAATCATGACTTTACCATGAATAGGAATAGACTAAATTCATTCCAGTCCCTGGCTGACCTTTGTCTTCTCAGCAACCTCCTCTCCAAGACGGAACAACCCCAGCAGCCCAGGATGTTTCCGATGCAAGAGTAGGGAAGGAACTCCCTGGAGTGATGGGACCAGAACCACTCAAGGTCAATGTGGTAAGGCAGAAAGGCTCCTGAGTATCCCTGCAGGTGGAAACAACTTAGGATTTTTAAAGACCAGTTTTTATCAATAACATAATTCTGGGCTTGTCCAAATGCCAGAAGCAAATGATTTTGTTTGCACCTTGGCACCAATAAAAAATTTAATGCTTTCAAACAATAACAAAGAATTTTATAATAGCACTTCCTGGCTGAAGAAGAAGGCTTTTCAGTCCCACCCCGAGCCTGGTGAGAACAGATTGTCTGGTAGGCCATCTCCTCAAGGTCAGAGTGGTACTCTCAGCAAAGGGGCCTCTAGGCTGTTACTGTTAGAAACTTTGGCTCTTGACAGCTGTTTGAATAGTGATCTTCAACACATACAACCACCACTTATGGCTTGCTGTGGAATGAGAAGCATTGTGGGAGGTGCTCATTCAAGAAAGTGTGAGCGGCTGCCCTGTCTCAGGCAGTGTGACTGCTCTGTGGCTAGATCAGCCAGAGTTCTTCCCAGCAGATTATATTCCAGTTGGTGAGATGCGGTAAGTGTATGGATATGTCAGGCGAAGCCCATGAAATAATTACCAGGAAAGAGCCAAGAGTGTACAGAGGAAAGAGGAGTTGCATTCCACTCAGGCAGTGAGAGAGGGAACCAGGGAGGAACATTATAAAATGCCACGATCACAGTGTTGGAAGGACCGTTAGAAGGACATGGTCTAATACCAGGCTCTTATTCTTTACTCTCTACTGCTTTGCTCTGAATCCCCGTGGAGTGACCATGGGCGCATTTCTGGACCTCACCTGTAAAATGAGGATTATTGTAGCTCCTTCCTGGGTTCATTGTGAGAATGATGTATGGCCTTGGTTACCACAGTTCCTGGCACCTAGTTAGCTCTCACTATTGTCATTGTTGTGGCCCAGCCCTTATCTGATAGAGTCTTAACATGTTGTTTTACCTTTCTCCTTAAACACTTGCAGTGATAGGGACTCTTCTTCTCTGAGGCCACCCCATTCCATCTATGAATCATTTTAAATGGCAAAAGTTCTTAAGTGGCACATGAATAAATTATCAAGAGTTGACGATGGTGAAGAGGTTTTCGGGTAGGAAGACCTGAATGATAAAGACTAGTAGTAGAAGCAAATGTGGGGCATGTTCCGGCAATAGTATATGATTCTTGTTTGGCTGCAGTATTGAGTTTCAGGACACAGAGAGGAGATACGAAGGACAGATTGAAGAAGCCTTGAGTTCCGGGGTCATCAGACGGATCTAAGTAGCCTACTACAGGACCAACCTTTTCACATGAGAAGTCAGGGCAAGTCTAAGATCCGATGAGATAGCAAGTGGTGAGGTAACGGGATATTTGCTGGAGGCTATCCTAGAAAACAGACTGGGTAGACACCAAATGAACATAACGTACATCAGAGGGAAGGTGTGCCCTCTGTGCACCGCTGCCCTGGGCTCTGGGGGAATTCCCCACTCATTCTGTTCACACCCATTTTGCATGTCAAGGAGTAAAGTTTCCCCTCCTTACCCTTCCAAGTTCCCCACCCTCAGCTTGGATTGCTGTAGGTCTTCCAAACCATAAGATGTTGGATTATTTATAGAGGATGAGCCAGTCCAGGTTGAGCTGATAATGGGAGTGAAGTTTGGGGGCCCTGGCCTGTGAAGGTCCTCACTTGATATCGAGATAAGCTTCCAGCTGGCCCCATGGAATTCTAGATGGGGACCCACTTTAAGGTCTGTTTTTCTATTCCCTTGGTACCTTAGAGTTAGACCCTCTTGTATCCTCCTGTCCCTTTCCAACTTTGAGCTTTTCTTAGTCTCTGGGGCCTAATACCACTTTTGCTCTGTAAACATGATATTAAAGTTTGTGCTCTTTATTTCTCCAGCACTTTATTCTTTGAGTCTAGCACCTTCCTTGAGTCCATGTACCTACTTCATTTTGAACAAAGGAAAAGGGAGGGAAACACAAAAACAGTACAGAAGCCTGTGACCAGAATGTCTGTGAGAAAAGAAGATTAACAACCTGAGAAGCAGATGAGGCTTTCCAGGTATATCCTTGTAAACCGTAATGTTTCTGGGACTCCCTTCTCCCTGAAGCTGGTGGCCCAGGAGGTGGTTTGGAGGAATGCAGACAGTACAGGGTAAGAAACAGGGGCCCTGGAATTTACTTCTGAAAGTTGATGACTCAGTGATACCCAGGACGAAGTCAGTACTCTTTTATTTCTCATCTTCGAATTAAAAAAAATAATAATAAAATAAAATTAAAAAATTAAGAATAGAACTACCCTATGACCCAGCAATTGCACTACTGGGTAGTGAAAAGAAGGGCCATATTTGCACCCCAGTGTTCATAGCAGCAATGGCCACAGTAGCCAAACTGTGGAAAGAGCAGAAATGCCCTTCCACAGATGAATAAGGAAAGAAGGTGTGGTCCATATACACAATGGAATATTACTCAGCCATCAGAAAGGATGAATACCCAACTTTTGTCTCAACATGAATAGGACTGGAGGAGATTATGCTCAGTGAAATAAGTCCGGCAAAGAAAGTCATATGGTTGCACTTATTTGTGGAACATAAGGAATAGCATGGAGGGCATTAGGAGAAGGAAGGGAAAATGAAGGGGGGAAATTAGGGACATGAACCATGAGAGACTGTGGACTCCAAGAAATAAACTGAGGGTTTTAGAAGGGAGGGGTGGGAAGATGGGTGAGCCTGGTGATGGGTCTGAAGGAGGGCACAGATTGCATGAAACACGGGGTGTTATACACAAAAATGAATCATGCAACACTACATCAAAAACTAATAATGCACTGTACGGCGACTAACGTAACATGAAAAAAGTAGTTGCACGAGAGTGGGCCCACTTGGATGGTCCTTTGCAGAGTGAACAGGCTTTGGTTTAGCTTTTCTCAATCCATGAGACATTGGATTTATCTGATTATTTAACATAGGTATGTGACTGGTTATCTAGAAAAAAATCTGCACTGAAATAACCAGAGAATTGGATTCAGTTCCTTCAGCCTGAGCTCTGGCTGCCTGTGCTTGGCATCTTGTAAACAAATAGCCTTTCTCAGGAGCATAGCTCATTTCTGATATTGCAGTTTCCTAACCAGAAGAGGAGGAATATGCATCTCAAATAATTTCTTGAGGTTTTATTCACTGTTAGTTCAGTGCTGTTATATTTAGCCACATTTTAAGCTCTCCAATTTCCTTTGAAATGCACATGGGAGGGAAATGAGGAAAGCAATTGGAAAACAATAGAAAAGGCATTTAGAATAACAAGAGAAAGGCTTGGTGAAACCTACAAATGTTTGGGAAATACTTTAAGACTTTCTACAAAGCCTTAAACACACCACCTGTTTCTCTCTTTGGGGGCTTAAATGGGATGTATGCCCTGCTTTCAAAGCTATCAAGAGCTATAGAAGTTTTGCCTTCCAGTGAATAAATGTACACAATGCATCGTCACCGCCTCTCAACTATCAGCCCTCCCTGCTAGACCTTTTTGAAGATAAGGCTTTATCTTGGCTTTCTACTTCCTGCTTCATTAATTGCCCAGCTAAGCTAATGAAGCCCATTTGGTGTTGTGAACATTCAAAGCCTCATCTGCATGAAAGCCACTGCCCCTTAATTATGTAAAACAGATATTAAAAAATAATTCCTTGCCTCTCAGCGGGATCAAGACTCCAGGCTGAATGCTGAAATTTAAGCCTGTTCAGAGCGGTCCTTTCATGCTTACTATCATCCTTTGCTGAACTTAAAGCAGTGTGGCGCTTCCTTCCAAGGTGTCATCTATCTGTTTTATTCTTTCTCACCTGCAAATGATGGTGTGGCCCCAGCGGCACCTAGCTACCACCCCGTTTACTCAGGGGCATGAATCCTCCAACTTAGGAATCACGATTTGGGAAATCTGATAGGCTTTTGGCTCCCCTCTTCCTTTCACAGGTGTCTTATTACATTTTGACAGGTATCTGACATGAGAGGCTGTCAGAACTGGGAGTTAACCTTGGAATGCCACCTTCAATTAGGGTGTTTCTGTATAGGAAACAATGAAATGGATCTGAGTGTTTGATGCCTCAGTCTTGTTGTATTTAATTTCATTTCTGTACCAGATGTACTACTGCCTGTGTGGGCTTTTTTTTTTTTTTTTTTTCCAGGTACTACAAAAATAGGTGCTGGTTGAGCTCTGTCACTAGAACTGAGTTTGATGAGCTTTTCTTGGTGAGGAAGTCAGATGGAGTAGGGCTGTCATCCTAAAATATATGCAGTGGAAGGCAGCTCTGCTATTGTTTTGATACCTTCACACTTAATGGGGGTTTTAATTTATCTTAAGTGTCTAGACTGCTAATAACAATGAAACTCCTTAGAAATCATTCTCCAAATATAGGACATATCACAAAATAAATGATTGAGAACTCGAGGGAAAGGCTGTCAGTGGGAAGATGGCCTTCGGAACTGTGCACTGGATAAATTCAGATGTTTCGGGACAGTATATCCTGTTTTTCCTCCCTTGATGGTATTTGTTTATTTTTGGTTTCTGTTTTTGTTTGTTTGGCTTTTTGTTTTGTTTTTTGTTGTTTGGTTTTTTATTTTTGCTGAGAGTATGTATTTTAGCTGTGCCTAGCAAGAAAGATATGATTCTCAAACTTCATAATATGCAGTGTGTAAAATGGGAGGATCTCATTTGTCCTCATAATAGTTCGGAGCTGGACAGATGAAAAAAGAAGAAAAAAAAAGAAGTAAATCTGAAACTTTAATGTCTTTAGTAGGCAGAATACAGAATCTCTCCGTCTGTCCAAGGATGTCCTAATCACTATTAGCTGAATAGGTGTTGTTACCTGGCAATGGGGAATTAAAAGTGCGGATGAAATCAAGGCGGCTATCTAACATTGGGAGGTTATCCTGGATTATGCCAGAGGGCCTGATGTAATCATAGGAGTCCTAACAGTGGAAGAGGGAGACGGAAGAGAAGATTAGGGTGATGCCCTGGGATACGGACTTGACCTACTCTTGATGACTGTGAAGGTGGACGGTGTGGGGCATGAGCTAACCTTTAGAACCTGGAAAAGAAGCCTCCAGATAGGACCTCAGCTCTGCCCACACCTTGATTGAGACCCAGGTCAGACTCCCAACCAGTCTGACCTGGGTCTCACATCCAGTGAGACCCAGGTCAGACTCCCAACCTGCAGCAGAATAAGATGATAAACTTGTGTTGTTTAAAGCCACTGAATGGTGGTAATACAGCAGGCAGAGAACTAATACAGCACCTCCTAAGTGAGGCAGTGGTTTCCTGTTTTCTTCGTCTGGTTCATGATGTCTGGACATAAAGCACCACTCTTCTTCCATTTGCAATCCCCGCCCCCCCCGCTTTGATAACAGATGTCTTTGGCTCAAACTGGTTCTAGCATTAAATATGTTCAGTTTGAATAGATGTACAATCTGTTTTCTTCTCCCTGATCCCTGATATTACATGAAAAATTACTTCCAGGCAGCTATTAAGACCATTAGTACTGATAGATTTTTTTTATTGGCTTATAGGGTTCTTTGTTCACAGTAAATGTTGTTGTTTTTATTTTTATTATTATTCTGCTGTTCTGGGTAACTCAGACATCCCAGCCAATCTTGGCAGATTTGGGATGAGTCTGGTTGTGTTTCTCTCTGCCTTCTTTTCCTTCTGCTCCTTAATCCTCTCCTGATGATTTCTTGTAGACTTTGTTCTTACTCTACTCATTCTTTGTCTGAGATATATGCTTGGCATAAAAAAGGCAACCCTGATTGAATCACTTGAGAAATACTACCATGTTTTACACAATTCTTAGTTTAAAGTTGAAGTTGGCCCTTAACCTAGAAATTGTATAGTAAAAAAAAAAAAATGACCTTGAAAATATCATACATTATCCCTAAGTGTCAGAAAGACCAATGTTACTTTCTGTATCCACTACGCCCACTCTGTCCTCTCTTTTTGGCACACATCACTGTTTCTTGAGCTGAGAATCAGATGAAGAAGTTGGCTATGTTCTGAGCTCATGTCATATGAAGAGGAAAGATCTTGATGTAATGAATTCTCACATGGTATCAAGCAGATAGAATTAAATTAGTGTAAAACAATTGCATTAATGAAACAGCTATACTGTATAATCCTTCCTTCCCCCTGATTCATTTATAGTCCTATATTGAGTGTTTGTCATATTCTAGGCACGGCTTCTGAGAACAGTGACCATTAGTTGGTTGCAGACGATCTAGAGGAAATTGTTGCTGTACTATTTCTTAAAAGACCTTGTCTTTCTTTTATGTGTCAAGAGTGATGGGGTGTGTGGGTCCCACCTACCAAAGGGCAGATGCCTAACACTGATTAGCAATTGGAGGTACCATGGTATACCCCAAACCAACTTAATTCTCTTCTATACAAGGGAGGCCCTAGAGAGGAGTATCCTGCCAAATGACATGGAGTCTTCAACCACCACCCTACTCCTCATCACCCCAGGCTTCCACTTGTGTTCTCTAGCCAGCAGGCGCTAGAACCTGGTCAGGGGTATTTTAGGTGACCTTTTGGCTACAACTGCAGAAAGTTTTGTTTTTGTTTTTGTTTGTTTTTCCTTTCTTGTCAACAAACCGAAGACCCTTCCTTCCTATTAATCTATCCTCAAAGCATTTTACTTACAGCAGGTCAACCTTCCCTGATAGGCTGCAGCCGAGTTCAGGAAAAGCTTACAAGAGTGAAAGTTCTCAACTACCTGATCATTGTGCTGCTTAAGGTTTGTGAGAATCAACTCTGCTTCAGCTAAGTTGTTTGCATCTGCAGAGCTATCTTTACTAAACAAGCTGCTGTGAAGCAGTGACTTTTCCAAGAACAGGACTCTCTGTCACTGCACCAATAAGTAGGGGCCAAGAGGTTAGTGGTCCTTTGTTTGCCAGTCTGAACATTATGGCTAGTTTGTTATGGATGGATACGAGGAGATAGATTTCAAAATAGCATTCATTGTTTCACTCCTGCTCCATCTTGCTTCACTCATCGATTTCCTTCACTCCTAGCAAGAGGACTTTACCTTCACCCCGAACTCAGAGAGCGGATCTTCTCACAGCAGCACCATAGGCTCTTGGCTTCTCGCAAGCAATGATGCTTGTCTCCTCTGATCTGTGTTTTACCCAAAGCCTCTGTGGTCTGATTGGTAGCAGGTACATGCTGAGCCCAGCATCAGAGGAACCCATCAAAGACTCCTTACATCATGGCAGCTCCCAGCTACTCAAGACCTCAGCGTGTCACTCTCTTCATAGACAGCAGAGAGAGGGTTTTCATCTTCACTTCATTGGTCATTCTAAGAGGCTCCCTTCTCTTCAATTACTCATGGGTGTCAGAAGGAGAAAGAGAACACTGAAGAGGTATTATATGCTGTGGCACTTCAAAGGTGATTACTTGTTCTTCCCATCAATCATGTAAAGAAAATTCTCCTAGCTCACTTGATAATCCCATTTTTCCTTTGAGGAAGGAGACTGACTTGCTGCCAAAGGAGCCACTGAATTAGCAATGTCATTACCAACTTTTGAACTCATTAGGGCTTATTTAATATTCCCAAGCTGTCGAAGGGTTTGAAAAACAATTTCTTCAGGGGCGGGTATGAAGTGGGGCAGTGAAAGCTTTTCAGGAAACAAAATAAGGATTTGTTTTTAAGATTTTCAGGTTAGGAAACCATGTAGGCTTGGTCAGGCACTTAGTAAAGGGTTAAATATTCTTCTAGCATTAAATGGTGTGAGGTCACATAGACCATTGCTGTGTGTGTGTGTGTGTGTGTGTAGTCATGTTCAGATTCTTTTTTTGATAGATACAATTTTGGCCTGAATCAAGAAAGAATATTCATTTTATATATGTAAAGCATTTAGAGTAGTGCCTTGGACATAGCAAGTGCTCTATATCAGTGCTGGCTGCTATTGGTACTGCTGTTGTTGTTATCCCATCTATTATAATTCACGTATTTTTGTTACTGTCCTATCATCTATAGATGCATAAGCCTTTCAGTCCTCCTCTAATGTAAGAGATTGATTTTTTGTTGTTGTTGAGACCTAATTTTATTATTTGGATTTGTGACCCAGAAGGCCATCTGGCTGGCTATCTGGCTTCCTTCCTTCCATCCATCCTCTCAACCATCTATCCAGCCTGCCATCTGCTCCTTTATCCATTCAACGTTTATTGAGCTTCATCTGTTTTGTGCCAGGCAGTACACATACAACCGTGGACCAGAGTCATAGTTCCCTTCTACTTAGAGCTCATGGTCTCTTGGGGAAACCACCAAAAACAACAACAAAAAACAGAACTAAGCAGGGCAATAAAATTGGGATAAACAGTGGTAAGTGCTCTAAAGAAGGTAAATGTTTCATAAAGTCAACAAAGATTAATTACTTATGTTTGTTAAGACCACTGTTACTAACTCTTTATAAAATGCATGCTTGAGGGGCACCTGGGTGGCTCAGCTGATGGAGTGTCTAACTGTTGGTTCCAGTTCAGGTTATGATCATGGGTCATGGTATCAGGCCCCATGTTGGCTCTGTGCTCAGCAGGGAGTCTGCTTTGGATTCTCTCCCTCTGTTCCTCACCCAGCTCTCTCTTTCTCTCTACCTCTCTCAAGTAAATTCGTTTTTTAAAAAAAAGATGCATTCTCGAGCTAATCCCGCAATATTCAAAATCACTTTGTGGAACCATTTGGAATTATGTAGCCAGCTGTCATCCCTCTCCCACCAAACTATGGGCTCCATGTCATAGATGACCATTCATGATGGCCTTGCCATCACACTTGAGGCTGTTCTTATAAGTCCTTAGGTTCTTTTCAACCTCAAAACCCACATTTGGGCAAACTACACTGGCCTAAAAATACATTCTCTTGAAAATATTGTCTTATGTACTCCTTCTTGATAAAGTCTGAATATTTATTTACTCATTCAACAAATATTTGTTGAGTACCTACCTTGTGCTGGGCACTTTTCCATGTATTAGCATTTAACAGTGAATGGTATACCTAGTA
Source organism: Nasua narica (assembly GCA_028533885.1). NCBI lineage: Eukaryota > Metazoa > Chordata > Mammalia > Carnivora > Procyonidae > Nasua > Nasua narica. The sequence goes on along the minus strand of CM052799.1, from coordinate 23,817,511 downwards.
GTAATTATGCGCCAAGTTCATTATCCAATTAAATATGTTTGTTGACATTTATAGTGAACGTTAAGCTTTAATTCTTATGTAACTGAAATAAGCATTATCTTTAAGCAAGGTAAACAGAAGGAAATGAAGCCGCGTCACATCTATAAAGTAGGGCAGAGCCTAATAATTCCTATAAGAGAGGCCCATGCACAATGCTCATTTATATAAAGGAAGGAAAGGTCTCTGTAGAAACCAGCGAAGTGTTTCTGAAGAAGTCAAGACTGAGATGATCTGCGAATTATAGTTAGGGTTTCCATGACATGATAATGTGGAGCTGCACTTGAGGTGGAGGGAGCATCATTTTGCTCACAAAGTTACAGGCTTGGGGTAAGGAAGTAAGCAGTGTGGCGGGATAGCTATTCAGTGGGGGCAAGGGACCTGAAGGAGGGTCCTCTGATTAGCATTCAAATGCTCTTTCTGGTCTACCACATGATCTTTCTAGGTCTTATCTCTACCTGTAAACTTAATATTTAGAACCACTTTTAACTGATAACTATATGTGAGGTGCTTTCCAAATCGCTTTTCACTTACTCTCCCAACAGCTCTTTAGATCAGGTAGTACTTTATACAAATGAGGCAACTGTAAGTCAGAGAGGGCGAGGAACTCATCCAAGTTCACATAGTCAGTGACTGGCAGGTTTGGTATGTGAACCATATTGTCCAAAGGGCACAGGAGAGATCATTTAAAGGACTTTTATGTAGTGCCTCCTGCCCTGCTCTCCTATTGCTATGCTCTGGCTTTTGAAGAATATATCAGTTTCTATAATGATGCCATTTGGCATCCAACTTCCAGTAGACCAATAGAGACTTTCTGGAAAAATATTCTGGAGAAAATAAATAAATAAATAAAATAACCATAGGATTTGCTTTGGCTTTGAAAGGCCTGCAAGTAAAAGACCCTGATGGTCCAGAAATAGTAGGGGTGCCTGGATGGCTCAGTTGGAAAATAATGCAACTCTTGATCTCAGGGTCATGAGTTCTAGCCTCACACTGGGTGGGGAGATTACTAAAAGAAAAAAAAACTTAAAGAGATAAATAGTAAATAGTTTTGAATATGCACACCTGCATGAGTCATGAGTCAGTGTTCTCCTGATTTAGAGCTGCTATGTGGAAAGGGAGGATGTACTTGAAGTATAGAATGATGTCTCATGAAATCCAAGTGAAGAATGTTCCAGGGCCTTTGGAAGAACATAGGGTAGAATAACCTGTCCTTGGTCATCTTCTCACTGCAGACCTGCACCATTATTTCTCCCAAGGGCTTTTGACTACCTCTGTTTAGTCCACATGAGAGAACACGTGGAGGCCTATATCTCCTGAGCCAGTGTACTCCACAATCCAGATCACTCTCTTTTGTCCCTGTTCTAAATGCCACAGGGATCCTGTCCCTTTGGACAAGGCAAGCCATTTCCAGAGAAGGCACTTGGACAGGGCAAGCCATTTCCATCAAAAGATGGTGCCTCCACTATGTACAAGAGAAGACATGGTCTCTGCCGTTGGCATCTCATTAGGAAGAATGGCAACAGGAGGTGACCGACATGACAATAAGGTCAGAGCATCTAGCCCAACCCTGATTCTTAAGGGTGTGAAAAGAACAGGCAAGATTAGTGCAGAAAGTTAGCCAAGGAATACTTCTAAATGCCTTGTATCACAGAACTTCAGTTTCGAGCTCCTTGAAAACAGCTGTCGTGATTTCATATTCATAGTGACTTCAAGGAAATTGTAAGTAGATGATAACGCTAGGTGCAAACACCTGAGTCTGCACTCATCAGCATGTTACCCCTATCTCCTCCTCTCATCTTTCTGTATTCACTGCTACAGATTTCATATTCCAGAAATCGTGGGTTATGGTGCTCGACAAACAGTTCACTGAAGGAATGAATAATGCCTTGTCTCCTTCATATCACTTGCCTCAGTTGTCATTTTAACTTGACTTATGTAATTATTTGATTAATGTCTGTTTGCCAACCGAGACTCGAGACACCATGACTCCCTTGCCTCTAATCTAGTGTCTGGCACATAGTGGGTGCTCAATATAGGTATGCAGTGAATGAATGCATGATTCCTTGACTGTGGCACCCTTGTTAGACTTACGTGGGAACTAATAGAAATGGTTTAACGTCCAGCATTTGTAAGACCCCGAACGTTTTTTCCTTTATTATATTTTTCAACCTAGAAAGGTAATATATGTTCACATCAATAAATTCAAAGATTACCAAAAAAGGATATAAAGTTAAAAAAGTAGAAAGCCAGCATCATCTTCTCTTTCCACTCCTGATTCCTTTTCCAGAAGTTACTCTTCTGGATCCTTTGTAGTATAGAAGTCCCCTCTGATCTGTGGTGGATACATTCCAAGACCCCCTATGGATGCCTGAAATGTGGATAGTACCAAACCCTATGTATACATGTTTCCCATGTATATATAGGGGAAACAGTTATATATGCATGCCCATCATACAGTTTAGTTTATAAATTAGGCACAGTAAGAGATTAACAACAATAATTAATAATAACATGGAACAATTACAATTATATACTGGGATAAAAGGTACATGAATATGATCTCTGTACTAGTGTACTCACCCTTCTTCTCACAATTATGTGAGGTGATAAATACCTACATAATGAGATGAAGTGAAATGAATGACGTACTCATTCTGTCCTAGCTGTAGGCTGCTATTGAACTTCAGATGATTCCTTAGAAGGAGGATCATCTGCTTCTGGACCATGGTTGACCACAGGTAACTGAAATTGCTGAAAGCAAAACTGTGGATGGCGGGGGGCGGGGGGATTGTATTATCCTTTCTGATGCTTGTTTCTTGAGTTTGTTTTTTAAAAAAAAATGATGTTGTTATAACGAGTGATTTTTTTTCCCTAGCTAATATAGCACGTATATCTTTCTTGTCAATACATCAATGTGCCCTTTATCACAGAGAGTGTCATAGGGTTTATTTGGTGTTGAAGGACAATCACTTAATAACTGGTACAACCGAGCATGCTGGGGGCCCACGCTGGCCCACTGCCAGTTTTTCTACATAAAGCTTTATTGGAATGTGGACCTACTGATCTATTGATATATCGTGTCTGACTGCTTTCAGGCCTTAGTGGTTAAGGTTGTTGCAGTGGAGGCCGTGTACCCTGCAGTGCCCAAGATACTAACTCGCTGTCTCTTAAGGAGAAAGTTTGCTGACCTCTAATATGGGCTACTGCAGATCTGTCTGTCACTGCGTTGGTGAGTTGGCAAGGACCCAGTGTCAAGGACCATGTGTTGTACTCAGCCTGTTGGCAGAAACACTAAAATGACTTAGTGTTTGTGGATGTTGAGTTTCCTCTTTCTCTTGGGAAGTTTTGACAAGTGATCCAGGTTACTGGAAAGGAGATAGAGAAGATGCCTGGCATGTGTGCCTGTTATTACTTCAATCTCACTCATTAAGATCCTTTTTACATTTCTCAAACACATAAATAGATACGCACACTCCCCACATCTGTTTGTTTAATTGGGGTCTTCCTACTTTATTACTAGGTAGTTAATAAACCAGGGCATAATTAAGCAATAGCCCGCATTTATTACCATCACTCAGTAAGTCGCGTGGTGCGTGAATTATACAGTCTTGGATCTCTTGGTTGGAATCCATCCACAGTTAATATTTGGAGAGGCTCTGCTGGCAGCTCGATAAAAGTATAAATGACTAGCTCATAGTTCCTTCCACGGGGCCTTTTACCAGTCAGGAGCTCCACCTGACTTGTAGTTGACTTCAAGATGGCTCTGGCTTTCTTGGTGCCCCAGGAAGGAGTGTGGTGAAGAGAAGTGTGCAGAGCAGGCTCCGGCCCCGCCTGGTGGTGACCAGGCTTTGAAGGCGTCTGTTCACTGTGGAACTCGGCCAACTTGAGAGTAAAAAAAGCCCTTAGGTTCTGTAGGAGGCCTGGATGTTAAATTTTAATATGTGGAACTGCCCAGAACCTTGTTTAAAATATAAAGCCCAGGATTCCATATGGCAGATTCAGAGTCAGTAGACCTGGGTTGGGCCCAGAAATCCTCATTTTCATTAATCCCTTCAGGTGATTCTGATGGGAACATTCGGGGACCAAACCTGGAGAAGCACTGCCTTCCTCTCACACCTTCCTTCCTCCTCCCCTCCCCCCACTTTCCCTCTCCCTTCTCAGTTTTCTTTCTCTGCACCCCCATGCCCACGTATACACGGGCGGACACAAAGGATGGCTTTACCCGGGGGGGATCTAGAACTGCTCTCTTCCCCAGTCTACCCTGGCTTGTTGACAAGTACCTGTCTCCCGCTCATCTAAGAAATGCCTGGGTGGCTCAGTTGGTTAAGTGGCTGCCTTTGGCTCAGGTCACGATCCCAGCATCCTGGAATTGAGTCCCGCATCAGGCTTCTTGCTTGGCAGGGAGCCTGCTCCTCTCTCTGCCTCTGCCTGCCTCTCTGCCTGCTTGTGTTCTCTCTCTGTTAAATAAATAAATAAAATCTTTAAAGAAAAAAAAAAAAGAAAATAACTGGATTCCATTCTGGGCCCAGACTTTGTCATCAAGTAAAGGTGGCTAATCCTCCCCCTTCTCAGGAATTCTAGGAATTCAGACAAGCCAAGGCCAGCTGGCAGGTGATGTGGCCTTGGGCCAGGCCTGTCTCACTCGTCATGTTAGAGAGTACCTATCGCAGCATTTGGTGAGTAAGTACTCAGTTAATATTTGGTGAATAGAAAAAGAACGAAAAATCAGTACGTGAATGAACTGAAGGACAGAGTACAGCTCGGAAATGTTACCAGCAGTTCCTTAGGGCTATCAGGCTCTCAATATGTTTTATTGACCTAAAACTAGGTCTCTCCCATCCCAGAGATGGTTTATACTTGAAGTCTTGATTTGAAAAATGTTTCTTTCAGAGCTGGACCTGTGTCTGGCAGCTGGCTTTCTCCCTTAGCAAATGTTGCCCCACTCCCAAACATGGCCCTTTCTCATGAGCACTGGAAAACAAAATAGTGGATTTTCCTTGTTTTCACTTTTCTAAAGTCACGGATGATCTCTTAGGAAAGTGATTTTTTGAAATTTTATGTGCCCCATTGGGTATATTTCAACCCTCTCTGATCCTTGTAATTATTTTTTCCCCCTGGATCCACATTTTGAACTGTTGAATACTGGGAAATCACATGGAAATAAAACAGAAAAGATTCTACCCCCACTTCCAAGATGATACATTTGGGAATTAATTCAGATTGAGTTATCACCATTCTCCACCATTAAAATAATGACAATAAATGATAGTCTATGATGTCTAAAACATATTGGAATGGAAAAATCTGTAATTACCACATTTTTACTGTAACTTTTTAATAGTTAGCATAAAACTGACATTGTTGGGCATTTTTTCCCAGGCTCATGAATAATAAGAATACATTCCTCTCCCTTTATTCATTTTCTTCTTTTCAGTTAGAATCATCTGGGTTCTTGGTTAGAATCATTGGTGATTTCTGGTTGCTCAGGAGCTTAGTCTGAGTTGGGGGAAGAACGTACAACTTGGCAGTTGGTAGAGTAACTAGGAGTTGACTATTTCCTTCCCATACATCTTTTTTTTTGTTCATTTGGAACTAATTTTTTTTTTCAAAACAAATACAAAACAAATAAGATGGCAGAAGATGAGGGTGGCTCACAACTGACTAGAAGCAAAAAGGAATGGAGGAGAAAGATGTGGAAGGGCCCAGGAGAAGAAAAGGCCAAGGGATAGGACAGCTGAGGAGCAGGGAGCAGAGGGGGGTTTGGCAGCAGGATGTCTTATTTTTAGATATTCTGAGATAGATTTAAACGTAAAAAATGAATCCCTCTTCTAAAGAAGCCCCCACCCACAGTGGCTTTTAGCCTCCCACTCTGAAAAGAGTAATGCCATCTTCAATTGTGCAGAAACATTAAAAAAAAAACAACTCTGAAAGGCCCCATTTGAAAGTAAGTGTGTGCACCTGTGTCCCAGCTCCTTACACAATAGCATTGTGTCACTAGTGTTGGCATGACCTCCTGAGCCCTAGCAACTGCCTTGGAAGCAGTAGCTCCCTCAGGTTGTGTGGCTCTGTTGGAGAGTCACCAGAAGGCATAGTAGCTCGACTTCTGGAAGCCTTCCAAACCAGCTCTTGGGCTGTAGACTGGGCTGCATCTTGTTGGTCCTCACAGAGAGCACGCGTAGTCCAATCAATTCCACTGAACAAAGGCGCGGAATCTCAATGAGGCCAAGCAGTTTGTTCAAGAGTACTTGCAAGTGGTAGAGCTGAGGTTTGAACTCAGGTTCTGTGTGTGTGTGTGTGTGTGTGTGTGTGTGTGTGTCTTTTTAACTTTCAATTTTGAAATAACTTTAGATCTGCAAAAATGTTGCAATCTTAAAAAATTCCTTAACCTTCTTTAGATTCTCTAGATACTCATACTTGGCCTTGCTTCATCATATTCTCTCTCTATATATAATTTTTTCTGAAAAATTTTTTTGAAATAAGTTGTAATGATGCTCCTTTGTTTCTCTATACTTTGTTATTTATTTACTTGTGGGGTTTTTTTTGGAGCAGAAAAATACTTATTTTTTGTTCATTTTTTTAATTATTACTATGTTCAGTTCACCACTGTATAGTACATCATTAGTTTTTGATATAGGGTTCAGTGATTCATTAGTTGCATATAACACCTATTGCTCATTACAACATGTGCCCTCCTCAGTGTCCATCACATTGTTACCCCCTCTCCTCTGAAACCCTCAGTTTGTTTCCCGGAGTCCATAGTCTCTCATGGTTTGTCTTCCTTTCTGATTCCAATCCCCTTCAGTTTTCCCTCCCTTCCCCTATGGTCCTCCTTGTTATTCCTTATGTTACGTATATGAATGAAACCATATGATAATTGTCTTTCTCTGCTTGACTTATTTCACTTAGCATAATTCCCTCCAGTTCCATCCATGTTGATGCAAATGGTGGGTAGTCATCCTTTCTGATGGCTGAGTAATATTCCAATGTGTATATGGACCACATCTTCTTTATCCATTCATCTCTTGAAGAGCATTTCAGCTCCTTCCACGGTTTGGCTATTGTGGACATAGCTGCTATGAACATTGGGGTGCACGTGCCCCTTCTTTCCACTACATCTGTATCTTTGGGGTAAATAGCTAATAATGCAATCCTGAGTCATAGGATATCTCTATTTTTAACTTTTTGAGGAACCTCCATTCTGTTTTCCAGAGTGGCTGTACCAGCTTGCATTCCCACCAGCAGTGTAAGAGGGTTCTCCTTTCTCCTGGTTCCATATATTTTAGTATGTAATTTCTAAAAAATTAAGTACATTCTCTTAGAAAAGCAAGGTGCAGTTCTCAAGCCAGGAAATTAACCCTGAAAAAGTACTATTTCTGATACACAGAATTTACTGAAATTTTGATGATGTCCTTTTTTTCATGTTCCATTCCAGGATCCTGCCTCACATTTATTTGTCATGTCTTTTGATGTCTCCTTGATGTCAATTCCTAAGAGTCCTAGTCTTTTGTGATTGTGACATTTTTGAAAAATATAGACCTGTTGGTCTCCTGAATATTCCTTAATTTGGGTTTATCTGAGAATGTGATGCTTCTTCATGTTGGTAATCCTATTTTGCATATTTGACAGGAATGTCACAGAAGTAGTTTTGTATTCTTCTCAGTGCATTATACTGGGGGGGAGCACATGGTATCTACTTGTCCCATTCTTAATGATGCTTATTGGCTTTGATCACTTGGTGAATATGCTTACCACTTCAAAAATCACTGTTTTTCCCTTTGAAATTAATAAGTATATCTTATAGGGAGATCTCATTAAACAATTTAAATATCTTTTTCTCTGTGATACTTTTGCCCATTTGTTTTAACACTCACTAATGCTTTTTACCCAGAACAGTTATTTTTGTGGAGATCACCAAATGGTGATTCTCTAATTGAATCATACTTTTGTATTTATTAGTTGAATTTTATAAGGAAGAGCTTTTCTTTCTCCTTTTTTAAAATTTTTTTAAAATTTAAATTTTTTAAAGATTTTACTTTTTTTATTTGACAGAGAGGAGAGAGAGATCACAAGAAGGCAGAGAGGCAGGCTCAGGAATGGACATCTGAGTGAGGCTCTACCAATCAAATTCTCTCTTTGAGGAAAACACCAACAAAGAGACTCCATGTGACTAAAACTGTATATTGATACATTAGAGAGCTGTAGGGCTCCCGGATGCCACCTTGTCGATGGAAAATCAGAAAAAGATTATCTGCAGAGAAAGCCATTCAAAGCAAAACAGAGATGAAGTACCAGTGCTCACAACTTTCTACTCCAGTAGAGTCAGTTCCATCTTACCCTGGGGTTTCAGGAGACATTCCTTTTTCCACAGAATAAATTCCCCTTCCTACTGTGCTACCTGTTACTTGCAACCAAATAACCTGATCCATAATTAAGTTTAGGTAAAGCATGGGGCCATATTATTCTATATACCAGTCATCATTTAGTTAACATTTCTTTTTTTTTTTTAAGATTGTATTTATTTATTTGACAGAGAGAGATCACAAGTAGGCAGAAAGAGGGGGAAGCAGGCTCCCCACTGAGCAGAGAGCCTGATGTGGGGCTCGATCCCAGGACCCTGAGATCATGATCTGAGCCGAAGGCAGAGGCTTAACCCACTGAGCCACCCAGGCGCCCCTCTCCTTTTTCTACTTGTTCATTATGTATATCAGTATAGACTCATGTATTTATTTTTATTCTGTAAGTTATAATCAGCTACTCTTATTTCTTTGTTTTGCTCAAAATTGTCTTGGGTTTAGCCAGAGCAGCGCCTTGGGGCTGATTCATGTGTCTTTTTGCCATGCCTCCTATAATTTTTTTTCAGCCATTTCTTATTTTCTGGCACCACAAGGTATTCAACCTTTTTTCTTCCATGCCCTGTCCCTGAATCAGCCATTTCTCCAAGGAGCTCTGATTCTTTTTATTGAAGAGTTGTATTTAGAAACCAAGATGTGGATATTCAGTGTGCTCAGTGGTACTGGGATACCGTTACTTCACAGCCCCTCCGTGGATATACCAGGAAGTGTGTATTTGTGCACACATTACATCTGTATCTGTATTTCAGTTTGTATGTCAAAAACTGAATTCACAGTAGTACTTCTAACCTATAATAAGTCCTCTATAGGCTCCTCTCCTTCTGAAATAGATACTTTGGAGTCCTTAGTTCCCATTGTTTTCAGCAACACTTTTCTCTTCAATGCCTTTTTCCCCCCCCTCAGGGAAAATGTATTTCCATGTCTCCTAAGTTTTATCTATTTTATTTAACCATGTATTCATTACAAACAAATCACCAGCATATAAATACAGACCCAAGCCCCACAAAAATAGCAGCTTATTTTTTTTTGCCTTAAATTGTCTTCAGTTGTTGAATAGGAAAGGGGAAAATGAGTTTTCCTCCCACTTTTCAATCACTTAACATTTTGGTGACTACTTTACTTTTTATGCTTGTCTTAGGAGTAAAACAGAGTTTGATTTTTCTTTTTCTCTCTTGATTAGGATTGCTTTAATGGTTTTAATCATCTTGGTTTCTTTCATTTTCCTCCTTAAAACTAATTTGAAAACTAATTATGCTACTTGTAGGAATCCTCAGCAGCCCTGCCACTATCCCGAACTACCATTATTGTCACTCTGTTAGGTAACATGAAGTAACAATTACTCCAATCTTTCTGTGTCTCCTATGCAAACCTACACTGCTAGTCCCAATCTGCCTCTGATCTCCTCCTTTCAAAAAAGGAGGGAGAGAAGAAGATGAAAAAGAGCCAAATCCTTCCGAAAGCTTTTGGTTCAGCCTTATTAACTCATGGCGTGGTTTATAAAACCTTCTTCCACAACTAACACATAGTGAGTTTATGAAGAAAATATGAGTCATTTCCTAAGGTGGCTATTTAAAGAAAGAGCAATGGGCTTTTCTGAATTTCAGGCATATCCAACTTAATATTCCAGGTCTAGGCTTCATTCTGAATATTTTGAATATTTATGGGGCTTGATGTGTGTTTAAAAGGTCACTTGAAAATGAAGTCACTTTTATTTTAAAGTTGAAGAAGGTGAACATGAAAAAGGAACGAGCTTTTAATGGAAACCAAGATGTCTGTTCTCCTGCAAAAGGTCTTAGTTTTCTGTAGTAATTGTCTTTTTTAATGGTGTTCTTCCTGTGGAATGATTGCATCTGGATGTATGAAAGTGTTTCAGCTCAAGTATTGGGGTCCCCACAATAAACTGACTGTCCTCTTGACCTGGTGCTTTGGTTTTAGCCCAAGTGATCATTGGAGATAAAAACAATCAGCAGTATTCGCTTGCAACCCGTATACATGTGTTTTTCTTAGTTGAGATGCTTCTGTTTGCATATAATAGTCCCTCGTTTAAGCTATCTTAACAACAAAAGGAGCCCTCATTATAAGGATTCAGGGCTTTGCCATAAACCATCAGGGAAGAGAATGGGGTGGGCTTTATGAGAAGGGCAGGCCTCAGGACAGGAACCAAGGGGGCCATTCTCTTCTCTTACTCTGATACATTATAGGGCCATGGGGTTATAGAGCACAACAGACCTAGAAGGTGGTCCATAGTAAAAGGGATCTTTGGCCAGATTACTTTGGGAAATGCTCCATATCACATCTACCAGAACTCAGAGTTTCACAATACCCATTAGAATATTAAAAGTTCTGAAGGCTGCACGGTGAAGAAATTTATTTAACCTTCTTTAACCCAGTGATTTCTAAACATGTTTGACTATTACTTTGAGAAATCTCATTTTAGACGAAGTGCTTGGATAATAAAGAATTAAATCTAATTGGATCCATGGAGTTCTATTATGTTGTGTTTTAAATAATATGGATGGAGATTTATTAAGCAATTGGCTAAGGTCACACTACTGTTTTTTTCAGACTCCTGGTCCAATGCTCTTCACACTGGTGCTGACAATTACGGACTTTGGCTGATGAACTGTCCACTCATTGCTATTACTTTATACTCATATCCCATAAGCCTACCATTTACAGAGACTCTCATTTTAAATATAGTGATTACCAGTTATTCTTTTGGTTCTCTTGACAGACAGCCTGCTGTTTCACAGACAACCCATCAATCATGGTTAAAAATGTACCTTTATTTCCTGTGTATGAATAGTTTCTGCTGTTTCTGGTCATAGGTACTTTGGTTCCAAATCTTGTTAAAATTGTTGCCGTTCCAAATGACAGTATTTCAAAGGAGTTGAAACTGGGTAGCATGTTAGCCTCATTCTTGAATCCAACCAACATTTATTTACCTTAAATTGCCTTAATGCCCACTCTTTCAGTTTATTTGTGTCCTGGATTCAGTGGAAGAGAAGCAGTGTGTCCAGTGTTCTAAAAGGCTATAGATACAGTGGCCTTAGTAAATAAATACAAATGAATGCTAGTGAGGACAGTTAAGTTTTCCAGGGATAAGGCCTCTGGAGAAGTGAAAAGAAAGTAATGAGATCTCTGGAAAGAAAACTGAGAAAAGTATGTGGGGAGGGGGAATAAATACCAAGAGAATATACTTTTGTACTTTGTACCAATAAGAGTAACGTATTCTTAAAGGGATGCTATTTTTTCCTTATAAATAATTAGCAGGAATAGCAGAAGCAATGATATCATCAGATGTAGTGCATCTCTGGTCCATAAAGCTGGGCCAGGCGTTATGTTAAATACCCTTGAGATGGAGGTGTATTTCTCAAATATAGGCATTTGCTAACTGGCTGAAGGAATGAACAAATTTTCACTTGATTCTGCCTTGGGGCAAGAATTTTTGATGCTTGGCAGGGAGGAAAGTCAAAGATGAATAAGCTATCTCTTGCCTCACAGTGTTTAAAATGTAATAAGGGAGAAAAGACTAGACACAATGGCAGGGAGGTGTCATAGGAGAGGTAACACTGTGGAAGTTTAGCAACAAAAGGGAAAGATAATACCATAGAGGGCAAGCATGGAGTAAGTTCTTACAGTAAGTTATGGTCCACAGGATGGTTCAGGGAAAGAGACCTGTTCAAAAGCATTTACTTAGTAGGATGGCTTTCTTACCTTTGAGAAAACAGGTTTAGCAGAAGAATAAAAGCATCAACCAGAAAGTAAATGACTAAAAAGAGAATGGAGTAGAGATAGTTAGTATCCACATCTCTACTGAAAACATGAAGGATAGGGAAGAGAAGAGGTCTGAAAGTAAGGGAGAGAGTAAAAGGGAGAGAAATACCATTAGGGCTTATATTTAGAGAAGAATGATTCTGAGGTTATTTGGTGTCCCAGCATAATGAGACATAGATGATGGAAATAGAGCTGTCATCCTTGTCTTTTTAAGATGATAAGCAAGGTTAATGAGTAAGGCAATCCCTTCCCTCAGTAGCCTTGTTATACACAAACTTGTAATATATTTACAAACTTGTAAATGTCATATATTGAAGGGATGCATGGAACCCTTGAATCTTGAGACGATCACCCATACTACTTAATATGCTCAAGGGACCTTATTTTCAAACATTAGGTGGTGGCACAATATTTACCTGTGTAGTTAACAAGCAACTTACTAACACAGTCACTTGAGTTGTTAATTAATGTTTAATTTTTTAATTGCTCACACCTGCAGAAATTTCCTCCAATAGGAAAGAAGGCGTAGTTTCAACTCTGGATGATTTGAGTTGGGATTTTCTTCCGTGAATGTATAAGTGATTGCAATCCCTATTATTCTGTAGGATTCAGTAACACAATGCAGTTATCCATGGAGTGTGTACTGAACACAAGTTTAGAATAAGGCATGTTGATACCATACGGGGTCCAAATAAGACAGATTGGTATGAGGAAGATGGTTGAATCTCTCCCTTCAAGCAGCAACCAGTTTAGCTGGGAAGAGAAGGCATGGATAGATGAAATAATAAATAATTAAGAAAATATTAAATCCCACTACCATGTAATGCTAGGATGCTGTCAGTAGAAGATAGTACAGAATGTGTGGAATGCTGTATACTAAAAGGGATTAAGAGCACATGCTCAAGATCAGATTGCATGGGCTGGAATCCTGGTTTGTCCATTGGCTAGCTCTGTGACATTGGGCAAGTCACTTGATATTTTTGGTTCTCTATTTCTCCATCTGTTTAATGGGGATACTAATATTGTATACCTCAAAGAGTCATTAAAAAGATTAAGTCAATTGATATAGAGGTTGGTTCACAACCTCTGGGGCTTCCTGAGTGAAATCTGGAAGAGAACGCAGGGAGAGAGTGAAGAAAGAGGCAACCACTCCTGACTGGTAGATGACAAGTTTAATAAGCAAGGGAACTTAAGTGAGGCTTGTGTCAGGCAGTTCCAAGATGAGTAGATCTCCACACCCGCCCTGCCAGAATTTTAAAAGTTTATATAGAGACCTTAACTGGGTCAGTCACATGTAGTATCCACATGGTATCAACACATCACTCTCTAAAGTTGGTCTCTCTGGGACGGTGTCCATTGTGGGAAAGGCAAGCAAATATACATTCCAAGGATAGGCGAGGGAGTGGGATCCTTGGATTGTCTGGGTCCAGTTCATGGGTCAACAGGCGGTCATGCTCTCCTGATCACCTCCTCCAACATTATATGCAATGTCTTGAACAGTATCTGGTTCGTGGCCAATCATATACAAACTCTTAGATATTCTTGTGTTTGTTGTTGGCATAGTTGGTTTTTTGTTTTATTGTGGAACTGATATAGGCTCCTCATTGTTTCCTTTCCCCTGGCTTCTTGGGCTTTTGAGTATTAAGTGGGTGTTTCTTCCCAGAACATGGTCTTGAGTTGACTAGAAATTAGGCATGCAAGTCAGAGTGGGGCAAGATGGACGTCTTGAGTGGGAATAAAAGGTTGTCGTTGGAGGGATAAGTTAAATGAGAAGAATGGCCCAGGGCTTTCAGCTTTTGCTTGTCTTATTCCTCAAAGGCAGTGGGTAAGAGTGCTGGCTCTGTGGACATTCATTCATTCATTCATTCATAGCCACAGATTAAGCATATTCTAGGTGATAAGCCACTGGCTACCTGGCTTTAGGTTGTGATTCCAAAGCCTTCTAGCTGAGTGACCTTATTTGAAGGACAAATTACTTCACCTTTATATGCCTTGGTTTCCACTTCTGTAAAATAGGAATAATCCTACTTTATTCACAGGATTGGGGTAAGGATTTAATGCCTGAAGTGTCTTTGCCAAAGCCTCTGATACGCAGTGAGTAGCTAAAGCTCTCCTCTTTAGCAAATGAAGGATTGGTCACAATTCCGCCTACTGTCTTTGTCCACTTGGCAAGTCATTCAACTTGTCTTAAGTACATCTCAAATTCTTCATCTTTTAGAACAGAGTACTTCCCTTATATGGCTGTTGAGAAGATCAAATGAGTCTCTGGGATAGTGCCTGGGTCAGGGGAAGCATCATAGAATGACAGCTGCTTCTGCTACTGTCATTATTAATTACAGTAGTGATGGAATAGTGATGGAGGTGGTGATCGTTTTACCTGTGAGGCAGGAAAGGAGGAGCGCCATGAAAGATACAGACACGGCGCTCTGCGTGCTTAGAGAAATACAGGGTCATGAGGAATCCAGGTTTGCTTTGTTTTCTCTGGGGGTCAGCTTATTAAGATGTTAATACTTTGCTTATTTTCCCTGACTGTTGAGCCATGGTCATTGCTATGCAAGAAATTACCTTCTTTCCTCTTGGCATGTGTTTTTAGCACATCTCAAGCTACTGTATCCTTCTGTCCCAGTCTCAACTGCCTGTGGCTAAGTGGATAGGAGGGTATTTCATAGAAATGTGCTCAGTAACCCTGAGCTCTGTGCCGGGCAAGAACAAAGCAAACTCTGACATTTGAATCTTTTGTGTTTTCTGACTTTGTGTTACGTACTCTGGGTTGGGTCAGTTGCTGAACCAGCAACATAAGTGTTCATAGAAAATGTGCAAAAACCCCCAAAGAACAGAAGGGATGATGTTCATCAAAGTGTCTGATAGATCCAAGCCTAGGAAGCAAAGAAAATCTGTTCTCTGTCTTGTTTTCCCATCAGGCTCTGGGAGATGACTTTCAGGCCAAGATGCTTTTTACTGGTATATACTCCCCCCCAGTTTGGGGGGGCTTGCCTATAACCTCATTACTCTCCTGGTAGGAAATGGTTTTACCTTCCCAGTTAGGGATGTATCGCAAGACAACCATTGTTAACCTCTCCACGCTATAAGAAGTCCGTGAAGTCTGATTCCCCATGCCATCCCTATTCCCTTCCCATTCTCTCAAGAGTAGTTAACCTTAAGGAGAATCAGAGAGAACACTGTAGTCAAAAGTCAGAGGTTATCAAACTTGGATGTGCCTCACGGTCACGTAGGAGCCTAATTAAAGTGCTGAGTCTGGTCAAGGTCCCCCAAGATTCCAATTCATTGGTTTTCAGCTGGGTGCTGCATTGGGGAACCACGTTCTTGGGGAATAATGATGCTGATGCTCCAAGGAGCATCACACCTCATGACGTGTTACCCTAAGAAATGTTTCCTAGCCCTAACCTATCTATGGATCTGGCCAGCAGCCACTATACAGAGTGCAGAGTTTCAGAAATTCTCTAGGATAATGGCATTTAGATAGCGACAAAAGTCCTGAGTTTCTACAAGTAAGGGATAGGCTGCTGTCTGCAGAGCTATTTCAGGACAGAAATGAAAAGGACTTAGCAAGCCAGGTTTTGCCTCAGCCAAAAAAGTAAATTTTAATTTTCTTTTTTGCATGTCTATTACTTATTTCCACTGATGATTTCGTTCAAATAAAAAGACTTTAAAAGCTTCTCACATAGCTTCTCATAGGACCTGGGACTAACAAAGAGAATAGGACAGACATGGTCCCTGCCTTTACAGTCGATGTTGCAGAGTGTAGATGGACAAACAATAAGCAAGCACTTGTCTAAAATAATGACAAGTTTTGGGCTGTGCTAAGAAAAATCTAAACAGGTTAGGATACACAGTGGAGGAGACAGGTTATACATGGGTCAGGAGGAGCCTTACCCCAGAGATATTAAAAAGCAGCATTTGGAAGAGTGAACAGCGATCAGCCATGTCTAGTGTGGAAACAGTCTTTTGGGTGAAGGCAAGCGCCAATACAAAGACTCAGAAGTGGGGAAATGCTTGGCATAATAAAGGAATGACAAAGCCAGTACAAAAAGCTTACACTGTCCCGTGTCAGCCACACGTTGCAGTTTCAGTTTTCCTAGTAGCCCCAGTAAAAGGGGTTTTAAAAAAAGGAAGTTAAATTAATTTCAGTGATGTAGTTTATTGAACTTAATATACCCAAAATGGTATCATTCCAACATATAAGCCATTCAAAACAATACTAACATTCTTTTACATTCTTTTGTTTTAAGATTTTATTTATTTATTTGACAGAGAGAGAGAGATCACAAGTAGGCAGAGAGAAAGGGGGATGCAGGCATCCCTGCTGAGCTGAGATCCTGGGACCCTGAGATAATGACCCGAGCCGAAGGTAGAGGCTTTAACCCACTGAGCCCCCCAGGTGCCCCTACATTCTGTCTTTCTTATAATAAGTCTTAGAAATATGGTTTATATGTTACACCTCTAGAGCATCTCTCTTTGGGCTAGCCACAGTTCATGTGCTTAGTAGCCCCATGTGGTTAGTGGCTACTCTAGTGGCTGGAGGAAAACTGGAACATAGTAAGCAAAAAAGAAAGTGGAATGAGTAAAGTTAGAAAGACAGGCAGGAGCAGGTGAGAAAGGGCTTTGTAGACCATGGTGAAGCCTACATGAAGTTTGACAACAGATTTCTCTTAAGAAGACTACAACCTGTCTTTGTGGTGCCATGTGAGTGGACCTGTAGACGCGACTTGCCTTCCCTGCCCAGTCGACAGCACACAGTAGCAGATTTTCACTGTAAGAACAGTACCTTCTATTTTGAAAAAGTTTTAAGGAACTTACTGAAGAAGCCCACAGAGTGAAATTAGGAAGGAAAACCCATGTAACCGCGCTGTGATTCCTTCTACCTCTATGACTGGATCGTTGTGTTAAACAGAGGCACCCTTCCTCTTGGCCTGCAGTTGGGTTCATTTACCCTGTTTGGCATCTCACTTCTAAACACAGCTGAGCAGTTGGAGCCTGCCGCTGCCATCCCAGAAGGATCTGAATATTGGCAGTTAAGGAACATGACAGAAGCTCCCAAATCTCTGTTTGGGAATCAAACAGAGAATCTCTGTTCTCTGACCCATCTCCCATAAGACGAAGGGACATGTGCCATTTGGGTTTTTATAGCTGTGTCCGGCATTAGGTAACTATGAAAACAATTCTTAATAATGAAAGCTTTTCGGGAATGATGACTTAGGTTCATTCCATTTCATCGTTCACCAGAACTCTGACATACTGAAGGAGCTCAGTACGTATTTGTTGGGAGAACTAGTGGATGAAGGAGCAATGCTTTCTTGGGCACCAGCAATATACCACGTGCTTTTAGAAGCTGTTGTTACAACGGCAAGTAATTGAGAGAGAGACAGTCCACAACTTCCATTTTAATTTCTTGGCATGCGCTGTTTCAGAATATCTAAGGAGCTTTTAAAAATACGAACGTCAGATCCTTCCCTACCTGGTAGGTTAGTCCTTCAAGGTGAGATCAGACCCAGGGTCCGTCCCACGTGATTCTTATGGACAGGGGCACCGAGTTGGCATTTACAAAAGAGCGTGGTCAGCATCTTGCGGGGTTTGGAGGAATGGAGACAACAGGGAGCCATGGAAGCATGCAAGAGGGACCCCTGTGCCAGCCCAGAATGCTTCCTGGAAGAGGTGACAGCTGAGCTGTGAACGGAAGGGCAAGAATAAGCTGGGTGAGTGAGGAGCAAAGGGAAAGGCATATCAGAGAGAAGGAAGTTTTATGTCAGAAATTGCTACGGTCTTGCTCTCACATTGTAATCATCCCTCTCTTAGGATGCTGTGTATGCGAGAGTGTTTGGAAAGGTATAAACCCCTCTCTGAATGTAAAGTATTATTATTTTATGGATTCCGTTGGAGGGAACCTAAGTTGATTGATGGGTGAGGAGGATGAATATTTGATAGGCAGGGAATGAGCTGTGCAGCGCAGAATGTCTTGGAGAAGCAACTTCAGTGGAATCACAGCAGACTTCTCCCCCAGCCCTAGGGCCCGGCCTGGTGTCATGAATTGAATTATTTAGTAAGGAAATAATGGTTAATCTGAAAATTCTCTCTAAAATACATATGCCTCTTTTAGTGGCTTGGACTTCAGCTCTATAAGGGCAGGGGCCTCACCTGTCTTTTTTTTCCGGATCTCCAGTGCCCGGGGCCTGCTGTACAGCGTGTGTGTGCTCAATGAGTATATGTTGCCAGGATAAGTAATTGAAGTGGAAAGGGAACATCAGCAAAGTTATCTTGAAATGATTTGGCATTTTGTCATGAATCGCAATAGGTTGGGATTCAACTGGGTGTAAACTACCTTGGAATTATTTTGCTGTCGTTTTGGACTATTTGTGTGTTTTTATAACGAAATTAATGCATAAATGCTTCTCATTATTATTTTTAAATTCCACAATAACAACGGGATGTTCCTTTCTTTACCTGTGCCTCACCGGAGGTTACTACTATCTCAAGACTGGTACGTATCCTCTAGATTCTGTTCTGTCTCTTAAGATCTCTGCACACACAGTGTACATATATTTAAGGAGTACACGGGCAGAAGCGCATGATTCATCTTGTTGTGTTTTGATTTTTGTCCTTAAGGATTTATTTTGGCGTTAGGTCCTTGTCAGGGCATTTGTAAGGCTACTCATTCTTTTTAATGACTTCACAGAATTTCATGAATGGAAGTACCAGAGTTTATTTAGCCATTCCTATGTTTTAGTAACATAGTAACAGTATTGCAATAAATATCCTTGTATCTATATTTTATGTGCATTACTGTATTTAGTTAGTGTAGATTCTTAGGACTAGCATTCTTAGGAATAGCATTTCCATTGTTTGGTCATTCCCCTGTGTGGGGTTAACATCAGGTATAGATACATTTGTTTTTCATAACATTTTTTTAATTGGCACCTTCTTATTTGAAACATTTTTTTAAAAGATTTTATTTCAGAGAGAGAGAGAGACAGAGAGTGCAAGCATGAGGGTGGGGGACAGAGGCAGAAGCAAACTCCCCACTGAGCAGGGAGCCCGACGTGGGACTTGATCCCAGGGCTCTGGGATCATGACCTGAGTCAAAGGCAGATAATTAACTGACTGAGCCACCCAGGTGTCCCCTTATATGAAGATTTAATTGTAAAATTTAAATATATTGTGGAATCAAGTACTTATCTAAACAAAAAAGCAGTTGGTTTATAAGTGTGTTTTGGAGCACTGCATAGTTTTATGCCCTTTAGACTAGGGAACACTGTCAGTCAAGGGTACTGTGCTGCACTGCCCCATCATTCATATCATTGTCCTAGTAGTAGTAACTTCTGGACTTGAACAGTGCACAGCTCACACAACCATACGAGGCCACCTTGATGTATGGCATTTTCCACTGTCACTATTTTTATTCTTTTCTTGTTCTCAAGATATCCAGCTAAGGCTCAGTGCTTTGGCTGCAGAGTCAGGATTGGTTACCTTGTGCTGTTAAGAAAAATTAGGAAAGACATGTCCCTTCAGGAAAGCAAGCAACATCTTAAGCTTAGAAATAGATATTGGGACCCATCAGTAAATATTCAGTTGAATGAAGAGATGAATGAATGAATGTAAAGCAAATGAAACCAAATTTGTGGCTCCCCAGACCATTTCTACATCAATTATTGCCCCTCAGAGTGTTAGCCTGGACCTGCTACCGCTGTTGGGTATGGGCAAGAATGTGCTACTTTGATTGGTACATTCATCTGGATAACAAGCTTTAACTGGGTATTTAATGACGGAATGGGACTGTCAGGTAGAAATTCCTAAAGCCCGCCACACTTGAGCCTTTGTGTCAACTAAAAAGGAAAAGGGAAGCTTTGCTGTACAAGTGACTTGAGCAAGATACAAGGTCTTCCCAGATCAATACCCACCGAACAACAAAGACAATTGATGACTTAAGCTGTGATGAGCCGGAGAGTACCTGTGGGCTCTCTTGACAAATGTGACTAACAAGTCTTTTATGTTGTACATCATGTAAGGAGGAAAGCAAAGAGGAAACAAGAGGGTTCTTTGCCTGGGAAAGCAGAATATAGAGTTTTGACTGCCCATCTATTTTAGTAAGATTCTCTATCTTTAGGAAAAGGGAAGTGCATTCATTCACAGTGAGATTTCTTGCCACGTGCATGCATATGCTTATTCATTCACTCAACATATATCTAGTAAGGAGCTGTTTGGGGGCTGCCGTTTTGCTATGCCTTGGGATGTACTTTTGTGTGTGTGTAGCAACGTGTACCCATAAGTGCCACCATTTTAGATGTTTCTCCCAGTGCAGATCTGACCTTAACCATCTCAGCCTCAGTACTGGATTACCTGAACAGATGATGAGAGATTCAGAGTCATGTACAAGTTTACACCAGGGTCAGGTGCTTTTAGCGTTGGGTCTTCTCTTAAGCTGTGATTATTGGCAGGAGATGAGAATATCTGTTTTATGGCATTTGATGAGAATGTTTGAAGTCCCTACCACTGTGACAGACACTGAGAGTGACTATGAAAAATATAACAAAGTGCTTTGTCAATGCCCGCAGGTTTATAATACAGTTAAGGAGTAAAATCAGAACCATAACAAATAGTTAACTGACAGTACAAAGTGGCATATAATTCTGTGACCAAAAGTTAGGCGTTGTGAGAGAGAGGGAGATTGATAGGGCCGAAACAGTCTAAACCTCCATATCGTTATTCCCATGTTTCAAACATGCAGTGTGGCAATGAGAAGAAAATGCCCACGTAGAGATACTGACAAAGTGCTCTAATGAGTAGAAAATGAATAAGTAAAATAACACAACATCAATAAGACCTAAATTCTCTAAAATCACTGGGCCAACTTGGCAATGGGAAGATCTTCAATATCTATGGGAAATGCATCCTGAAGGTGAAGAACAAAAGAACAAGATGAGAAATGATTGACAAAAATAAGCCAGAAATTGACTCACATTTGAATTAAGAAAAAAAAAAGTGCCCTCACACCTAGGGATTTCCTCAGACAGCTGGGCAGTATCCTGAAATTTTGTACTAATACTTGTCATCTTCTTGCCCCAGAGTATGTCAGTGTCCATGGGAAGAGGAGCTTTATCATTTATTAGTTCAACTGCACATAACAGAAAACCTGCTACCAGTGGCTTTAAAAAGTGAAAATATTTTCATAGGGAACAAATAGACCTAGTGGTGGGCATAAAGGTGATTCTTTGATCTGTCCTTTTTCAAGATGGCTGCCATATTTCCTGGCATCTTGATCAAATTCATGGAAAAAAGAAGGAGAGTAATGGGAGGAACAGTGTCTGTTCCCTTTATTGGAAGAGCACACACTTTCCCAGATTACCCTTCAGCAGATTTTTACTCACCTGTCTTTGGCAAAGACTTTATTGTGGTAGCCAGACTTGGTTTCGAGGGGAGCAGGGATAGTGAGTAGTAACTTTGCCATGGGATGGAGGCAGCAGGAGAGAAAGGGGTTGGAAATGAGCAGTGGATAAGCCAAGCAACTGTTCCTGCCCCAGGAATTTCATATAAGTAGTGTTCAGTACAAGTTAAGAATTCAAAAGTGTAAGTTGAGTTGCATCTTGCTTTTGGCTGGCCATGTTTCACTTTCTTGCCATGTAAAATGAGGTTTTGCTCAGGGATGATCTATATAATTCAAGGTGTTTTCCTCTTAAAACATTCTAGAATTTTTAAGATATTTTTATAATGGTTAAGAACTCTCTAATATCAAACATAGCACATTTAGTCAGGGGGTTACTAGGTCCCAGGTCCTTTAAATACTTAATATGCATGATCTCATTCAATCCTCACCATACTTCTGGAAGGCAGGCACAATTACGCTATCCATTTTAGAGATGAAAGTAAAGAGATTGGGGGCAGTTAGTAACTATCTCTTATTGACTTAACTAATGGGTGGAATTAGTATTTCTCCCAGGGTGACTGACCCCAGAGGCCATTCTCCCGTCCCCTGAATTTTATAGTTTGCAAGAAGTCTTCTAATATGTTCTGTCTCCACAGCCTGGCTATATATAAAATACACGTTATGATAATTCTTATTTTTCAAAACTTCCCAGTTTAGGTTTGGAAAATCTTCTCATCTGTGAATCAATTATCTTCTGCCTGACATGTGTTCGACTGCATATTCTCAGGTCAAAGGATGAGTCTAGAACCAGGAATGAATGCAGTGTACTATTAGTGGCCTTGAAGCCCACTCCGTTTACATTTGAATCATAGTTCTGCCAGTTGCTAAATAGGTGCCTTTGAAAAAGTTATCTTATACCTTTAAGAGTCAGTTTCTTAATATGCAATGGGAAGATTCCAATATTAACCAATGACATTTTCAATGAGAAGCCAATGAGATCATGCATGTGAAGTGCCTAACGTATCTGATAAGGAATCAGGTAAATTATAGCTGTTTGTGGTACTGGTTATAGGGTAAGGAAAGTAAATGCAAATAGAGTCTAAAACGGAATTATTCTGCAATTACTAAATGCACTCCGACTGGTATGTCCTCAGATGGATCTCCTGCATTCGCACCGTGTGTGTGTACATGACCTCATGCATACACACTTTCCTTTGTTTGGACTCATGCCCATTTTGTGAACTGAAGTCAGCCATAGTTACCACAGTTCTAGGGTCCCATTCTATTAGTGGTTTACCCGGCAGGCTCGGATCCTGTTCCCAATATTTTCTGTTCTGTTAATACTACATATTTTTATCTTAGTCCAGACAGCACATGTGTGTACTAAAACACCGAACAGAGAAGTATAAGAAGAAAAGTGAAGTGGCTATACTTGTGGTGAACATAGGATAATGTAAAAATTTGTCAAATCACTAAGTCATACACCCGAAACTAATATAACATTGTGTGTCAGATATACTAATTAAGGAAAATAATAAGAGTCTCTATTTCTTCCCTGTTTTGATCTATTGTCCTCTTCTCTCCAAATGTTGGCATTAGAGGTTTCTTCTGTAACTTTTCACAAAAGCAATATACAGATGTCACATCTAAACAAAATGACATACATCCTTTTTAAACTTTATTTAAATTACTGGATATTATATGCACTCTTCACACTTTGTTCTTGTCCATCATATTATATTTTGAAGAACAGACCTACCTCATTGTTTTTCTTAGCTGTACATACTGCTTTGTACTGATGAACCGAAATATATTTAATCCAATTGATGGCATATGAATTCTTTCCTCTTTGTTTTCATATACAGTGCTATGATGAACATTACTGTGTATCATTTTGGGATAATCTGTTTTTATTTTGAGGTATAATTGAAATACAATATTATGTTAGTTTTAGGTGTACAACTAAATTAATCAAAAATATACATATCATGAAATGCTTACCACAACGTATAGTTGCCGTCTGTTTCCATACAAAGTTATAACAGTACTATCGAATGTATTCCCTATTTTGTACATTTCATCATTGTGCCTTATTTATTTTATAACTGGACGTTTGTACATCTTAATCCTCTTCACCCGTTTTGCCCATCCCTCCACTGCCTTCCATCTAGCAACTACCAGCTTGTTCTCTATATCCATGAATCTGTTTCTGTTGTTTGTATGGTTTTTTTTCAGGTTACACATATAAGTGAAATCATGTGATATTTGTCAAGGATGTTGTCATCAATGGCAAGAGCACAGTGTTTTTTATAGCTGAAGAATGTTGAGATATGTATTCATACACACACACACACACACTCCACATCTTCTTTATCCATTCACCTGTCAATGGCCTCAGGTTGCTTCCATGTTTTGGTTATGTAAATACTTCTGAAATAAAAATAGGGGTATATGTATCTTTTCAAATTAGTGTGTTCATTTTTTTTAGGTAAATAATCAGAAGTGGGTGTTTGTTGGCCATCTTATGTCTTCTTTAGAAAAAGATCTATTCAGGTCTTTTGTCCTTTTTTTAATTGAATCATTTGTTTCGGTGTTGAATTTTCTGAGTTCTTTATATATTTTGGATATTAACCCCTTATTTGCAGGAGATCACTGTTTTATGGATGGTTTCTTTAATATGCAAAAGCTTTTTAATTTGACATAGTCCCAATTATTTATTTTTGCTTTTATTTTCCTTGCCTGAGAAGATAGATCTGGAAAAATGTTGCTAAGACCATTGTTCAAGATATTACTGCCTATGCTTTCTTTTAGGAGTGTTGTGTTTTTGAGTCTTATATTTAGGTCTTTAATCCACTTTGAGTTTATATTTGTATGTTGGGTATAAAGGTGGTCCAGTTTTATTATTTGGCATGTAGCATTCCACTTTTCCCAATCCTACTTATTGCAGATCTTTATTGAAGTGTTTTTCTATTATATATTCTTGCCTCCTGTTGTAGGTAAAATGACATTGTGTATGCTTATCTCTGGGCTCTTCTCCATTGATCCATGTGTCTATTTTTGTGTCAGTACCATACTTTTTTGATTACCGTATCTCTGTAGTATAGTTGTGAATTTGGGACTATAATAGCTCCAGCTTTGTTTTTTCTCAAGATTATTTTGGCTATTTGGGGTCTTTTATGGTTCCATACAAATTTTAGTAAAATTTTAATATAATTTGCTTTAGTTGTGTGGAAAAATATTGTTAGCATTTTGATGTGGTCATATTGGATCTATAGATTGCTTTGGGCAATATGGGCGTTTTAACAGTATTAACTTTTCCAACTCATGAGCATCGTATATGTTTCCATTTATTTGTGCTACCTTCAGTGTCTTTATCCAATGTTTTATGGTTTTCAGAATACAGTATTTTACCTCCTTGGTTGAATTTATTCCTAGATATTTTATTGCTTTTAATGCAGTTATAAATGGGATTGCTTTTTTAATTTCCCTTTCTCCTTATTTGTTATTATTGTATAGAAACAGCAGATTGCTGTATATTAATTTTGTATCCTGGAGCTTTACTGAATTTATTATTTCTCATAGTTTTTTGGTGGCGTCTTTAGAGTAGTCTATGTATAGTAACATGTCATCCGGAAATTGCAATAGTCTTACTTCTTCCTTACCAATTTGGATTTGGATGCCTTTATTTCTTGTCTAATTGCTGCAGCTAGGATATCCAGTAGTATGTTGAATAAAAGTGGTGTTAGTGGACACCATTGTTTTGTTCCTGATCATAGAGGAAAAGCTCTCAGCTTTTTACCAGTGAGTAGGATGCTAGCTGTGGGTTTGCCATAGTCTTTATTATGTTGAGATACATCCTCTCTAAACCACTTTGTTAAGAGATTCTATAATGAACGGATGTTGAATTTTGTCAAATGCTTTTTCTTCATCTATCGAGATTATCATATGATTTTTCATCCTTCATTTTGCTAAGAAAGCACTTTGATTGATTTGTGGATTTTGAGTCATCCTTGCATTCCTAGAATTAATTCCACTTGGTTGTGTGAATGATTCTTGTAATTTATTGCTGAATTTGGTTTGCTGATATGTTGTCAAGGATTTTTACTTTTAAGTTCATCAAGGATATTGGCAATGCTGGTCTTTTTTGTTTGGTATCAGGGCAATGCTGGTCTTGTAGAATGAGTTTGGAAGCATTCTTTTTATGATTTATTTATTTTTTAAATAGTTTGAGAAAGATTGGAATTAACTCTTCTTTAAATGTTTGATAGAATTCACCTGTGAAGCCATATGATTCTGGATTTTTGTTTATTGAGAGTTTTTTGATTAATGATTAATTTTTGTTACTAGTAATTGGTCTGTTCAGATTTTCTGTTTTTCCCGACATAGTTTTGTATCAAGGAAATTATGTTTCTAGGAATGTATCCATTCTTAGTTGTCCAATTTGTTGGCATACTATTTTTTATAGTAATCTCTTATAATCTTTTGTAGTTCTCATTTCTGCGTTTGAGTCCTCTTTTTTCCTTGCTGAGTCTGCCTAAACAAAATTTATCAATTCTGTTTCTCTTTGGAAAGAATGAGATTTATTTTTACTGTTTTCTTCCTATTGCCTAGTAAATCTGTTTTATTTTTTTTATTTTAGATATTTATTTTTCCTTCCTTCTAATTTTGGGCTTTTTTTGTTCTTTTTCAAGTTTATTTAGGTGTAATTTTAGATTATTTATTTGAGATTTTTCTTGTTTTTGTGTATTTCTACAAACTTCCTTCTTAGAACTCTTCTGTTGCATTCCAAAGAATTTGAACCATCATGTTTCCAGGTATTTTTTTTTAATTTTCTCTTTTATTGTTTTGCTGACCCATTGCTTTTGTTTTTTTTTTTTTTTTTTTTAAGATTTTATTTATTTATTTGACAGAGAGAGAGAGAAATCACAAGTAGGCAGAGAGTGAGGAGGAAGCAGGCTCCCTGCCGAGCAGAGAGCCCGATGTGGGGCTCGATCCCAGGACCCTGAGATCATGACCTGAGCCGAAGGCAGAGGCCTTAACCCACCAAGCCACTCAGGCGCCCCGACCCATTGCTTTTTAGTAGCATGTTGTTTAGTCTCTACATGTTTGTGCTTTTTTCTAGTTCCATACCATCGTGATTGAAAAATATGATTGATATGATTTCAGTTTTCTTTAATTCATGGAGACTTGTTTTGTGGACTAATATGTGATCTATCCTTGAGAATGTTCCATGTGCACTTGAAAAGAATGTGAAATCAGAGGCGCCTGTGTGGCTCAGCTAGTTCAACATCTGACTCTTGATTTCAGCTCAGATCATGATCTCAGGGTTGTGAGATCAACCCCTGCATCGGGCTCCATGCTGAGCTTGGAGCCTGCTTGACATTTTCTCTCACCCTCAACCCCTCCCCTCCCAACTCATGCTTGCTTATACTTTCTCTCTCTCTTTATGTAAAAAAAAAAAAAAAAAGTGTATTCTGTTGTTTCCACATATAATGTTCTGTATATATTTGTTAATTTCATCTGGTCTAATGTGTTGTTCAAAGCTACTGTTTCTTTATTGATTTTCTGTTTAGATGATCTAATAATCCCCCACTATAATTGTAATACTGTCCACCTCTCCTTTTATGTTTGTTAATTTTTTTTTAGATACTTAGGTACTCTTATATTGGGTGCATAGATATTTAAAATTTTGTCCTCTTGTTGAATTGATCCTTACATAATGGCCTTTTTTGTGTCTTATTTGTCTGACATAAATATTGATACTCCAGTTTTTGTTGTTTGATTGCTTTTTGCTTCCATTTGCCTGGAAAATATTTTCCCTCCATTTTCATTTTGTATGTGTTTTTCAGTCTGAATTGAGTCTCTTGTAGGCAGCATATCGATGGGTTTTGTTTTTTTATCCGTCACCTTAGGTCTTTCGGTTGGAGCATTTAGTCCATTTAACATTTAAATTAATTATCAATAGGTACGTACTTATTGCCATTTATCTATTTTCTGGTTGGTTTTGTAATTTGTCTCTATTCCTTTTTTGCTCTTTTCCTTTGTGATTTGATGACATTTTTTAGTGTTATGCTTGGATTCCTTTCTCTTTATTTTTTGTCTATCAGGGGTTTTTCATTTGTGCTTACCATGAGGTCTATAAAGCATCATGTGTATAGCAGTCTGGTAAAGTTGGTGGTTCCTTAAGTTCAAACACATTCCAAAAGCACTACATTTTTACTCCCCCATCTGTGTTTTATGTATACAATGTCGTACTTCACATATTTTTATTTTGTGTATCTCTTAACTAATTTTTGTAAATGTAATTGATTTTACTATGTGTGTCTTCTTACTTTCATTCTGGCTTTACAAGGGATTGATCTACTACTCTTACCGTGTTTGCTTTTACCAGTGCAATTTTTTCCTTTGATAATTTTTCTCTTATGGCCTTTTCTTCTCCACTTAAGAAGTCTCTTTAACATTTCTAGTAAGGCCCATGTATAGTAGATTCACAAGTATACTATACTTTAATTTTTGTTTGTCAGGGGAATTCTTTATCTCTTCCTCAGGTCTGGATGATAACCTAGCCAGATATTTTTTTTTTAAGATTTACTTATTTAGGAGTGGGAGAGAACATGTGCACACATGCAAGCCTGAGCAGGGGGGAGGGGCAGAAGGAGAGGGAGAGAGAGAGTCTCAAACAGACTCCCCACTGTACATGGAGTCTGATGCAGGGCTTGATCCCATGACCCTGAGATCATGACCTGAGCCGAAATCAAGGGTTAGACTCTCAACCTACTGAGCCACCCAAGTGCCACCACGTATTCTTGATTGTAAGTTTTTTCTTTTAGCATTTTGGTTATATCACACGTCTCCCTTCTGGCCTGCAAAGTTTCTGCTGAGAGACAACTGATAGCCTTATGGGGTTATCCTTGTACATAACTATTTGGTTCCCTCTTGCTGCTTTTAACATTTTCTTTCTCTAATTTTTAACATTTTAATAATGATGTGTCTTGGTGTAGACTTCTTTGGGTTTGTCTTGTTTGAGGCTGTATGTGGTTTCTGAATGTGGATGTTTCTTTCCTCAAACTAGGGAAATTTGTAGCTATTATTTCTTCAAATAAGTTTCCTACTTCATTTTCTCTCTTTTGCTTCTGGAACCCCTTTTTATATTTGCTGTTATTCTAAAGGTCTCTTAACGTACCTTCAATTTTTAATTTTATTTTTCCTTTTTGCTGTTCAGCTTAGGTGATTTCTACTACCCTGTCTTCCAGATAGCAGATCCATTCTCATGCATCCTCTGATGTACTCTTTATTTTTTTTTCCCTCTAGCGTCCTTTTAAATTTCAGTTGTTCTTTTCTTCACCTCTGATTGGTTGTTTTTGTATATATTCTATTTCACTGTCAAAGTTCTCATTGAGTTCATCCACTCTTTCTTCAAATCACATGAATGGGATGACCATAAAAATGGTGATCTTTATGACCATTACTTTGAACTCTTTATCAGGTAGATTGCTTATTTGTGTTTCATTTAGTTCTTTTTCTGAGTTTTTGTGTTGTTGTCATTATTGTTTCATTTAGAACGTATTTCTCAGTCTTCTCATTTTGTCTGGCTCTCCGTGTTCGTTTCTATGTATTAGATCAGCTCTGTCTCCCACTATTGAAAGTAATGGTCTTGTATGGAAGCTTCCTGTGAGGATCCAGTAGCACAATCCTCCCTGGTCACCAGAACTTGGAACTCCAGGGTTGTTCCCTGTGTGGAATGCCGTACCCTCTTGGGGTGACTGGGTCATGACTACTGTGGACATGCAGCTGGGTGGGGCTGGCCCACAGCATGGCTGGCTGCAATCACTGACTCTGACGATTGTGGGTATACTGCTGGACAGGGCTGACCCTAGTGTGGCTGGCTGAGATGCTGGCTTCAGCTGCTATAGGTGTGGGAGAGTAAAATTTGCTTTAGGTGAGACACTGTTCCCTACAGAGGTTGCTATTGGGTGTGACAGGGCAGCAGCTGCTTTGGAAGAGTACCTGCTGGGACAAGGTTGGGTGAGGCAGGTCTTCAGGCAAAATCCATGGTGGGGTGAGCAATGCTAGCAAAGTAGATGGAGGGTGTCAGAAGGGCTCCTTCCAGCTTCCTGCTAAACAGCCTGAAGGAGGGCAAGAAAAATGGTGTCTGCCAGCACTTCTTTTCCTGGAGAAAGTTCCTGCAGATCCCTGCCTTCTAGAGCACAACTTAAAATAGTCCATGAATCTTCATATATAACCCAGGTACTTTTCACACTACTGCCTCTGTGCTATTCGAACACACTGGCCCTTTTACAGTAGAGTCTCA
Source organism: Nasua narica (assembly GCA_028533885.1). NCBI lineage: Eukaryota > Metazoa > Chordata > Mammalia > Carnivora > Procyonidae > Nasua > Nasua narica. Next base: position 23,787,657 of record CM052799.1, on the reverse strand, counting down.
GTTGGCCATAGTTCTCTGGCTCTTGCAGAGGTAGGCCCCACTGATTTTCAAAGCCAGATGCTATAGTTGCTTATCTTCCTGGTGAAGATCTCCAGGGCGAGGAGTGCCCAATATGGAGCTTGAACCCTTTACTCCTCTGGTAAGACCTCCTCACCAGTGGGTCTCTGCACCATGGGTTTGGTTCTCAACTTAGTCTCTGCTCCTCCTACCCTTCTTGATGTGGCCCCCTCTTTATATTTTCAGCTGTGGGAAAGCTGTTCTGCTCACCTTCAGGTGTTTTTCCGAGTGAGTTGCATTATATGTAGTTGTAGCTTGATGTGTCCATGGGAGGAGGTGAGCTCAGGGTCCTCCTACTCTGCCACCTCCCTAAGGCCCCTATTTTGGTGTACTCTAAGTAGATCTGTAGGGCACATTTTTAGCAATGAATTTGCTGGTTTTAAAGGTACACAGATTTCTCATTCTATTTAGAGATTGCCAGATGTTTAACATCTAGGAAAGTTGAAACCACATATTCCCTAACAGGTAGAAGAAAAATCTCCCATTTGTCCATCGCCCCACCCTCGTTTCAATTGCTTATCTCTCCGTAGCTTTCTAAAAATAGTTGAGTGGAATGTCTATTAGGTTAATTCTATTTACTAATCACTCTTCTAGAGCTTTTGCCTAGAAGAGAAGCTGATGATCTACAGTGAACACAAGGAGTCTCTGTTCTTGCTATTCTCAACTAATGTGAATTTGGCTGGACTATTTTTTTATTACAGAAATCTCGTACAGTATAGTGACATGTCTAGGGTATATCACTTGGTTCAAATGCAAGATTATTATTATACTTTTGCTTACATTCAGTCTCACCTAATAATTGTCAAAAATTACCATATTGCCCAAAAATTGGCCCTGTAAACTAGATGTCCGAGAAGCCTCCTTGCCGTATGGAGATGTAACTATAAATTCCACTTTTCATGAGAATTTAAAGTTCTCTACCCTTTCTGGGAATCCTTGTTTCCTCTGTCCAAGTATCTTGCAGTGTTTTGTCCCCTTCAACACAATGTGCTAGTTGTCCACATTTATCCATAACAGATCTAATCTTAGGTTTGGTTTTTTGTTTTTGTTTTTGTTTTTTTTTTAATGGCAAACTGAAAGAGGTAAGAGATGGGCTCTTCTTCCCCTTGCCCCTTTCCTTGTTCCCCCTCCTCTGTAGAAGAGACTTGCCTCCTTCTGTGAAGACTTTATGGCCACCAGTATCCGTGCCCTCCAGTCTTCAACTCTGAAATGGTTTGAGAAGCTTGCTTTCAAGCAAATACATGTCCTCCCAAGGGAATTTTTAAAAGAAAAAACAATCCTCCATATCATTACAATCTCGTTGCTTTATGTTGTCAGCATCTCCTTTACAAAGAACCTTTCCCACACTCCTTTTCTCTTTGTTTTTGTTTCTGTTTTAATTGATTGTTATTTGGCTGTCAGGATTCATAAACTGAGGGCTTTCTTAGGATAAATCCAGCCCTTTGGTAGAAGGAAAAGCATGACCTTGGGAGATGGGGAGAACTTTAGTTAAATTCAGGCCCTACCATTTATTTATTGTATAATATAAGCAACTTAAATTTTGAACCTTACTTTCTTCAGTATTCGAGTAGGAGTATTTCTTAATGGATTGTTTTAAATATTGGGTGTCGTAGATACCAGGTTTCCAGCACAGGGTTTATAAAGCAGGAGATGTTCATAAAATGATAGTGTTATGACTGGAACTCAAACTCCCCGTCATTTTCCATATCCTTAAATTCTGAGTTACAGATGTTGTTAATTCTACAGTGTAGAATACACACACATTCTGATTGCCATTATTTGAGCACTTCCTTTGCTTAACCCCTCAGTAAAGTGTCAGGGGAGGACCATGTCTAATTTTCTGTTTTGTTGCTAAACACGTTAGGTACTCGGTTCTTATTGATTGGTATTTTATGGATTGGTAATCTTTCAGAGATACAAAAATGTTCCTTCCTTCTACCTTCTTGGTAACTACTTAAAAAAACTGGAATTCACTGTATCAGAAACTGTTTGATTTCTTCTCTGCCTGCCTTATTTTGAGTCAGGTTTCTTCTGACATGAGACATATCTTCATTTTTTTTTTCATCTAGGCATAAATCAATCTTTCTCATTTCTTGCTCTTTTCCAAATTCCCTTTTACAGATCTTTTTCTTTTTCTCTGAAACATGAATTCTCTTCTGTTCTTCGGGTGGCAATTCATCTCTAGTGTCACAAATGCCCTTATTTCTATGTAATTCTCCGGTCTACTTTCCTCCAGATGATATATTCACCTTATTTGAAAGAAAGCATCATTTGTTTCTCAGCATCTGATCTGAATAACAGGGAAATGTTTGTTTAAAATTAATGCTTTGAGCAAAAGAACCTTCTCTGTTTACTTGACTTTCAGTATTTTAATATTTAACATGCTATGATGTAAAACTTGTGGAAGAAAAATATCCTGGTGTGATCTGGTTGTCTAACAATTTACATTCAGCTGCAATATTTTATTTGCTATAATTACTCACTGACAAAACAGGGACTCGAAATGCAGAAATACAAAATGCTCTTGGTTTGCATTTTATTTTGGAACGTGAAAAACCCTCCGTTCTTGAGACAGCGAGTGAGCATATAAAAACGAAACCTAGCTTAGTCAGATATCTATCTCTACATACTGACTCTTCAGCAGTAAGTCTCCAACCAGAGTGGCAACCATTGAGCTCTCAGAGGGACTTTTGTAAAGAGGCTGTGTGATGTGGACTTCAGGTTGGAGGGCAAGGCCTGGGATCGTCACATTCCATCTCTTACTCCAGACTCTCCCTGTGATTTTGCATTGGTTCTTTCACTGTGTAGCATCTGCAGATCTGCTCTGAAACCATTGAAGTGTCTTAGATGAAAGGTAGGAATCCACTGGGCTCTTGTTAGAGAATGTCCAACTCCGTACTCTTTTCCCCTCCTATTTCTGGCACTCTTGAAAGTGACAGGTTTCAAGGGGATTGTGGATCTGAGTGGAACATGACAGCCAACACTCGGGCATCATGTGTGTACCCACGATAAGCTTGCCCCTTGTGAAAAAGCCCTTCCCCAGAATCAGAGGTAGGAGCTCTCCTCTGTCCCGATCTCAGCCCCCTCACACATCCACCCCCAACCTCATTGGCAGTCTGAAAAATGAGAAGCATTTCTGTTTCTGAAATTCTGAAGAGGATTTCCACAATGAATTTTTCTAAGAAACAATTGACAGAGGAAGTCAAAACAAGATTCTTCTTTATGATTAAACTCAATAATGTTCTCTACTATGAGAAAAGAAAAAAAAAATTTGACTTTTGCTTTACATTGGGGCCAAAAAGTGGTACTACAAATTTAAAATCTAAAACTGACTAAGGCAACTGGTATTGATTCTAATTCAAAAATCTCATTTTTCTCCTAATAAGCTACGTTCTTTGCAATTGTGCAGCATTTTTCATGTAACTTATTCAAAGTAGCTAGTATGTAGAAGAAACCGATGCAAAAGAGTTTACCAAGAACAGTGAACATGGATTCCAATATTTCTGACATATAAAACAGTTAAGGCAAAAGATTAATCATTACACAAACTACATGTAGGCAGGATTTAGGGAGAAGATATTAGAAATAAAGGCCATGTTATGTGATGCATATTAAAAATGCTTTTTCCAATTCAGTAACACAGAATTTAATGATCCTTAGTTAGTCCTCAAGTATTGATTCTAGGATCTAAATTCAGTTCAGTTTGATTTTTAGATAATTTGAAAGTTAATTGAATTGAAGGATTTCTTTTCTGCCCGAGAAGCATTTTTTTTATGTAACAGGAGGATGGATTTCTGCAAATATTTTTTTAATGATTATTATAATTTCCAGTGTGTTTGTTACTTTTGTCTATGGTTCAAGCAAGCTGTAGAGGTTCCCAGGGTAAAAATATTACTTTCCTATTGTCCTATTTCCACCAATAATGAGAAATTGGATGACTACCCATATTTTTCTTTGCATTTGGGCATGTTGTCTATCAAAGTACAGAAAGCTCATGGAGTATAGTAAAATGCCAGTGAATTGAAATTGCTCTCCGTGGAGGACACATTATATGACCACCCTGCCGACTGAGGCCCAGTTGAAGTTGGACTATCTTAGATTTAAGAAATAGATGCTAAGGTTTTATGAGGGGAAGGGAAATTTATAGCAAGGCCACATGGGGTCTTGCACTGGCAGGAGAAAGCATCAAGATCTGAGGACACTCTCCGCAGCCCTCACCCGTGAATGTCATGGTCAGAGAAAAGCTCTCTTGTTTTTTCCTTTGTAGCTACATGGATATCCTTGCTAACTTGGTTCCTAGGCCATCAGGAAGTCAGCTTGCCCTTGACTGTCATGGTCTCTCTGTAGCATATTATCTCCACCTCAGCTCTTGGCACTTGGATTGTGGTTCCCAATTAAAAAAATTTTTTTTTGTATTCCATCTGACATTTCTGTTTGTTTTTGTATTCATCCTGCTGTTTATCCCACTTGGACCTGGAAGCATCCTCAGGATCCTTATTAGCACAGTATTTTTAGCAGACTATCAGTGGATTAGAGGGGATGTGCCTGGAATTGATAATATTTTCTATCACTTTAGCACTAACAAGAGGTAGGTCTAAGAGCTTTGGCATCAAGGTGTGGTTTCTATAAAAGGGATAAATAGGAAATATTGTTTATGTGGTGGTAAAATATACATAACATAAAATTTACCATTTTAGTCATTTTTAAATGTACTCTTCAGTGGCATTGAGTATATTCACACTGTTGTGCAGCCATCACCATTATCCATTTCCAGAACTTTTCATCATCCCAAATAGAAATTATGTACCCATAAGCAGTAATTCCCTGTTTCCTCTTCCTCTTAGCCACGGGTAACTTCTGTGGTACTTTCTGTGTCTATGAATTTATTCTAATTCTTCCCATGGTTCCATGTAAGGGGAACCATACAATATTTGTCCTTTTGTGTCTGGCTTATTTGACTTAGCATAATGTTTTCAAGGTCCCATGTTTGTAACATGTATCAGAATTTGAATCCTTTTTAAAGCTGAATAATATTCCATTGTATATATACACCACATGTTGTTTATTCAAGGAATAGCATTTCCTTGGTACCAGGAAAGGTATGGCAATGCCTTTGGTTGCAGGGGAAGGCTCGGAAGCAAAAGATCAGTCAGTACTCCAGATCCTTGTAGCTTTCCACTCAACAGAAGTATGTCCTTGGGCATTTTTAGTTAACTCCCCTAGACCTCTTCTTTGTCATCTGCCATATGCATATGATAATGCTGTTAAAGGTTCGCCATGAGGTTTACACAGAATAATGCATTGGCTGTGCCTGGCCTGGCACATAGTAAGTGTTCAGAAAATTAATTCCACATTGTTAGCCATTCCTCCACTCTCAGAAATCCGTACCCATGATAGTGGGTAGTAGGTGTTGGGGGGGGGGGTGGTTTGCTGGTGTTGGAGGGGATTTTTGTTTGTTTTTTATAGTGTAGGTAAGGAAAAAAAAAAAAAAGATGCTTGTGTGTCCAGGACATGGATTCGAGAACAGTGAGACAGAAATGGCAAGATCTTCTGAGTGGGAAGAGTGGCCCCTAGGACTTAGCACTCCTTGTATCCGTTGCATGACCAGGGGTGGCCGGCGTCATGGATCTGGTTGATCTCGAGAGAGAAAGGAAAGGGTGCCTCTCTACCACGCCGAAAACACTTTTTCCAAGATAAAAAGTCGCTACCCCTCTTTCAAACTGCTTTTGCTATTTCCTGTGGGGGAAAGAAAGTGTTTTTCATTTTGATAAAAAGCAAGTTCTGTGTTCCTGCCAAGCCAGCAAAGACTCTTTGAGAAATGCTTCTGCCTTCCTGGTATCAGGGTGTACAATCTGTGCAATACCGAGACTGCGGTGGCATCATTTCAGCAGCTGGCGAGTGACGTGGCTGGAAGAACCGCAGGATGGAACCAGGCGGTCCTCTGTTAATGCGCTCGAACCAAAAGCGCATGCGTGGAGTCTAACTACTGGTTGGGCACGTGGAAACATGCCCCAGGGTAAGGAATGCCGAAGAGTTTCTGTTAAATAACTTTTTGCAAATAATAGAACTGGGACAGGGTGGTAGGAGTAGGAAAAAAACACACAAAACAAAAGACAAGAGCACCCTATCCTCCTCTCCTCCCCCAACCTCAGTATATTGTAAATGGTTCCTTAAAGGCAGAAAATCTTTTCGTTCCAAATGCTTCAAAAGCAATAGAACCAAAAGCAGCCTGGTCTTTGCTATCACCTCCAACATTTCTGGGCGACGTCCTCAGTAGAATCTGTGCTCTCTCTGTCTCAGAAGAGTTACAGCCAAGCTGAACTTGAAGGAAAGCAGAAGTGGTGTGCGCTGACCTTCCCCCCAGCAGAGCCTCCGGAAGCCCTGCGAGCGGGAACTGCATAAAGCCCTTAGCCCTTACAGAGATGTGTTCTTGCAGAGCTTTCTGAAAAAGGGGGCTGGTCGCAAGTTGCTTTTCGAGGACATGCATGTGATTTGGTTGTGCCGGGAGCAGCTCTTTCCACACCTGACAGCTGGTGTTTCTTATTAAGTATTTGAACATTATCCAATATATCCATGTTGGCCAGATGACTTGAGTACTTACTGAGTCCTCAGGAGCCCTTGTTCAGCATATTCAGAGTCGCCTGGGGTGGGGACTGGTGGTGCGTGGGGTGCACGTAACCTCTGGAATCAGATCCGAGGTCCACTTCCTGCTCCTCTAATTTCTAGCTCTGTGGCCTTTAGCATTTCATTTCACTTCTCTGGGCTGAAGTTTGCTTTCCTGTAGGATCATGATAAGCCTGCTTCTTCAACCTGATTGGTCCCCTTGATTAAATAAAATCAAAGAACTTTTCCTAAAGGTTTACACAGTGGTTGCCTTGTAGCCATTGCCCAGAAAATGTTGGTTTTCCTTCGTCTTTCCTCTCCTAAATTGTGGTATAATGTTTGTTGCTCAAATGCTAAAGCGTTAGAACGCTGTCTACCACCATCCTTATGATACAGAAATTGGCCAGGAACCTCAGGAATAAATCTAAGAATTAGAAAGAAGAAGAAAGCCTATCACTGTGCATTTGTCAGTTGGCATCTCTTTGCCTTTTCTAGTTAGAGTCTTTCAGAGTAAAGTGGTTATTATTTTTTTCCCCTTCTCTTTGAAGCCACGTATGTCGGATGGTGTTTGAAAGGCGTTTTTGTGTGTGCCAAAGTATGGGGGGAAGTGACAAGGAGAGGCCCACTCAAGATGTCACTTCTCTGGGCTGCAAGCTGGAGCTGACAGTGCGGTCCCTTCTGAAAAACCCTGAAGGCATGTTGGGGTGTCGTAGTGTCAAGAGGAGAGAAAGATGCCGAATAGTCAAGGGTACCTCTCTCCTCGCGGGAGAAAAGTGTTTCAGGTGTGGCACACACATAGAAGGCTGTACGCTGGAATTGGGGTCATCGCTTCTTTGTAGTTGGGTAGAGAATCGTCTTATGGCAGGATATTTTTTATTTCTTCCTAGTGTTGGACAGTTGTTCCCCCACCCCCCACCCCTCACTCCACCCCCCCACCCCAGTCACGGAAACACGTTTGTGCACACACACGTGCAGGTGATACCTTCAGTGTGAATTTGGAACAGGCAGCAAAGGCATCCATTCTCCCTCCATTGGTTCCCTACTTTTTATTTTTTTTAGCGCATTTCTCTCCAGTGACAGGTGGTGAAATGTCATCATTGTGGGTAGGCGAAGGATGGGATTTAAAAATTTTCATGTAATGACAGAGTGTGTAAAGAGATCTGAAGGCACAAATAGCTACCACCACCACCATCACACAACAAAGGAGACGAGGTAGCACTTACGGACTCTTGTCATGTGCTCGGCAAGCACCTGGTGTGTAGCATCCACTCCGTACAGGCTGTTTGTGATATTACGAATAAACAGATCAGGCAGAAACCTTCCTGTCTGTTTCTCAGTATTGTCTTTAGTGAAAATAATGTACAGCTGTCAAGGTACTCTGTGGACTTCCTCGTCCTATCATTATGATAGAGTTCCCACTAATTTAAAAACCATGGATGCTCACTGAAAAGCACTGGCTGGGTGGGGAGTTCGTATCTCAGAGCAGCATCGTTCCATTGGTGACAGGATCTGAGGAGGCATTTAAATTGGTTCTGCCGTTTATTTGTCTGAAGAAACCTTGTATTTTTTTTTCTGATCTGACCTTGGCACTTTCATTTATCTCACTCATATAGAAAGTGTCTTCCAGGTTCTATGTTAGAATTTGCTGTAAGTTTGTGATTTACCATGATTTCACACTCTATAACCTTTCTCCTTTCTTTTGCTGTCATCTGTTCCTGTTTCTTCCCAATAATTGTTTGCAAACTTGTCATTTGGTTCTAAAAAGAAATTTGAATCTGATCCAAAACTTTTGTAAATGATATGATTAAAAAGCTAAGTAACTCATACATGGAGTTATTATCAAGTTAAACTGATTTTGCTATGTGTATTAATAGCTCATATTTATAATGTTTTTCAGTGATTGAACAAAATCATTACATTTGTTTTTCTCTTAATAAATGTATGTGGGTGGTATTTTTTTTCTCAGAATTATCCCTCTGAAGAATACAGTGTATATCGTTTCTGATTCATATGTGTAAAATGCCTAATTGGATTAGGGCTATGCATATGTTAACAATTGTGTTGAAAGGGAGTATTTACTTGGGTATGTGTATGTATTTTTTTTAAAGAAAACATTTCTTCTATATTTAATATTTGGATAGTTTTTGCTCTGTGGGCATCATAGAAAATTGTATCTGGAATAGGGTGTTTGAAGGAGGGAAGTGATGGAGATAAAGCAGTAAGAGATGATGAAGGCTGAGTAGGCACAGTCAAAGTAACCGAGCAATGACTTAGCTGTAACTGGTAGGAAAGGAAAAGAAAAAGTGGGAAGTGTCACCCAATCATAGACCTGGTTTCTCCAACTTTTTACATACCTCGGGAGACTTTTTCCCTAAGGCTTTAACGTTGGTAGAGTCTTGACCATCCTGCCATTCGTGTAGTCTTCATCTTTTTTTGAATACAGGTGGAGCTCCCTTTGTGCAGGTGCTGTGTTTTGCCTTGACCAGCATGCATGCTGGTGAATCGTAACATGTACAGGCAAAACACATGACTCAAACACTGAGGAGAATGCCAACCTGAGTAATTTCTTCTTTAATAAGGATTTATTGGGTACCTTGTATGTGTCAGGCAGATGCTAAGTGCTTGGGATACAAAGGTACAAAAGGCAGAAGTCCCTGACTTTATGGTGAGGGAGACAGTCTAACAAGTAAAATAATAATAATAATAATAGTAATAGACTGGCCTATATATGTATCTAAAGGAAAGAAAATGATCCGGATAGCCTATGTTAGATTTTGTGGTTAAAGCACATGAGATGTCATCTCCTTAGGGCCAGTTGAGAGAACTGACAGGTGAACCAGCCATGCTCAGAGCGAAGGAGAGAAGTATTCCAACAGACACCACAACCAAAGTGCTGAGGTGGGAAGGAACTTGGCACGTTCTTGTGCTTCCAGAAGTTCTGCACCTGAAGCATTGGTGGGCAAGCAGATTGTGGACTAAGGTGAGAGGGGAAATAGGGAGAGGAGGCAGATCACGTGAGGATTGTATTTCAAGTGTAAATTTAAGTGTGTGGGGCAGGCAGATTTAGCAGACAAAATCACAGGATGCCTGCTTGAATTTGACTCTGATAAACAGTATGTACTTTGTTTGCACAAGGATGGCCCAACTACTGCATGGGGCATACTTACACTAAAACAAAACAAAACAAAACCACAAAAAAAAACAAAAACAAACAAATAAAACTTTGTTGTTTATGAGCATTAAGGTTAACTGGATGTCCTATATTTTATCTGGCAATCCTTTAAGTGGGCACCAGTACGATCTGACCTGTGCATGTGAACGTCAGTCTTCTTGGTTGCCTTGGTGTCTCACCTGCTCCCTTTAGGAATCCCAAAAGGAGCAGCAGGAGTGTTCTACCTGGTTCACTATATTAATCATGGGGTGGTTTTCAGGAGACCCTCTTATCCTTCTTACTACTCTTAGGTAAGCTGCCTATATTCTCCCCATCTTCTAGGTCTCTGCCTAAGTGCAGCTCCTCCTGAGAACCCCACCCTTCCTTACTGTCGGAAGCCCCGTACAGTGTTCCCTTCTATGCAGTCCCACAGCTCCCTCTCCTTCCTCTGGTAGATCATTTATGCCACCTGTTATAATTGCTTCTCCTCTGTCTTCCCCAAGGATTAGGAACCCTCCGAGAGCACAAAATCTATCTTTTTCCTTGTTGATTTTCTGGCATCTAGCCCAGGGCCTGGAACAATGGACAAGTTTGATGAACACCAGTTGAATGGGTGAATCAGCTGTGTCACCTCTTTAGAGTAACCCTTGAGTCAATAAGTACAGTCTTCTGAATCTCATCTCTGAGCTGTCAGTTGCTAAGGGGTTTATTTATTGAGCACTCCTTGCTGTCAGGTACTTTGAAAAATTTTGGAGACATTTGAATCAAGGTCTCCGTCCTTAAGGAGCCTGTAAATTAGTTGAGAACATGAGATAACCCAGAATACAGAGGGTGAACAAGGCTATAGAAAGTATAGTGAAATATTAGGATAGGTGGTAGAATCCATAAGATTTAGGAATCCTTAACCTGGATTTCATGGACTACAGGAAAGGCTTGGGGAAGGAGGTCTGAGAACTCTCTAGAATTATATGCACAGTGTTAATGTGTTTCCTTCTAGTGAAAGAGTCTAAAACTTTGATCAGTTCTTGAAGGAAGGTACCTGACTCCAGCCAGAATGGTTGAGAATCATCTTCTCTAAGTGCAATAGAAATCCATGGTGAACTAAAGATCCAAGTACGAAAGGTGAAACCTTGAGGACCCACGAGGAGAAAATAGTGAAACTTGAGGAATTTAACTAAATCATAATTAAAGATTTGTGTTCAGTGAAGAAAGCCATAGAAAAATTAACAGAGGACAAACCAAGAAAAAATATTGAAAGTATTTATAGTAGGTGATCAAATATTTATACTGTAGATGCACTCTTTTTATTTCTGCTTTTTAGCAAACAAAAGTTTCAATGGGAAAAAGATATAAATGGGCATTTTAGAGAAGGGGAAACTTGAATGGCTAATATTTTTTTGAAGGAGATTTCAGTCTTATTAGTATTCAGAGACATAACTGTTAAAATGAGACACATTATCCCCATGAGGTTGGTTAAAAAATTAAGAAAGTCAGGTAATAATAACAATCAGGGAGGATGCATGAAAACAGGAATTTTGAGGTTGTTTGGTATGGCAAAGGATTAGAAACAACCTATCTGCCTATTGATAGGAAAATAGAGAAGGAAAAATTTGGTGTATGTTTATGATAAAATACTATGTAGTAGTCAGGGAAATTAAAACCTAGAGAAGCACTGACCGGCAGAAATTTAATGTGAGTCATATGTGTTATTTCAAGTTAGTTGGTAGCCACATTAAAAAAGTACAAAGAAATAAGTGAAATTAATTTTAACATTCTATTTTATTCAAAGCCAGTACATCCAAAGTATCATCACTTCAATATTAGTATACAAATTATTGAGATATTTTACATTACTTTTGTGTACCAAGTGTTCAAAATTTGGTGCATACTTGACACAGCGTATCTCAATCAGCTGCTAAATTTTCATTGGAAATACTTGATCCTTATTTCTGTGTTTAGATTTCATAAAATATACAGCTGAAAAAATAGATTTTCATACTCAAAGTGTTCCAAAAATACTTAAAAGAGTTATAATTGATTAAGACACCAATTTTTAAATTTAAATTGAATTAAAATTCAATTAAAATTAAGAATTGAGTCCCTCATTTGCATTACCCATATTTCAAATGCCCAGGAGCTACATGATGAAGAATTACATCTAGCTGTATAGGTGTTTTCCATAGTATAATGGTGGAAGAAAAAAAAGAAAAAAATTTATAGTAAAATACCATTTAAATAAACTAAACATATACCAAAAAAATTCAACACATTGTATTTTTGGGAAAAAAAATATATATAATGAGATACATGGAAATATTTGGGAAGAATTGACCTTTACCTACAGGGTGAGATAGCAGGAGATCAGGAAGGGGGGATCTAAAGGGAAAACCTTAATTGCTATCTAGGAGATAACTAGACTTAGAGTGCTCTGGGTCAAGGAGCTTACTCAGCTCAGTTCTAGGGTGGAAACACAGAGCAATAAGAAATACATCCAGACAGCAGAATGTGACTCAGAACGAAAAAGAAATGAGCTATGAAGCCATGAAAAGACATGGAGGAACCTTAAATGCATTTGACTAAGTGAGAGGGGCCAGTCTGAACAGGCTACCTACTGTATGGTTCCAACCGTAGGACATTCTGGAAAAGATAAAACCGTTGTGACAATAAAAAGACCCATGGGCTGCTAGGGCTGTGTAGTGGAGAAGATGAACCGGCAGAACACGGAGGATTTTTAGGACAGTGAGATGACTCTGTATTAATATTGTAATGATGGATGTACGTTGTTTTACATTTCTTCAAGTCCACAGCTTGTACCACACCAACAGTGAGCCCTCGGTAAACTATGGACTTGGGGTGACTATGATGTGCCCATGTAGGTTCCTCCTTGGTAATACATGTCCCGCTCCAGTGAGTGATGCTGATAATGGGGAGGCTACACCTGTGTGTGGCATGTGTGTGGAGTGGGATTGCCACCTTGGCTGCAAACCTGCTATTAAAATAGGAAGTATTTAAAGGTATTTTTAAAAGACCCATGAGAAGCAGCTCAAAGCAGTGGCAACATTGGAATCTTAATGCAGAATTACGGTTTCATGATCACATTTTCAAATACGCTGTTGAAGTTCCTTCTGAAACTATAAACTCAGGTGTGCCGGCAACTCCCGAACATGGCTGATGGCATCCAAGGACATGATTATGAAAAAAAAAAAAAAAAATCAGAGAACATTCACCCGCATGCTCTTCACTCCTGTGATAAACATAGTTTTTAAACATCACATTCTGACAACCTTTTGATAATGGAAAATCCAAAATGAGGCCTTATATAATTAAGCCCTCAGAAACCAGAGAGCGCTAAGCTATTTGCACACTCCTGTGTTTTATGGAACATTACTTTCCTATAATATGTGTCATGTAAGGATTCAGCTTCTTCCCCCAAAATTCATGTTGAATCCTTACCCCTCAGTGTGTCAGATTATGATTGTATTTGGAGACGGGCATTTAAATCTAGGTAATTAAATTAAAATGAGGCCCTTGGAGCGAGTTCCAGTCCAATCCTCGTAAAAAGAGGAGATTAGGAGACACACACACAGACCCCAGGGAGGTGTTTATATAGAGGGAGAACCATCTGCAAGCCAAAGATAGGGGCCTCAAGAGAAACCACACTTTCCTACTTGATGTTGGACGTACAGTCCCCAGAACCATGAGAAAACAAATTTCCATTATTTAAGCCATTTTGTGTGTTATTTTGTTCTGCCAGCCCTAGCCACCTCATATACCCGCACCTTAAATATATATGTATTTTTAGTGTCGGTGCAGCAGTAAGAGCAGGAACTCTGGAGTCAGATGGGATTGGCCTTAACCTCAGTCTGCAAACGAGTAGTTCTGGACCTCCTCCCATGCTACTTTCTGGCACGTGAAGTGGGAATGGCCACTGTACCTGGTAGGATTGTTGGGAGAATTGAGTGTGTGGAAGGAATTGCTGGATAAAGGCTCACTGTTGTCGAGATCATGATGATTGGTTGCTGTGCTCTGGGTGTCATAGTTTCGCTGAGCACATCGAGCAAATGCACCCCAAGAATCAGGGTGACTCACTAGCCATTCATCCTTTGTGTTCTTTTACCAATCATAAAGAGACTCCCTTGTGAACTCTTGTCTGGTCTGCCCATTATTTTCTGTGGTTCACTCTCCGAAAGCATGACTTTGAATTGACTGCTGGAGTTCTCAAAGTCTACGTGAGAGATTCTGCGTTTTCTTTTAGGAATTAATGCAGCCCGTGTAAATGCACATAGTTAGAATGGGCACTGGGGAGCAGTGGGAAACCGACCTCAGCAGGTAGGAGCTCAAGAACACACAGTGGACCATGTAGCCTTCTGTGCTCCCACTGGCCTCGGAGAGAACCAGTAGCATCACAGTGTGGATTCTGTTTTGTTTTATCGGTAATACTGTTTTCCCTCTGCAATGAATTGAGGACAGAATTAGCCTTCCCAAATCAGAGGGCATCCCTGCTATTCACCCTTGGTTGTGCTTTATGGAACATTACTATAATGCGACTACATTTTAGAACACGACAAATTCTTAGCAAAATATCACCGTGTGAATGTAGGCTCTTTGGGGTGTTTAAGTTGGTTACCTTTGCACATCAAGCTCTAGGAAATAAAAGTGGGCACTTAATATTCACTGGATATTTGCAAATATCCCTGTTTATATGCTCAATTTCCTAAAATCACATAACCTTTTGTTATCTCGTAACACATAAAAGGGATGGTTGGAGCTGAGAGAGCTGTTACTCCGTCAGATAAACAAGTCACAAAGTTCCATTTAAAGCACTTAGGCCCCCCATGGCAATATGCCTTGGAGTGGAAACTTGCATCCGTGAGCCCAGTCTCAGTTCTTGGCATCTGTCTCAAGAACATCTCTGATTGAAAACATGCCTCTGAGCATCTTTTTTAGAGCGCCACTATCCTACTACCTGTAAACGTCACTGGCTGTGTTTCGGTGATGTCCTGCCGTCCTCATTCCCTCCTCGCCCGTTCCGTTTCCTCCTATCAGGATGCTTCTCACGCAAGTGTCCTTTCCGAGCCAGAAGCGGGCTCTGTTTGTTTTTATTATTCCCGCCTCCCCCTGCCCAACCTCTGCTAAATTTGTGAACAAGTTCTAGCGTCCGTGAAAGTGAAGAAGTAATGGGCTTGCCCGGAGGCAGTCATGTGTACTTTGGAGAGGTGCGGTCAGACCTTTGCGGTCAGCTTGCTGAGAGACCTCTTCAGTTCCGACCTGTAAACACTGACGGCAGGCTGGTCTGCACAGGTGCTGCCAGGTGCTGATTGTTGCATCCGCAGACACAGCTGGCCTGACTGTGGGGCCGAACTGATGGGGGTTCTGTTAGAAATCCACCTGTTCACCGGACACCCCGTGTTTGCCTAGACTGATATGATTCTGCGGAGTGATCAAACTGGCTATGTATGAGATGGTGATAGCTGAGGGGGAAAAGGCATGGGAACTAGTAAAGGAAGCATACGAAAAGCAACTTCGTTAAATGTTTCTGTTGTGCGAGATACTTATTGTTGATTTATACAAATGATCCAATGCCTGTCTGTCCTTAATGGCATATGAAATATTAGATGAAAAACACAAGATGAATCCATACGTACATACTTCTAGAAGTAAAAGCTTATCGTTACTAGTTGTAGAAGAAGAAAATTTCTGAAGGGCTTAGGGTTTGACTGTAACCAAAAATTAGAGTTCCCGGTAGAAATACACTGAATATCCACACTAACCCGCCTTCCTGAGCTCCAGATCCTCACAGCCAACTGTTTGCTGGCTACTGTTTGCTGTTCCTACTTAGAGGAACTTCAGTGCCTTTCCATCCCTACTCTTGTCTGAAAGGGCTCCTTCTTGGCCATTTTCCATTGCAATTTTTCCAGCAACTTGGAAATCACCCATGTCCTCTGTCTTCTTCATTCCCCCATTCAGGAACATAACCCATCCTTTCTTTCTTTCTTTTTTTTTTTTTTAATTTTTTTTATTAACATATAATGTATTATTTACCCCAGGGTACAGGTCTGTGAATCATCAGGCTTACACATTTCACAGCATTTGCCATAGCACATACCCTCCCCAAGGTCCATATCCCTATCCACCCCCCCACGTCCCAGCAACCCTTAGTTTGTTTCGTGAGTTTAGGAATCTCTTATGGTTTGTCTCCGTCCCCATCCCATCTTGTTTCATTTCTCTTCCCCACCCCCCCCATAACCCCCTGCCCTGCCTCTCAAATTCTTCATATCAGAGCGATCATGTGATAATTATCTTTCTCTGACTGACTTATTTTGCTTAGCATA